>CM050165.1:41548694-41818694 GCA_027410445.1 Discoglossus pictus
AAGAGTCACCAATTTGGCTTTAACAAATCAAAAAGTTACAAATGAGCAGAACCAATGAAGAGATGTACTGTATACTGTATAAGTAAGCTATGAGGATAATACAGTACAACATGCACCTATCAACACATTGACAATTATGGACTATTAAAAATACTGATAGATAGATAGATAGATAGATAGATAGATAGATAGATAGATACAGTACTGTAGATAGATACACACACACATAGGTAGATTAATGGATAGATAATGTACATTCCCCATTGAAAGAAATGGGAGAATCATTGAGTCTTCTCATACAGTATTTTGTTATGCAAACCATTTTATTTTATAGAACCTCTAGCAGCGGTATACAGTATTTATTATTTTGTATGCTATGTTACATACTTTGTAATGCTGCTATGTGATCGTTATGATTGTCTACAATAAAAACCTATTGTAGTTTCTGGCTGGTTTCTTGCTACATTGGGGAAACCAGTTGGAAACTACACATGCGAATGAACCTCCACAGAAGCTCCATCAAAAAGCACCCTGAAGACAGTTACTGTACTCCAGTTGGACACCATTTCACCCAGGAGCATCACTCCATCCAGAACCTCAAAAAAAAAGTACTCAGAGGGAATTTCAGAACTATCCAACAGCAAAAAACGTTTGAATTAAAAATGATTACATTTTTTAATACAAAGGATTTGGGCATTAACATCGACTTAGGCTTTCAGGCCCACAATCTTAATGTCTTATAGCTAACACATTCCACTTACCTCCCCCCCTTCTATTACTGATTTTGTCCTGATAGGCTTTCTGACCCACTATCTTAATGTCTTATAGCCAACACAATCCACATACCCCCCCCCCCCCCCCCCTTCTACTACTGTTTTTGTATGGTGTTCTTTTGTTGATGTGCAGTGTTGTTTTGGGGCAAACATATCTTTTGGAATTATGGCCAAAAAGTTCAACTTTGGTTTCATCAGACCATAACACCTTTTCCCACATGCTTTTGGGAGACTTCTGATGTGTTTTTGCAAAATGTAGCCTGGCTTGGATGTTTTTCTTCGTAAGAAAAGGCTTTCGTCTTTCCACTCTACCCCATAGCCCAGACATATGAAGAATACGGGAGATTGTTGTCACATGTACCACACAGCCAGTACTTGCCAGATATTCCTGTAGCTCCTTTAATGTTGCTGTAGGCCTCTTGGTAGCCTCCCAGACCAGTTTTCTTCTTGTCTTTTCATCAATTTTGGAGGGAGCTCCAATTCTTGGTAATGTCACTGTTGTGCCATATTTTCTCCACTTGATGACTGTCTTCACTGTGTTCCATGGTATATCTAATGCCTTGGAAATTCTTTTGTACCCTTTTCCTTTTAACCTTTTATCCTTTTAATACCTTTTAACAATGAGATCCCTCTGATGCTTTGGAAGCTCTCTGTGGACCATGGCTTTTGCTGTGGGTTAGACCAACTAGAGCAGCTGAACTTTATTTGGGGTTAATCAGAGGCACTTTAAATGATGGCAGGTGTATGCTGACTCCTATTTAACACAATTTGGAATGTGATTGCTTAATTCTGAACACAGCTACATCCCCAGTTATCAGAGGGTGTGCAGACTTATGCAACCACATTATTTTACTTTTTTTTCTTTCTCCCCTCCACCTAAAAGATTTCAGTTTGTTTTTCAATTGAGTTGTACAGTTTATAGGTCACATTAAAGGTGGAAAAAGTTCTGAAATGATTTATCTTTGTTTAATTTTTTTACAGCACAGAAACCTGACATTTTAACAGGGGTGTGTAGACTTTTTATATCCACGGTGTATATATATATATATATATATATATATATATATATATATATATATATACATAAATACATACACACACATATATACACACACCACAGGTCTTTTCTTCTCAAATTAGAGTTTTATTGACATACTTATCAACATTTCGGCTGTCCCAGACACCTTTCTCAAGACTAAATGAATTCACAAAATGTGACATTAAATAATGTAACCAATTATCAATTACCGTACTTAATAAATGCTTGTGACTCTTCAATACCTGAATACCAACCATTCTCTACTCATGCACAGTGGAATATATTTTGCACTTTTAATGAAAACTATACCCTACAAGTTCATAGTGAAATAACTCATCATCACATATGAAATATAATTATATAACAATAGGATTTTAATATAAATCCCTACTAATACAGAATAAAATATAATATTCATTTTGATTAATAACTATCCCCTACATGCTCATAAAATAACTCATTATCAACTATTACATTCAATTATATAATAGTGTGATAATAATATAAATCATATATTTCTTCAGCTGAATAATAATAACCATATATCAATCAGTTGAACAATAACTGTTAATTTAGACCAAAAGGTCTTAAAGTTTTTAAATAATGGACCTACTTATTCTCCCTCTGCATATTTCTTCACTTTAGAGAAGGAATATGATTTATAGCTATAAATTTAAAGGAGCATAATTGGTGTCCCATTGCCAAAAAATGTTGTGCTGGTTTATCAATTTAATTTTCTCTAAATGCCGATCTAATTGTTGCCCTATGTCCTGCCATTCCTTCTCTTACAGTTCTCTCTGTTTTACCTACGTATGAGAGACCGCGCAGGCATTTAACTAAATATATAACATGATCAGCAGTACAGGTAATTCTATGATTTATGTGCATTTCTGTATCTGTATCTGTATCCGATCATGTTTTCATTGTTCTACAGGTAGTACAGTCTAGACATTCTCTAAATATTTTCTTATCTAACCACAATTCCTCTTTTTATGACATATTACAGGATCAATCTTAAACAAAATGCATCTCAGACTTTTTTTTGTTTTTATATGCAGACCTTTTATTCTTTTTAAAACATCTGATAGTGTACATATGGGCCATATCATAGTTTTTGATATGTCAGAACTTGTATCTCCATATATAGTCACTATTGTCACTATTATGACCCTATTTTATTGTGTTCATTTGATTTGTTTTAGGCACTCTATTATCACAATAACTATTTTCTAAAAATGTAATTTTAGCTTTTTTCACCTATTTTATATTATACCCTCTTTCCTTAAATTTCATCTGTGTTTCTTCCAGTTGATGTTCTGGAACAGGAAGAAACACAGATGAACACTACGGACAGGGTCACAATAGTGGCTACATAAGAAAATAAAAGTTCTGATATGTCAAAAATTATGAAAAAATATTGGCCTATATTGTCATCTATTAGGTTTTAGATGCTCACTAATCACTCGCTTTACTTACAATTGTCATACAAATGTTGCAGAGTGTGCTTACATTGTGATTCTGTTCGCCAATGGTGCAGAGTCCATAATAAAATATATTTAGTGGTGCTTTTCCATGCTTTGTGTGTGGTCTTAAAAACAAGGAAAAAATGCAATGCTCCTCTAAGGTAGTATATTTTAATCACTTAAAGATAACAAGAAATTATCCTTTAAAGCTGTATATCTTAATCACTTAAAGTTAACAAGTAATGCTCCTCTAACGTTGTTTATCTTAATCACTTAAAGTTAACAAGAAGTAATGAGATTACTTGATTTCCAATTTAAAATGATCCTCCTGAAATATTCACATCCTCTATGCTTCTCCTCCTTTCAATGGCTCCAGTAATGTGATATAGGAAGGAAAAAACAAATATTTACAATACAGTAGTATTGAATCTTTATTAAACTAGGTATAAAATAAAAATGATGGATGCTTACATAGCCTGTAGCACAAAATTGTTGAATACCAATTGCTGGACCTTTTGTGTCTGGAGTTAATCCTCTCGCTCGATGGCAAGATCTGTCTCCAGATGACGCCCTATCAGGCCAAAAAACTTTACTGCTTATCGAACCAGATGCAGATCTTTACTTGCGTAGTAGTGTTATTACATGGCTCCACTAAAAATTCTCATAAGTCTTACATTTTCTTCCTGACATCTGCAGGAGCTCGTAATGTCAACATCCCATAACAGCAGCTAAACCCCTTGTCAAAATATTTACATGACAGGTAATAATTAAAGAGTACAGGTACACCCCGCTTAAAGCTATCCCGTTTAGCGCTGATTCACTTTAGAGCTATTTTTCCTGCCAGGTCATTTTTAACGTTAAACCCCACTATAATGCTGTTTTTTGCCTGCCAAATCCCTTTTATCGCTCTGATTTTCTATAGCCCTGCCTCGCTATATAACACTGTTTTTGCCTGCTGGATCCCTTTTAATTCTCTGATTCGCTATAACACTGTTCTTTTTCTCCAGGATGACCCAGAAGCTTCAACATCAATAATGTAAAGTTTATACTTCTGCTAATGTTCAATTTGTGTTAGTGTTTGCTGTTTCTTTGAAGTTCATTAAAAACCCAAAAAGTTTAAATTTCAATTAAATTGTGTTGTTTTTTCTTATTGACAAGAGCCGAGGACTGCAGTGAGCAGGAACTCCATTTGTACACATAAAGTAGTACGGACAGGAGCTGAGGAGTGGGCAAACAACTACTGAACTCATAGGGTAGGAACAGGGAACCTTGTATACACAAATGAATAGCTGCAGGCATACATTGCAAACATACACTGCAGCAAACAGGACCTCACACAGAATACTGGGATTCCAAACAGGCACTGAGCTACGGGGCTAAAATCAAGAAATAGTTCAGATGGAAGTCAAAGTGTTTGCACACCTGCTGCTAATGGGTGTGCTGAATCTTTAAGAATCCTGCTTAGAAAGACACACCTGTCTTGGAACCGTAGCAGATGCTGGAAGGCAGGTAAGGGAAGAAGAGGTACGCTGGGGGTCCCTGACACAAGGAGAAGGTTATATTCACCTATATACATCAGGTGTCTTTGCCAAATTATAAAAATAGTATGCCACAACTCTGAAATGCTCTATGTGATGGAAGTTTTTGAAAAAAATAAAACATGGGTTTGTGTAGTTTAGTAAGGGCAACCAGCCTCTAAGACTGGTTGTGCATTTTGAGTGCCTGTGCTAGACATGGCACCTACTTCTCCATTTTTCTCTCCATCTCCAGACCCCTCCCTCAGCCACCGTGTATAAACCTCTATCACTCTCCTCTCTTCTACCTCCATCTCCATTAAAAGAAAACACAAAACCAGTGACACCAGTCACTCAGATACATGCACAGACACCCTCACAGGACAATTGTAAATGTTTCATGTAGAAAAAATATGATTGTTAGGTGTTTCTTTAATTGTCAGTTAAACATGAAGGATGCAAGGAGAATTAAGTACTATTCGTCCCTTGCTTTCATTTATGTTACTGTATATAATGCAATACAAAAAATATATTTTAATAGACCCTCAAGGACCCCCAGGTAGGTCTGGATTATGACACAAGTGAGGCAAATGGTATTTAACAGCTCATAGAACCTCTAATTTCCTCACACAGTGTTACATCTCAATCCTGACCTGTCTGGGGATCCCTGAGGAGAGGTATGGGAATCATTAAACTAGACCAAGGACCCCTAGACAGGTCAAGAAATAGGTTTAACACTGTGTGAATACAGTGTTACACCTAAATCATTACCGACCTGGACGTTATTCAGCAGCGGGTCGGAGACTAGACAATACATGACATTTTGAAGGAGGTGAAAACAACACATTATATTATTTTAAAAGTGAAAGAAAATTAAAACATGACCTTACATGACGTTCTGAAAAATAGACAGTAATACCAGACAGATTTAATTCTGTATTTAGCATTAAACAAAATAACCATCTTCATTTAAATGTTTTCTTGTCTGTGGTCTTAAAGTTTCCTCAGAATATTTTAATTTAGATGTTTTAGAAAGCAGTGACTTGTCATTGTGTTTTTAATGTAATTTATGTACCGATCTATTCTAAAAATGTAGTTTTTTAATACATTTTCCCAATACTGCAACCTTTTTCACATTGCAAATATATATAGGAGTACAAACCTTTAATTTTATATATTTTGCTGTTGTGTCTGGCTAAATATATCACTATGAAAGTAAATTCATATCTTAGAATAAACTCATTTTTTTTTTAAACGGTATGTAGAGAAATCTCTATTTGCAAAGAGTATTTTATTCACATCGGAACATTTCTTCTAGGAAGGGATAGTGGTAAGTTGGGATCCAGCTGTTTCTTTCTTCTACTTTAGTTTCCTCTGTAATCAAATTCAATTAAACAGTCCCTGCAAACCTTCTCAATGGATGACAATAAAGCCAATTACGCCTGCAATCACAGAGCCTTTCTGCACTTACACTGCTCCAGTCTATTGTGCGCAGTATTTTCATTCTGGGTTGGAGATTTAAACCTACACCTCTCACTGCCATTACTGAGCCCTGCGCTGCAGGTAATCCCAACACAGCCTAGCAACCAATGACTAACCCACAGCAGACCACCTGAAGGATGCTTCAGAATTAGGAATATATGCCTTTCAGCACCAGAGGGGACTGAAACACATTGCTTGGCACATCCCTTCAAAGGAGAAGGAGTTAATCTTTAAAGGACTACTGTAGTTTAGGAAAAACTTACATTTTATGAAATGTGTAACAAACTAACAGCATTAACAGCTTCATTTTGAAGACTGTATTTAGGAGGTTTCATTTTGTCTAGCTACAACCCTTCCTGCAATCTGGAGACTGCATGGATATGGTTACTTTATCCACCAGTAGAGAGAGTAAGTGGCAGGAGTGAATAACATATATAGTTGTCGTACTTACTAATGATGGTCACGCAATGTTAAAAATTACGGGCTTGAGCATGTGCAATGCGCACCAGAGGCGCTCATCGCGAGGTCCGAAAGTTATGGGTTTGACGGGGCTACAATGAGCACCGAAGGCTCGAGCGCTTATCACAAGGCTCGTACGTTACTGACTTGACAGGGCTGCAATGAAATAAACAAAAAACAGAAATAGAGGTGCTCAATCAGAGAACGAACTAACCTTAATAGGTTAGTTCTGTGGATATGATAACCCACTCTGAGAGCAACCTCTTTTAGCTCACTTGTGCCCTTCACAGGGAGAAATATCCTGTAGTATATCAGTCTGGTCCCACTTACTAGAGTGGTCCAGCCCCGAAATACCAGGCAATTCTACCCTGAACAGGAGAAACAGCAAACCCCAGATGTACGTTTCGGCCTTCTTTGGGGCTTGTCAGTGAGGTGTAGCTAATAACTCCTAAGGCACAGTGAGCAAGGGGTCCACGTCTGGATTTCCCTATCAACCTTAGGGAGACTAATCCCTAAGGGTCATTTGAAAAAACAAAAAACAGAAATAGAGCAAATAGAGCAAAGCAGGGAAGCACGAGGTTTGCGGCGGAGGACAGCAGATGGCAAAGGAGCAGACCGGCGTGGATCCCCCAAGGAATTAACTGCCGCATGCTTGATGAGGACAGGTGAGTGGGGTATAAATAGGTGTCGTGGGGAGAGGCATCCTCAAGGACCATCATGACACTAAGTATAAACACTACACTGCACTATACCCCCCAATAAAACATTAAATATCAACTAAACAGCCTCTACATTAACCTATTAACACCTACACTACCTAGCTACCCCCTAATAACCCCTCCCCACCACTGTAATTACAGAAATCAAACAAACTAAAGTAATCCAAAATCCAAAATCTATATTACTTTAAATAAAAAAAAACTAAAATCACCAAAAATAAAAAATAAATACATTACAGAAAAAAAACCTAAGTCACAAAAAATAAAAAAGGAACATTACAGAAAATAAAAAAATACATTACAACCCCCCCCCCCACTACATAAACAAAAAAATTACACACCTGAAAAGGAAATACATATAATACATACAATACAATACAATTAAATACAATACAATACAATTAAATACAATTTAATACAATACACCTCTATCTAATACACATCCCCCTATCTAATATACATCCCCCTATCTAATATGCATCCCCCTATCTAATATACACCCCCCTATCTAATTTACATCCTCCTATCTAATATACAATAAAATATATCTAATATACATCCCCCATTTATCTATCTAATATACAATAAATACTATGGCCCTCATTCAATTGCAATTTGGCCATTTGAATAGGGGTCTAAATAAGCACATAACATATCTTTTTAAATAGGTTTTTACTTAGTAAACATCTATTCAAAAGCAAGGTTTTCACTAACTGAAAACTTATTTAAAAAAAATATGTTATGGGCCAAATCGCAATTGAATTAGGGCCTATCTATGTACTATACATCCCCCAATCTATCTAATATACAGTACATGCTATCTCTATATAGTAACCCTAATTCTAAGCTACAATAAAATAATTAAGACCACTTACCTTTTTTGAGATGTTTCTTCAGATCACCAACCTAGGGTAAAAAAGATTAAAAAAAATACTACAACATGTTTACATAAAATAAATAAACATTCTAAATATTCTACTCACTTTTCCAGCATGTCACGTCCTCCATCTTTGCTTCTCCCGCGCGGCCCCTGTTAAAAAAAAAACATTACATTAGCACACATACATAAACATAAAACCAAGTAAAATAAACACAATCTACATTGTACTTACCTCCCCGCGATGTCTCCGGCCTCCTGGTGTTCTGCCCCGGATGGGCCCTGGAAGCATCCGCGCTCTTTAAAAAAAAAAAAACAACAACACACATCCGCCCTGGCAGATGTCCCCGTCGTTAATGAGCTTCCTACGGAGTGTTCCAGAATAAAATTGGCAATGGCGGCTTCTGATTGGCTGAAAACGCTGTCTATCAAATTCAGCCAATGAGAAGACGCCAATTGTGAACCAACAAGAAAGGGATACACCCCAAAATCCCACGCTGATTTGATAACGTACCTGTCAATCTTTATTTGAACCAATCCGAAGGCTTTATTGACATCAGCCAATCACAATGGAATACACCCCCACGTACTGATTGGTGAAGAAATCTGCACCTTCCCATTGGCTGTAATACTGATTGACTATGACAATAGCCAATGAGAAGGCGCAAATGCCTTCACCAATCAGTACGTGGGGGTGTATTCCATTGTGATTGGCTATTGTCAGTGCAACCAATCAGAATGCCAGATGCCTCCAGCCAATCACCCTGTGGGGGTGTATTCCATTGTAATTAGCTGAAGGCATCTGTGCCTTGTGATTGGTTTAAATAAAGATTGACAGGTGCATTATCCAATCAGAGTGGGATTTTAGGGTGTATCCCTTTCTGATTGGCTCACACATTGGCGCCTCCTGATTGGTTGAAAACGCTGTCTATCAAATTCACCCAATCAAAAGGCACAATTGCCTATTTTCTTCCGGAAAAGTCTCCGGGAGCCTCATTAGCGTCGGGGATGTCCGTGAGTGCGGATGTGAGTACATTTTTTTTTTTTTTTTTTACAGGGCGGGGCAGAAGAGGAGGAGGAGGCTGGAGACATCGCGGGGAGGTAAGCACAATGTAGATTATGTTTATTTTATTTATTTTTTTATGTTTATGTATGTGTATTAATGTTATTTTTTTTTTAACAGGTGCCGCAACGGAGAAGAAGGGCGGGACATGCCGGAAAGGTGATTAGAATGTTTAGAATGTTTATTTATTTCCTGTAAATGTGTTGCACTAATTTTTTTTTTTTTCCCCTAGGTGGCTGATCTGAATGGACATCTGCAAAGGTAAGTGGTCTTAATTATTTAATTTTAGCTTAGAATTAGATTATTTTATATATAGATAGCATTTATTGTATGTTAGCTAGGGGTATGTGTTTTATATAGATAGCATAGCATGTATTGTATATTAGATTGTGTTATTTATTTAGATAGATTGTGTGATGTATATTATATAGATAGGGCCTCATTCTATTATCGGCCGTAAATCGGCCGTAAGGCTGCGATTCCTTGCGGGGGTTCTGTTAACTCGCGATTCTATTATACGGCCCCGCAAGGATCTCCCCTTACGGCCGGCCGCATATCTTGGAACCGGCCGTAATCTCAGAAATCTAAAAACTCAAAAATAAATTCAAGCCTGCACTGTACAGCTCTGTAAATGCTAGGGATCATATTGGGGGACATGAGGATTAAAAGGAACCCACTCTCAAGCTTGCACATCTGCCCAAACCCGAGTTCAAATTAACTGTTTATTTTCCGGCTGCGGCGTGGGTGTGTCTGAGGTGCTCCAAGCACTCTGGACTTTTTACATGGATATTTTACGGATATTAAAAATAAAATATTTTACGGATTTGAGTACAGGATAATTATGTGCTATTTTTTCTAACACCTAAAATCCCTTTATAGTCTTCTCAAAGTGCAGGATGGCTTTATTTGAGCTATTTATGTGCTTAATTGGTGCTAGCGGGACCTCTTTCCTGCAAGTAAGCTGCAGCTCGTTTTTAGCCTTGCAGAGAGGTTTCCCGGAGCAATTGAATTGCAAATCTCTTGCGGCCGTTTTAGATCAAAGGCTTTCCTCCGGCGCGTGCGGCCGCAAGAGATAGCAAGGCACCGGCCGCAAGCCTGCCGGAATCCCCGGCCGTAAGGGAATAGAATAGCAGAATAGCTTGCGGCCGGTCCTTGCGGCCCCGCAACGGCTGCGGCCGCTAATAGAATGAGGCCCATAGGATGTATATTAGATAGATAGTATTTATTGTATATTACATAGATTGTGTGATGTATATTATATAGATAGGATGTATATTAGATTATGGTATTTATTTAGATAGATTGGGGGATGTATATTAGATAGATAGAATGTATTGTATATTAGATAGGGGTGTATTGTATTTAATTGTATTGTGTTGTATTATATTGTATCTATTGTATTGTATGTATTATATATATTTCCTTTTCAGGTGTGTCATTTTTTTTCTGTAGAGGGTGGGGGGGTTGTAATGTTTTTTTTTATTTTCTGTAATGTTCCTTTTTTCATTTTTTGTGACTTAGTTTTTTTTTATTTTATGTAATGTAGATTTTTTTTTGTGACTAGGTTTTTTTATTTTCTGTAATTTGAGTGGTGGGGGTTATTAGGGGGTAGGTAGGTAGTGTAGGTAGGTAGTGTAGGTGTTAATAGGTTAGTGTAGAGGGTGTTTGATATTTAATGTTTTATTGGGGGGGTATAGTGCAGTGTAGTGTTTATACTTAGTGTCATGATGGTCCTTGAGGACCGTCATGGCACTTATGTGGTTAATGTTGGGTTGTAACAGGCCCATAATGGTCTTAATATACCCTTATGGGACTGATGGGGTTAAATAGAGGCTTATGAGGGTGTATATGGACCAACATGAGTGACAGGGTTAATTAAGGGTTTATGGGGGTCTGTATTGACCCCCATGAGTGAGGGGGTTAATTAAGTGCTTATGGGGGTTTCTATTGACCCCCATGAGTGACAGGGTTAATGAAGGGCTTATGGGGGTCTGTATTGACCCCCATGAGTGACAGGGTTAATGAAGGGCTTATGGGGATCTGTATTGACCCCCATGAGTAACAGGGTTAATGAAGAGCTTATGGGGGTCTATATTGACCCCCATGAATGACAGGGTTAATTAGGGGTTTATGGGGGTCTGTATTGACCCCCATGAGTGACAGGGTTAATGAAGGGCTTATGGGGGTCTATATTGATCCCCATGAATGACAGGGTTAATTAGGGGTTTATGGGGGTTTGTATTGACCCCCATGAGTGAAGGGGTTAATTAAGTGCTTATGAGGGTCTGTATTGACCCCCATGAGTGACAGGGTTAATGAACGGCTTATGGGAGTCTATATTGATCCCCATGAATGACAGGGTTAATTAGGGGTTTATGAAGGGCCGGTATTGACCCCCATGAGTGAAAGGGTTAAGGAATGGCTTATGGGGGTCTATATTGACCCCCATGAGTGAAAGGGTTAATGAAGTGCTTATGGGGGCCTGTATTGACCCCCATGAGTGACAGGGTTAATGAAGTGCTTATGGGAGCCTGTATTGACCCCCCATGAGTGACAGGGTTAATTAGGAGTTTATGGGGGTCTGTATTGACCCCCATGAGTGACAGTGTATATTTGTTTTCTTTTATAACGGGTGCTTTAAGGACTTTTACG
Organism: Discoglossus pictus; assembly: GCA_027410445.1. Taxonomy (NCBI): domain Eukaryota; kingdom Metazoa; phylum Chordata; class Amphibia; order Anura; family Alytidae; genus Discoglossus; species Discoglossus pictus. The sequence goes on from CM050165.1 coordinate 41,560,736, forward strand.
GTCCTTTAAGGACCTGTAACGCAGGAATTTTGAATTTTCATTGCAGCGGCCGTTATGGTCGTATTTTTCGTGCGTGGGGGTGTTTGTTTCGTTAAGGTTGGTTCCGAGGTTGTTTTTATTTCTAAGTTGTGCGTGTGTGTGTGTTTTTAACCGCGTGTGAGGTGCCTTTGAGCCTCCACCTCCGCAAATGCGGACCTTTTGAGGAGTTTGCATAGAGAAAATAAAAAAGGTTGTGCTATGCAAGGGGTATCTTGTTATTTAAAACTGGCGGAAATTATTAAGGTACAGAAGGTTTAAATTTCTCGAATTTAGTTCTTAAGGAGAAATCTGACCCTTTTGGAAAGATCGGACTGAAAAGATTAATTACAGGTACATGCAGTTGCAACGGGAAGAATGAATTGATAAGACAAGTGTATGATCAGATAATAGAAAATAATTAGAGGGTGAATCAAAGATTATGTAGTTGGAAAAGGAAAATCGAGAAGCGCAGACATGCAAATAATGTTGCATTTAATAAAATGGAAGAAACATTAATTCCAACTAAATTGTATCCTGCATCTAAAATCTTTATTTACTCAGGCGATGGAGGTGTACAGTGAAAGTCCCTATACCCATGGGAAGATTTAAAGCAAAACCCACACAAGTCTGTACCAACTGCTGCAACTACCACAACAAGTGTAGTAAATGATGATAACACGGGGTGGGATTAATGACTGAACATCTAACACATGTGAAGGGAATATCCACATAAATTGTTAGTTGTAATGGTTCTGTGACTTACAGAGGGAAAAGGAGATCTATGGTTTGAATGCACAGAATATTGCAAATGTTACAGAAAGTTGCAGGAAAGGGTGTTCAAATAAGGATTGTTCAAACAGGAGTGTAGAACTGGAGACATTTTGCGAGAAATGGTACATGCTATTTATGGAGTAACATCTAATGTCTGGTAAAATAAAACAATTGAAACCTGAGTCTCCATATGAATTGGGACCCTCGGATTGCAACCATAATAGAGCAATTGATTGCTGGTAGTTCTGGGTTTAAACAGAGGGGTAATGTAAAATGCTTTAGAAGAAGCACATTTATACAGGGCTGTAAGATTACTTGAGATATATATATATATATATATATATATATATATATATATATATATATATATACATATATATAAATATATATATATATATATATATATATATATATATATATATATATATAAAATAAAAAGTACATCTGTGTTCACATTTGAATGTCTAAAGCAAGTTAAAAAACCTGCTTCCAGTTCAGAGTTCCGAGAAAAACAGTTATTACACTGTATTCTGGGAAGTTGAGCTGGGACACACAAATGTGCCCACAAATGCCTCACTCTTCATTCCGTAGCCATTATCAAACATGGCTTCCTTTAAGCTTATGCATGCTGTATTACACAGCTTTAATGCAAAGCCAAGTTTGGAATAAACACAGGCTGAGTATCCAATCCATGTACAGCTGTTTCAAGCTTACTGGCTATCATCAGCATGGAACGGGATCTCAGCCTGTGTTGTGGAAATTCTGAGTAGGTATAGATCACATAAACTTATGATTTGAGGGGTACACAAACCTAAATACAACCATTATATACATACTATGATGTTGTTGGAAGGTAGTGCCCCCACCCCCAGATCAGAAACAATGTCAAGTACCTAGTGAAGCTATTGAACCTTTTAGAGAAGTGATGCAACAGTTAGTAGCAGTGACAAAGCTAGAGAATGGAGGGCCCTGGTGCAAAACAAAAACATTTGGGCTATAAAAAATTCTGGGTTGTAAAAAATGTTTTGTGCTGTGCTGTGCTGTGCTGCACCGCACCAGGACCAAATCATGCAGTGCTCCTTCCCTGGACCCCTTGCCATAACTGCTCCCATCTTGAAGACTCCTTCTCATAATAGCAAACCTTTCCCATTAACCTTAGCCATTGCTACCCCTTTCCATAGCTGCTCCCTTGCCCTTACCTTCTACCTGTGCGAAGCTCCGCACCCACCCCTCTTAGCACCCATTTCTTGTCAGCAGCCATCCCCTCTCTGCATCCCTCCACACACATCACCTAAACTTTCTCTGCACCCACCTCACATAGCACCCATTCTTATCTCATTTGCTACTCCCTCACATAGGAGGGCCTGGTGAACTGCACCATTGGTAGATCCTCCCTTGGTTAGAAGCATCAGCACAATAGTGTGTGTAATAGTCTACCATGGTCAGTGGTCAAGTCACAAACAATCCTACAGGTTGATAACAGATTACTGTATACTGAACAAACATGTGAAAAGTATGGCCACTATAGTAGCTGCATATCCATAAATGTTTTTAAAAAAAACATCAGATATGTAGTATTTTCTGTGACAAATATCAATAATTGCTATTGGTCTTTACCACTAAATTCTATGTGAATATGAAACTGATTTTACTTTTCTGAGGGTTTAATATTTATGGACAGTTTTACCCTATTTCTATAATGATAGTCCAGCCATTCTTAATGCTCATAGATACGTTTTCAAAGCCTGACATGATTATTCAATATGTAGAAGACATATTAAGTGTCTCTCCCAGTGTGAAAGAGCATGAGATATGAGGGAATTGTTACTTCTTAGAGAAGCTGGATTGAAAACAAATCATAGAAAGATGCAATTAGGAAAGCAACAAGTTCAATTCTTAGGGGTAACCATTGCAAAGTTGGGCCAAAGCATTTCCGAAAAGAGAGTGAAATTGATGGGAAGTCACCTTGATAATCATAGAACTGTAGTCTATGCATTAATGTTAGTGACATTGTCATCGGAGAACATAATAGGATTAATGTTAAAAGAGCCTAGTGGCAGGAGGTCTTGTAATTGAAGGTGAACCCAATGATTGTCAGGTTCTGGGAAGAAGTTTGCAACATGATGTTTTCAGAACTGTTTCAGAGCCTATTGATCCATGTTATGAATGTTGGTACGTTGATGGTTCCTCACATTGTAAGGATTGGCACAGGATGGCAGGTTTTGCAGATATTTGTGTTAAAGAAAATAACATCCAGAGACAGATAACATATTCCTGTAAAGCGCTGCCAGCACAGTATGTTAACAGCGCTACTACAAGACATTAAAGAACTGGATGGCTATAGTGGTTAAGCGAATATGGTTTCTGACAGGTCAGGTGTGTAAAGGAGCTGTTGTTTATTTACATTGGTGGAATATGATGGTATTTAAAGGAGCAGATATTAATATAATAATAGTTATTATAGCCAATTTGTATATGCACCCATAAGTGCCTTTCTCATCATTGCCTCTCTCCTTTTTCTATTTGCTGGGTCAGGCCATGCACTTTTTAGATAGGAATGTACATGTGATACATTTTACATTTTGGAGCTTCCAAAGGGCAATGTATCCTTCCTCACCTCTTTACCACTAAGAGTATTTTTAAATACTATTCTTGCTCTTCATATTGGACAGATCCTATTTCAATGGCCCTAATTCATTATCATTTTCATGTAACCAAGCAAGTAAAATGTATTTCCCAGTAAGATGTTTTGCCATAGGGACTGACATCATAGCAGTTAACTAAGACCACTCAGGTGGAGAAACTGCTGCTTTTCTTGCTAACCTACCCGCTGTGTCATTCCAATGATGCTCTTGTGTCCATTACTTGAGAGTTTGTACTTTCTTGATGCTGATTCTATGAAAACTGTGGGATTCCTCTTCCAAATACTTACTGGGGTTGGGAGAGATCTCAGGGGCTGGGGGAGGTAATGGGGCAATTCACTGGAGCTGGGAGAGATCACAGGGGCAATTCACTGGGGATGGGTGAGGTGATGGGGTAAATCACTGGGGCTTGGGGAAGTATCACCTGGGATGTAGGTAAAACAATCAGTGAATGAAGTGACACAGACCTTGTTCTGGATATTACAGAAATCATTATGTATGCTAATTTCAGCTGGGATTTTTTCAGGGGGTGTCAACATTGAGTTTGCAAATGCAAGAAATTCAGCAAACTTTAGGGTAACTGTTTTTTGGGGTTTTTTTTATACACTATTAATTCTCCTCTATCAGAATTCATAATCCAGCTCACTTGCATATACCTTTAATTACTTGGTATATCTTAAACAATTATTTTGCCTTGTGCATGAATAAAAAATAAAAAGGCCTCACAGATATTGTTTGTTGATATCATCCTCCTATCACAGATTATGGAGGGTAGGTATCCCCCACCATGCTGCTACCTTCTATCTGGATAGCCCCAGATACCCCATAATAACAAAACTGAAAACAATATGAAACCATATTGCTGGGACAAAGAAACATAAAAGCATTAATTTATGAAGTTAACTTTTATTTCCATTATTAAAATAATAGTGGTAGGAGTAACTATGTGTTTCAGAAAAAATCCCTTTGAAAAGTTGTAAGTACCCCATGAAAATATTAAAAATAGTATATTAAATAAATATTTGCTTGCTCTCTATTCAAATTTTTAAGGCATAAATAAATGGTTATATAGTTAAAATATTAATAGAGTGCAATGTAGTTTTCACAGAAGGATAAAGCCTATTGTAAAGTTAGTAAATGGCCGGACCACCACTTTATTATTTACTATAAATCATTCATGAAGATTTTAAATCGTTATGTCAGATAAAAGATGTCCCAATCCTGGGGCAATTACACTACAATCATGAACCATTTGCTATTACAGTAGACTCTCAGTTATCCGGAACCCATGGGATTGGTAGATGTTGGATAAATGTAGTTTCTGGTTGCTTGAGAGTTGCTATTAATAGAGACCTAGATTAGCTGCATTTAGGATACTCTGCTAAGTATATTTGTTAGTGAGAGCTGGCTAGCAGCAGCAGCTTTCACTCCTCACTTACACACAGGTACGTTCAGCTGAAGGGTGCGGTGCTGACCCAGGGGAATGTAACCCCAACACTGACCTTGCTCAGTCACTCATGTCTGTCTGCTTCCAGGTAACATTGAATTGCAGAGACGTACAGTGGATGAGATCTAGGTGCCTATAAGCATTTTGTGGCACGACAACCTGGTTCCTGGCATTTGTTGAGCCCTGTAAAATTTAGTTTATTTTTAAAGTATTGGATTAAAACATTTTTCTGGTTGTTTGAGAGATCTGGTTAACTGAGAGTCTACTGTATATGAAAACATTTGTATATATACCAGTGAACAAAACAGACCTTCACTTCACAAAAACAGATTTGGAAAATAATTGACTACCCCTTTATGTAGGCACTTGAGCAGTCCATTAACCTAGCATGATATATCATAACACAGCTTGCTAAGTGCTTTCAGTAGGATCCAAGACCCTGGCCCACAGGTTGTACATTCAAATACTATGACGTACAAACACAGGAGGAAATTCACTAAACCCCGAAGCAGCCGTGCTGGTCAATAACACTGACGTTAATGGGGACTTTGAAGCTGAAGAAATCAGTAAATACTCCACTATCAAAGTAAAAATACTGTTGTTGGAGAGAGATTACAGTAACTATTACATTGTTATTTGGTTTGATTCAATGGAAGAAATAAGATTTATTCAATATTAAAAACGTGAAAAGAAAGAAAAAAAATGTTGTGACAGATAATAGTGGTGAGATAACGATAGAAGTGAGAGAAAACAAGAGAATAAGTGGGAAAGGAAGAATAAATGGGAGAGAAAGGAGAAAACAGACAGAAAGGTGAGAATTGAGAGAGGTGAGACATAAGAGACAGGTAGGAACAAGTGAAAGAAAGAAGGAGCTGTAAAGAGAAAAATGGTAGAGAGAAAGAAAATATGCCTAGCTTCGTGTACACCTGACGGATCAGTTCTGGGTATCTTAGTATGCCACCTTGTGGAATATATATATATATATATATATATATATATATATATATATACTAGCGAATTGCCCGTCAAAAAATGACGGCAATGAAATTGTAAGGTAGCTAAATTAGTAAATGAATATAGTGTACCTATTTTGAAGCATTGTGATGAAGAGCTGGCAATCTGTGTTGATGTTGCTGCAGCATTAGTGGTGTGGAGCTGCTGTATAAGCATGCTGAATGTGTGCAGTGTAACACTGTGCGTGCGCGAGACCAAACCGTTAGCGTAGTCGTGTACTTCCGCATTGGTGTAAAATGGCGAGTAATGTGTGGTATAGGTCTGTATCGGAATATCCGTAGGTGTTTTGTGGTGTTTTGCGAGTTTCTTGTGGTGTTTTGCGAGTTTAGAGTGCTGTAGCCTCGTTTTCGTTTTGTGCGGCGGCCATTTTTTCTCTCGCTTGTTTTTTTTTTTTAGTCTCTAAAGTGTTTTATTTCGAGTAAAATCGAGGTGTAAGTTGCATTTTTGAGGTCCTGGGTGCTCCCTCTTGGTGTAGGTAAGTTTTTTATGTATGTGCTGTGTGTATGTATTGTGTTTTAAATGTTTGTATGTCGGCGTGTTGCGTCCGATGTTTGCGAGGTCGTAATGTGTGGTAACGTGTTTCGTACGTTGTTTGCGTGCCTCGTAAAATTTAGCGAGTGTCGTAATTTGTGTGTCGAGTAGCGACGTGAATTTTGCGAGGGTTTGAGGCCCTTGCCCAGTGACCTCGCCAGCAACTGAGTCCCTCGCTTCGCGAGGGGCCTCAGTTGCTGGCATGGAGCGCCTTCGGCGCTCCATGCCAGCAACTGAGACCCGTGCCCAGTGACCTCGCCAGCAACTGAGGCCCTCGCTTCGCGAGGGGCCTCAGTTGCTGGCATGGAGCGCCTTCGGCGCTCCATGCCAGCAACTGAGACCCGTGCCCAGTGACCTCGCCAGCAACTGAGGCCCTCGCTTCGCGAGGGGCCTCAGTTGCTGGCATGGAGCGCCTTTGGCGCTCCATGCCAGCAACTGAGGCCCTTGCCCAGTGACCTCGCTACGCGAGGGCCGCGGCTCGCTGCGCGAGGGCCGCGGCTCGCTTCGCGAGGGCCGCGGGCTCGCTACGCGAGCCCGCAAGCGTGAGCAACGACTCGTACGCTCACAACTATATATGTGATATATATATAATGCAAAACAACAAATTTGCCCTTCTGGATCACTACCTTGTCAAGTGAGGGGCTTGTGTACCTCAATGAAGCTGTGAGCTCAATCTTTGTTTTAGCAAAATGATTGTCAGACTTCCTTTTCAAGGCACAAGTAGGCAGATACAAAGCGGTCTCTAGTGAGCCTATAGGGAAGGAGGCGTTCTGTGCTGAAAGCTTATCTGAATCCAAAGAAAAAAAACCTCATTGAATACATAATACAAATTAGGAGCACACACCAACTTAGTTGTGGCGGTAGCAAGTGGAAGACACAAATATGGCAGCACTCAGGCACGAGCTGTATCTACAACAATAAATATTTGACCTAAAAAATGTCTTCATGCTCATATTATACATAGCTGCTAATACTGTTAATTTGGTATAAACTTCACAAACATGTGACGTTTTCCCAACCTCGCAAGAACTGGTAGGTAAAAATACAGAATATAAATGAACAAAATTTAAAGCTTCAGTACATATATGTATATATCAGTATATGGCACGTGGAAATAAAAGCAAAATAAGTGAATCACAATTCAGGAGGCTTAATAATGGTTTAAAGAGTAAGATAATAAGTAAAAAGCAGAGAAATAAATTATAAAATGAATATAACAAGTCCTGGAAAAAAAAAGAAAATAGAAAAATGAATTGCAAAGGAAAGTAAGACTAGCCCCAAAAAGTTTTTTAAATATATTAATGGAAGGAAGGCTAGGAAAGAAAATATTGGAAAATTAACTTGTGAAAAGGGCCGACTGATAGACTCGCAAAAAGGCAGACTAACTTCACTAAATAATTGGTTAGCATAGACACCCGGAAGGCTGGAACAATTAAATGTTAAGAAAACCCCAGGTTCAGATGGAATACATCCAAGGGTACTAAGGGCCCTATTTTCTGTAATAGCCAAACCATTATATATAATTTCTCAAGGCTCATCCACCACAAGGCCAGTCCATACAAGATGACTGGAGAAAAGCAGATGTGATACCTTTATTAAAAAGAGAGCAAAAGCAAATTTTGGGAACTACAGACCAGTAAGCCTCACTTCTGCAGTGGGGAAGTTTTTAGAACATTTACTAAGGGATAATATACAGGAATATATCCTAATAAGTAGGAGTCAACATGGATTTATTAGGGATAGGTCAAACAGATCTAATTAGTTTCTATGAGGAAGTAAGTAGAAATATGTTTAGCCTTATTCTATTAGCTACTTGCAAATGCCTTGAACTCATACATTTGGCTTCATGTGTTTTTTTTTTTATAAATGTTTATATGCATTATATGGACTTAACAATTCATTAATGCCAATAAGTAATATTTGCTGAATATGTAGCAATATTTGGAGTGTATACATTTACAAATTGGGCAATTGAATCAGGCCTGTGGTCTTTTGATACAGTACCACATGGGACACTATTGTACAAGTAAGGGATACAGGAATTGCAGTTAAATATCGGCTTGTGAATTGAAAACTAGTTAAAAGACAGGAACATACTCAGATTGGACTCATTTAGTAAATGGGGTTCCTCAAGGATCAGTATTAGGTCATCTCCTTTTCAACACATTTATTAATGATTTAGAAATAGGACTGGAAAGTACTATCAAGTCACTAACAGCCTCACTAAATTCCAGTCTCATAAGTCCAACATGTAGCACGTATGGGCTGCGTGCTTGAAATTTGGCCTTTTTACATCGCTATCAAATAAAAATGGGCTGCGAGCTACGAGCAAGAGATGCCATTTCGTAAACCAGTTCTCGACGGTCGGAGTTGCGTGCTCAAACGCAAACAATTAAGCAGATGGAGCCAATGGAACAAGTGGTCGTTAGCGTTACGTCACTCAATTACAGTTTGCAATCGGACCCACAGTCCAGGTATAATGCAATATTAATAAAGCCGTAAATATGATATTCTATTACATGCAAGTTACAGTATATGTATTAACACATTGATTGCAGGGATCGATATAACACAAAATATAAACATTAAATAAAGTATTTTTTCTGGGCCGATTTGCAAGCTTGAGAATGTTGTGCTATCAATTCTAAGGCCTAACATCTCTTTCCCTTTTAATAAATGTACAGTAGTGAGTTTTTATTTGATTTACAAGTGCTACGTATTGGACTTTCCCCCTCTTGCAGGTGCTCTTGAGCACACGTTGGCCTTTGGGCTCCGTTTGCCTGTTACGGCTTACTCGCAAGTGACCACGTTGCAATTTAATAGCTGAATTGAACAATTACCGTTACGGGCTTGACAGATCAAAGGATTTACGTGTACGAAGTTCAACGTTGGTCAGCACGTAGCCTATTCTTGGCCGTCCTGTGTGTTAACACGCAAGTCCACTGCGAGCAACGTTACGAGGCCTATTTAATAGACGTAACCCGTAAATTTGGAGTTTAAAACGTAGCCCCAATTTAGTGAGGCTGTAAGTTGTATAATCTAATCAAATAAGAAATTGGTGTACTTTCCCTCCAAATGGATTTACATAAATTAGAAGAATGGGCAACTAAATGGAGGATTAGATTTAATACAAATAAATGTAAAGTTATTAATTTGGCCATGAAATTAGCAATGCCATTTATAGTTTAAATAAAACAAGTTTAGGGGTATCAGAGATAAAAGGATTAATTAGTGCTTGTGGACAAACGCCTACGTAACAGTGCTCAATGCCATGTAGAATCTACAAAGACTAGATAAATATTAGCATGTATTAAAGGGGTATAAAAGGGAAGCAGATATAATGCTGCCACTATTCAAATCCCTAGTACCCCCTCCCTTGGAATATGGAGTACAATTTTGAGCAAACCTTAAAAAAAAAAAAAAAAGACATTAGACATAGAGCTAGAAAAAGCAGAGCGAAGGGTAACAAAATGATGGATGGACGAAGTTATGAAGAAAGACTAAACAACATCCAGGGTCAATATAAGGCTTTGTCAAATTAAATGCTTGTGCTAAGAGGTTTTCTACTACCAAAAGGAAGGGATCTTCATACTAAGGGTGTTTAATTTGTAGAATTCTCTACCAAAGTAGGTGGTGACATTAGATTCAATAAATAACTTTAAAAATGGCTTGGATCCATTTTTCCATAAAAAGGGCATTCAGGGTTATCCTGGATAACTAGATAAGGAGTATTGATCCATGAAGGAATCAAATTACCAGTTGCAGTTTATTTTGTTTACCTTCTTCCTGTAGCAAATAACAATCAACAGTAAATTCACATATTACAAGTATTAGAGGTGATCTAAAAAGTTTAACTGGGTTGACTTTTCAACTTAAATTAGTATGTTACCGTGTTAATCAACAGTAGTTGTTTAAAATCGGAGTCTGCAACAGGCAATTTATGAAATTTAGTACTGCAGAATTTTATTGGTGGTAAAGAAAGGGTACCCCTTCTTGTAGTGGAGAAGGGGCTTGTGTACCTCACAGAAGCTGTGAGCTATACCATGTAGGGTCACCCAAGATGGGCAGGTCATTGCAGAGAGCTCAAATAACAGTCCACTGGAGAAGGAGCTGGCAGCCCACTCAAGTATCTTTGCCAAGAAAACCATATGGATGAGCACAACCAAACACAATGTGCCTGGCGTGCTGCGTCCAGATGGTCACAGAGACAGAGTGACTGAAGAACTGAACAACAAAGAAAGTGTGCATACAGTGGAGGCTCTACTGAAAGTGTAGTTTGTGCAAAGCACCATGGACCACAAGGTGGGGGTCCTCCGCTACCGATATTAGTCTAGTCTAGAGTAATTGGGGCTATTAATTTATTAGGGGAGAAGGACAGATAATTAGTCACATGGGATGCATCTTGGATGCAGAAAAATAAATCTCTATTCGGTTATAGCGAAATGCTGCAGCCATGTAAATTTGATTGTAAGCTCAAAGACAGGGCCATCGATTCTTTTGCAATATGTTAAAGGGCAATTTACCTCACTATAAAGGCTCTTCATGATGTGAAAGAGCACAAGATTGTATGTTATAATTATCTATTTTTTTTTTATTATAACAACAGCTAAAAAAAAAATCTCAAGTTTTAAATGTATGCAAGTCTATCATATCTACTCCTACTTGCATGAGTAATAACAGATAGCGGAGTGTGGTGTGTGAGACCATGATTGATTGAAAACACCAGTTAACCTGTAGCGGACCTATTTTAGGCGAGTCCAGTATTCCATGCCTGCACAGATAGATTTGTTAAGGGTTATTTTTCATTCTTTTGATCTCTACACTGACTGTACTAAAGCACCAGCAGATCACTGGTTTGCACTGTTCAAATTCCAGAGAGGCAAGAGAGCAGACACCTGAATTTTCTGACATAAGAAATTACAAAAATTACGTCTGTCCCTTCAAACTGGAAATGTAAGCACACCCCTGCAACCTAATTAGCTACATTAATGCCACAGCACGTGGGCAGTCTATTATACAAATAAAAACATATTTTATTTGGTTTCTCAGGGAAAAATGCATTTATTTCAAAAGGGATTTCAACATACTTTTAGGAGATCTTTACTGTGATGTGGTCCAAATTGTGCTGAATTAAGTGTCCTTTTAATATTATTTTTGCTTTATACTTAACCCCTGTATAGCAGATTATGGTAGCACTAGCAAATAAAAGATAATATTTTACAAATTATTCAAGCTTCTATTTTTATCACAACATGAACAGGGACAATGTACAAGAGCAATAAGGTTCATGATCGTTTGCTACATTAATATATTTCTATATTTCTGACAGAACACCTAGAAATCTGTAGAAATCTGTGTATTTAGTCTGGTACTTTAAGTAAAAAACAATGCACACAAAGTATTATGAGAAATTTAGTTCTGTTTCACTGAAGTGCAGCAAAGCAAAATTTATCAAATTTGATTGCAGAACAGCTCAAATTAGGAACATGCAATCATTTCTAAATATCAGCTAATGGGAAAGGTGGGGACAGGTAGGATGTCAAATTCTACAAGCTTATCTGAATCAATCAATGAGTCAACATGACCCACCTTTGTAGCCTCTTAGCTTCTACTCCAGAAGAAATATAAAAATAGTAGAACACAAAACCTCAGACTCTAATCCAGTCGAAAGTGAGGAAGAAACAAAGATGGTATCCTTCAGACATAAGCAGTGTCTGCCATGGCAGGATCTTCCATTTGGCAGGTTAGGCACTCGCCTAAGGGCGCCTGTCATTGAGGGGCGCCTTTTTTTTTTATCAATTAAAAAAATATATATTTTTAAATAAAACATCTATACCTTGATTTTACTACCTATGGACTCCAAAAAGATAAATCCAATATTTTTGTGATCATAGTTTACACAGTTGCCAACACATAACATATATCCCAAACTACTGTGATCCTTTAAACACTCCACTTAAAGAAAGAAAAAAAAAAAACTATATATATATATATATATATATATATATATATATATATATATATATATTTATATATATAAAATCATTTTTTTTCCCCTTAACAATAGCAGAAGAGAAGTGGCATGTTAAAAAATCCTACATAGATATCTCCATGTGGTCTTTTTGCATTCAGTAACAATGTATTATGCCTGGAGCAATGTAGTGTATACAGAAATACTCTGTACGTAAACTCCATACATCAATCATATAATTTCTAATGAAAGCAGGTCTGGTTAAGACATATCCCTTTAAGTTCTCTGTTTAACTCTGCTAAAACAATTGATCAATACTTATAAATATACTATACCACGCTAAAAACTGAAAAGAACGTAGAACAAAAAAAATAAAATAAAATTATACCCTTTGATGAAACGTATTTGAGTCACTGAAGATTATTTCATCAGCTGTACATTCATCCCAAAGGCTTTCACACGCACATAAAAGAATTCTGTACAAAATGTGTTTAATGAAACCATTGTTCACGTTTTTTTTAAAGCCTTTCTTTTTGGTTCACACCTCCAGTTAATTATTTTCTCCGGTAACAAAAAGGTGAACGTTTTTCTTTGACTGCAGCATCTGAGCCGTCCTCTCCGCTCCCACCACTGCAGCCAACCTCTGGGCGTCGTACTTCGAGTACAGGACAGTGCAGGTCCATGTGGCCTCCTCCCCACGGTGCGAGGCCTTCATCATATTACAGATGTCGCTGTAAAAGTGAGCATACGTGGGCAGCTCATAGAAGATGAGGTTCCTGATGCCCTTCAACATGTATCTGAAAATATAAAAATAAAATATGTGTGAGTATTTGAGCTGTTGAATAGTTAAATGACCACTGTAGTGTCATAACAACAGAAACAGATGTTTTAATCAGGCAATCATCATTTTAGCTCATGTTCAATGATGCTTTGAGTTCCTGCGAGTTGGACACTTTTAAGGTTCCAAGAGACTGTGTACAGTCTCAACATTTTTGCTACGCATTTATTTGTGTATTTTTATGTATATATGCAAACTATATATTAGCTTTCTACTGGTATAATGTAAAAAATAAATCTAATAAAACTGGCAAAAAATTAAATAAGAATTTATATTTTAGTTTTTTATGTGCCATTAAAAAAAAAAAGAGACGCATACAGGGTCTATTTGTTTGATTAGAGACAGTAAAAACAGAGCTTATAACCACTTCTTAAAAAAAGTACATACTAGTAAGTAGATACACAGGTATACACCTAGTAAAATCCAAAGACGTTCTATATCCCTTTAAGGCGCAATTCGGATCTTCAATGGCCAGATGGCGTCAGCTGCGAGAATTGGAATATTCAATCAAAATGACCAATGACTCCAATAAAACTAATGGAAATGTCATATCTTTTCAAGAATACAATCAGCGGAGGGCCAGCTCTTAAAAGGCAATGGCAGTACAAAGAATAATTTGATATTATAATCAATGAAAAGCATGAAAGCAGCTAGTCAGTATTTACAAGACAGATTTACATAATAATACTGCACAAACACTGCTGAATATCTCAGGAGTGGTTTAATTAAAGAAAATGTCTAGTACACCATGTAGAGATTTTCAGTCTCTTTAGAAAGAACTTAAAATATAGGATTTTGTGTAGTCCTTTATAATTTTAGCGAGCTCATAAATAAGAAACGAAAATGTCTTATAGCACATCCGTCTGACTCTTAGGGACATGACCGCTCTAAGATGTACTTTTCGTTTACAAAGGACCTTCATTAGTGATGTGCTGAGTAACTCATTCATAACCACATACATCATCACCACAATCTATTACCCAGTTACCAGTTTTAATAGTCGAGTGCCACTTTAAATGGGCTTTTGAAAAGTTTGTCTAAATCCAGCACCGATTACATTTTTATTGAAAACTCGACTGTTCCTTGACAGAGGAAAGCGGGAGCTGCCATACGTTTTAGGTCTGGTTAGCAAAACCCATGCACACTTAGAGTTGTGTTATCAGAGTTAGAATATAAGTCAGAGATGGATCGTCTGTGACAGAGACAAAACTGAATAAAATGATCACTTCCTGTCTCCACAAACATGGAGAAGTAACTTTAAACAAGACGGGTTCCATATTTCTTATAAATATTGATATCACATTCATAGGGAAGGTAGAATTTTTGCATTTTTAAACACAATTAGCAGTTTTTTGTTTGTTTGTTTTTCTCAATTGTGTCCAACTCTCAGTGACTTCATGGACTGCAACACACCATCCTGATCCACTTTGTATTCATGGCAGAGATACTGGAGTGGGTTACCAGTTCCTTCTGCAGTGTGCCATAGCATAGACTCCTGGTATTCCTAGGTGGTCTCTGACCAGGCCAAACCCTGCATGGCTTCAGGGTGATATGATCTGGGTTTTTTAAATAACTAAAAACGGGTTAAATACATTTTGTGTGCAGATTTAAAAAGGGACATGGAAGGTTTCTGGATTTCACTAGGAATATAACTATGTATCTATTATGTACTTTATTTTATTGAGAATTGTGTAAAAGCGCTGGGGGGTTTTCTGCCTAAAATCACACATATTATACCTGTTTGGGTCTGCCCTCTGTAGCTCATGAATATACAGACTGAAGTTCAGTATTTCAAATGAGCCTGTCAGTGATCTCTCTCAAGGAGCATGTTGCTATGAGAAACTGCACATTGTGTACTTAGAAGTATACAATCTTCTTGAGCTGCAGAGGGGAAAACTAGTTAGGACTATTTGTAATATTTTAGGCAGAAAAAAAGAGCTTTGAAGCAAATCTTAATAAAATAAAGTACATAAAAGTAAAGAAATACGAAGCTATGTTATATTCTTAGTGAAATCCAGAAACCTCCCATGTCCCTTTAAATATAAACATAAAAGTTCTTTTTTGCACTTTATAACAAATTGCACTTTATTTATAACAATTAAATATGTCTTTTATTTTTAAAAAAACATTGCATCCAACATATCTCCTTATCTTCACCACCCACCAGTTAAAACAAGGCTATTGATTCTGGTTCTCTCATACCTCTCACTCCATCACTCTATGGCACATGCCCATTATGTAGTCCCCTCTCCTCAGGTGTCTTACCCCATTGCCTTTTAGATGGTGAGTTCTCAAAAGCAGTGGGACCCTCTATCCTCCTGTACCAATGTATACATTTTTAGTATGAAAGCAACTTAAGTTTAGGTGAGATTTGCCTTTTATAGCATTTAATTAATTTACAAAGATAATTGATGATGTTATAAAACAGGCTTAAATGCTCTCTATTTTTATACTTTGTATTTTGTAGCATCATTGTAATATTTATATAACTCACTAGAGTAATCGTGTGTGCAAGTTACAAGTTGTACCATTATTGGGTGAGAGTTGAGCGTTATTTGTTACAATTCCCAATTATTTGGATCCAATATAGAGGATTGTAATTTATATTTGATATATAGTGCCTATGTATATTTCCTCATAACAGATTGTCCTTGATTTATGACGCTCATATTGGACCTGAGATAAATTTCTACTATATAATTTTAAAGATTTGGTTTTAAGATATGGATTATTAGTATCAGACAATAAAAGTTAAATTTTATCTATAAAGTGTGTCAATATTTTTTCCTATTCGTGTTATTGTGTGATGGTATGATATATGCGCTTTTCTATTATGTTGATTGTGCTTTACACTTACCATTAGGCTGGTCTTATGTTGAATTTGAAGCCCAAGAATGGTGGTGCATATATAGAGGAGATTTAGTGATATAGTAATACCAAATTGCATTAAAAGATATTTAGGGCCTCATAATTGTGAGCAAAGACCATTCCCAGTGGAATCAAGATCCAAAAACTTTTTTGATTAGTAGATGATTTGATTAGACATTGATCATTGAAAATAGGTTTAATATTTGAAATAATATTAAATGATTTTTTTTTTTAAAAGCAAACACTACATTGGTTTTTGTATCCACCCACTATAAAGGTCAATCGGGGGGGGGGTGGGGGGGGGGGGGGGGGGGGGCTTTGCCTGCTACACTTCGTGCCTGAAAATATTGCAACACCAGCACAGTGGTCTCCACTGGCTGGACAATTGCAGTGTCAAAGTCATTAGCCTTGGCAAAAAGCTTCTGTTACGTTCTTAAAACCGTTCAGACCTGTCACTCAGCTGACCCCTCCCCCTGATGACCTTGATGACCATGGAGGCAATCAGCTAAACTGGAGGCTAAAACTGTATCCCTTGAAAGTGAATTTAACATTACAATTATGGGTTCCCTGGTGGACCAGTTGTTTGGATTCAGTGTTTTCGCCGTTGCAACCTGGGTTCGATTCCAGTCAGGGAACCAAGAGGTCATACCACCCTGAAGCGGTGCTGGTTTGGGCCTGATCTGTACTTGGATGGGAGACCACCTAGGAATACCAGGAGCTGTATGCTGTGGCCCACTGGAGAAGAAACTGGCTACCCACTCCAGTATCCAAGTGGATGATCAGCATGACCATGGACGTAAGGATACGCACTTGGTGAGATACGGTCCATGAGGTCACAAAAAAATAAATAAAATACTATTATAAATCATTAAAAAGAAAATGTAGAAATTATCAATGCATAATTAAAATCTCAAGTGCCTAGGTGGGCTATCACTTTGGTCCTTTAAGTCAAATAAATGGTCTCAGCTTTTTCCTCAGCTAAAACAGAGACCTTGCTCTCCTCACCTCTTGTAGAAATGAAATCTCTCTGTGACGAGCATAAACTGCCTCTCTCCTTTAAGGAAAAACTGCCTCGCTCTAGAAATCCCAGGCTTATCGGTGTATTCACAGATGTGGGTGAAGTTTAGCTCTTCCTTCTTGAAGTAGTTTCTTATTCGCACATAGTCGAAGTAGGAAGGGATGTAGATGAGTGTATGAGACATGATGGCATCTCGATATTGAGGCAATATCTTGTCTATGAAGAACTTAAACCTAGTTAAGAAATAAAACCATTGTTATTTTATGTTGTGAAGAAGGTTGAAGATGATCAGAACTCGTAGACACTTATCTAGGACTGCAAACGAGTACAAATGCAAATAGGACTTGAAAGTGGCAGCCAGAAACGATCCTCACACTTTAAATCCCTAGAGGTTGGAACAGCTGTCTGTGAGTGGGCTCTCTGGCACAACACTTCCAGTCTGGGCTAGGTTTCAAAAGTTGTCTAGTACAGTGTGCATATGCTTGCCTTAAATCTCCAAAGTCTATTAATACAACTTAAAGCTCCATGGAAAGCATGTTGTATTTTGTTTTATCTGAAAAGGGGAATTTCAAAATGTTTCACAGTAAAAAAAAATGTTTTTGAACAGAAAGGTCCTGAAGCAGAATGTACTGCTTTGTTATGGGTAATTGTCCTGGAGTAACCAAGTATCAGACAGTTGTTTTAAATGCCAGATATAAACTGTAGTGTAGACTATCAGCGGTTCCTTGGATCTTACACTTAATCCGTTCCGAACGGCAGGTTGTGTACCAAACTCCCCTAAGGGTTAATGTAAATTTGTTTTAGCAAACACGATGAGTACCGGGGTAGCACAATGAGTACCGGGGTAGCGCAATGAGTACCGCGGTAGCGCAATGAGTACCGCGGTAGCGCAATGAGTACCAAGGTAGCACAATGAGTACCAAGGTAGCACAATGAGTACCAAGGTAGCGCAATGAGTACCAAGGTTTTTTGCTCATCCAGACAGTTTGAGTATAGAAAATGTTGAGTTCCGAGGAGGTTGTGAACCACGTTACCACTTTATTAAAAAGCAACATACAGATAGCAGATCACTTGCATTAAGTGTTCAACTTTTAGAATGGAAATTATTAATAAAAAAAAAAAAAAAAAAAAAGAAAAATCCACCTATTGCAATATATGCACCTTATGAAATGCTGGACTCTCAAGCAGTGAATAGTGATATTACCTTGCATCTATGATAGACAACACACTCTCTGCTTCTAGTCTCTGGAAGACGTGGGGAAGCTGCACCACCACATGGCAAATAGAGCCGGTTACAGGGACGTTTCTTACTGCCACCTGCAATGGAAATACATCAGAATGCAGAATACATGCCAGCAAAATAAACAAAACTAGGTTTGGAGGCTTAGAAGCAAAGCTTAAACTGGACACTTGCGATAAATAAATAAACACAGTAATTACTAAAGAGCATTTGAGGAAAATTAATTTTATTACCTAAAGAGGATGCAACACTTTAAAAGTTACATACCCGGCTTGTTTCCTTATAAATAATAGGTCACCTTATTTGTGTCTTTTATTTTGTTTTGCTTTTTAAATTTCACAAAGATTTATGTTTTTGGAAGTTGCCATATGATTATTCAATTTTTTGGGATTGAATTCCCAGGATGTGCTCTCTGTGAGTGCATCTGTGCATCCGTGCTCATTTGTGCCCAAGCCGCCTTGAGGACCCCTTTCGTTTTCTGGGCTCCGACCATAAGGTACTACAAGGATATCAGAAGATCTACAATTCTCTCCCCTCACACTAGGAATGAAGGGGGTCCAACGTTGGACTGAATCTTCCCCAGGACGATCCAACATTAATTAATTTCCTTGTAAATAACAAAAGCTTTTAACACATTGTGTTGGCCGAAATAAATGGCCAATTATTATGATAAAATAAACAACAGGTTGTTGTGTTAAACTCACCTGTCCACAGTAATTAAAGCAATGCTTGTTAAAAATAGAGTTTATCTGTGGCTCCAGCAAAGCGCTGAAAATCAGGGTCTGTCGATAGTATTTGGACCAGTTGCTGAGGTTCCACATGCGAACACGTGAGAAATCCACACCATGAGATGCTGAGGGCTGGAGGTTGAGGTGAGACATCAAGTGCTAAATTAAAAACAAAACAATTATCTTCAAGATTTCTCTTTCTTGCATCACTAAAAATGAAAGGAGATTAGACTCATGCAATTTATTTAAACATTCTCTGAAAACTTTCAGAGATATTCTTCAAAACAAGAGGTTTCTGAGATTTTCTCTTAAACACTTTTCACGTGTAATATCGGAGGATAAAAAAAAAATACAACTTTAAAATTTCTCTTGGTCTCTCTCTTTTTTTGAATCAAATCAAAATTGTAAAGTTTGTTATAATTGTTCAAATGTGCTTGTAAAATTAAAAAGACCTTTAGTCAACTTGCGGTCGTGGGAGACGCAACAGCCCGTTCTAACCTCTTACCAGTACGTGTTCCCAGTTCTGCATAAGGTAAATATCAGCCTGATCGATGATGAGGACTTCTATGGAAGACAGGAAATCAAAGTCTCTATTCTTCTCTCCTTCGCTGCCAATGATGGTCCTCAGGCCAAGAGGAGAAGCGATGATGATGTCAGAGGAGTAAAAGGGGGAGTAAAGCCTCATGCTCTTTTGCAGGATCGAAACGCCTGTTAAGAGAAAAATAAGCACAATGTTAAAATAATATGAAATTTCTGCTTTCAGAAGAAAATAAAAGATTCCTGCCATGGCCCTTTAAACACAAATGGACATCAAGATGTAATGTGAACAGTCTGGAACGATATTGTCAGTGTTTGATACCATAACCTGTTTGCTGCAAGTAAGCTGCGGCTCGGTTTTAGCCTTGCAGAGAGGGTTCCCGGAGCAATAGAATAGCAACCGGGCTTTTCTTGCGGCTGAAACTCTTGCGGCCGTTTTAGATCAAAGGCTTTCCTCCGGCACGTGCAGCCGCAAGATATAGCAAGGCGCCGGCCGCAAGCCTGCCGGAGTCCCCGGCCGGAGGGGAATAGAATAGCAGAATAGCTTGCGGCCGGTCCTTGGGGCCCCGCATCTCCTACGGCCGCTAATAGAATGAGGCCCATAGTAATTAAGTTTGAAAAAACTTTCAGTCCATCAAGTTCAACCTGTTAAGATCTCCTCTGATCTGCAATATGCAGATTAGTTATTAATTTGTCGATTAAATAATTATTAATAGTATAGTATTGGAGAATTAATAAAGAGTTAGTCCATCAAGTTCAACCTTTTTAGATCTCTATTGATCTTTTTAATGTGGACTATTTATTATTAATTGTTAATTGAGACATATTTTTTTGGAGCCATATAAAGTTAGGAGCCAGCAATAACATTGTAGGCTCCCTAGATCTCTCAAGCCATGTTTCAGTCATACCTATCCTGAAATGATCATCAATATTTCCAGCAAAAACAGCTTCATAATCTTCGGGTCTCTTTAGATTTGGGGGTTTGTCTTCTGGTTCTGAACTAAACTCATCCTTGAACCTCTTCTTGTTACTCACGTCCAGTTTCCTATTGCCAACCTCTAACAGACTGATCAGAATCTGGACGACTCGCAGGGCAGATTCACGGAAAGGAACAACAATGAGCACCTGAAATATAACACAACACGTTGAAAAATAGAGAGTAATATTGGCTATTCATTATACAAAATACATACAATGCACAATGAAAAAAAAAAAATTATATATATATGTTTAAAAACTTTGAGTCTGACTAAGAACATAATTAAGCAGGTAAAAAGCCTTAAATCTATTTTTTTTTTATTATTTGAAATGTTGATGCCTCGGCTGGATGCTGGAGGCATCCATAATACTTTGGGGAAATTGTGTGTGAGAAAGGTATTTATATTTCTGAAGAGAATGACTTACACTTATTGTTGCAAACTGTCTGCTTCTTTGCATGTGTAGAAGAAGTGGGCAAGTGTAATATTCAACAAGATCCAATTATCTAACACCTCCTCCTCAGCAACTGATAGATACAAATATACAGCCCCACGTTCCAGCTAATTATGAAACAGACCAGATTAATTTTTCTGCACATAAATAAATTAGATTTTCTCTAAGAATACTTTTTATTTTCTTGGCTTACACAGTTGCTAATGTTGTTATAAATAAATATTAACGGACAGTAAGCAACTCTTTTAATATATTTTCTTACTACTGACACAATTTAATTAATCCCTATGGCTCTTTAAATGAAGCTTCACTGGGTTGTAGGCTAGAATTAGTCTGTCCAAATTATTTTGCAAAGGAAATAAAAAGGTATTAATGGCATAAAATTCATGGTACCTTGGGTCTGGTCAGGCCTTGGTCTCTCAGGTCATCTTCATCAAGTCCTGGTTTCTTATCTCTCTTTATGGTATTGTTATTGAGGACCTGGGAGTTTGCTTTCAGTACGTGGTTCAGAGCATGGAGACAGTACACGTGTCTGATCTCCTCTCCTTGGCTTGTCGCTGTCCTGGATGGATAAAACAAGTCCTTGTAGGAATTCATGATGGTGAAAAGCTCCCTCTGTAGAGGCGTGAACCTCTGCTCACTCTGTGTTGGTATGAAGGGGCTGTTCACTTTGGGCCATGTAGATTCGAGAGGTTTACGCAGCTGAAGCTTGCTCAGGTCATGTTCCTTATCTGACTTTAAGGTCCGAACCTTTGATAGTGTCGATGAGAGCACCAACTGACCCAGTGCTGGCCACTAAGATTTACAAAAAAATGGAAAATCAACTTGAAAGGATTTAGCAAAAAAAAAAAGAAAATTGAATATCATATATTCCGTTATTTCTGCCATTAGACCAATAAGAGTAAGCACAAGGCCATTGTAATTGTCCAGCTTTCATGAAACTGATAACTGGTTAGAAATAAAATATGTATTTAAAGAAAATAAATGTAATACAGTGTTTCTGCTAATCAATGAAACACTAAAGATTTACACTTTAACTTTAGTGTTTCATTGACTAGCAGAGACGCTCCTCTCCATGTGTTCACAGCGTGGGAGAGGATCTGCCCAGGCGGCTGTCCAGATGGAAGACTTTTTATCTACCGTAATAAGACTATCAAGACAGCCTTGTGTGCATCTCCTCGCCCATACCCTGGACACCTGATGGGGTGGAAAGAAGCTGATCTGCTACAGTCTCAAAACACCAAAGTTCACAAGAAAGTTTTAAATGCTGAATTACATTTTCTTCTTTAAAATGCTGATTTTATTGCTACTCCGTTATTAAATAAATGAGCTGAACCTTACTGTATGACAATTACAGTAATCCTTTAGGTAGTATTATCTAGTAATATCAGGTACACATTCAGTGGTAAGTCAATGTGCCACTGCTGCTTAGCAGAGCTGCCCCTGCCCACATCACCAAGGAGCTACTTGATATCTACAATGGCAGAGGCAGCACACGAATATAGCAAGAATAAAACACAAATTGATTTGCTTTTTCTATCAAAATATGCATTTTATTACTGTCAACCCATGTTTGAGCACACCCAGATTTTTTTCTAATGTAACATATTCTCTTTGCAATACTTTAAAAATTATGCTTATTATCTATCAATAAAGGTGTAAGAAAAATAACCACGGAAATAGAATGAATAGGCTGGCAAAATAACATTCAACGTCTATGATCATCACTTTGTAAGAGAGATATGTGTGGGTCTTGATAAACACGTGACATCTAATATGGCTGGATCATAATGTAGTCATGGCACGTGTATCTTCCTCATACCACCCAGTGTCAGTACTGTACCTTCAGTGACATAGTGGTTTTAGGGTTTGTTGTAATCTGGTTAATTTGGTCCTCCTCCAGCTCGGTGTAAATATGCTGTTTAAAAGAATCTGTCGTAAAAAAAATTAAAAAAAATGTACAAAACAAATTAAATACATTTTAATGAAGTTTTTAATTAATGACTTAATTTAATATTTGATATAACGTTTTTTCTAACAGCAATGTATGCTTTCAAAGCTATTTCTAATGTTTTATTTTAAAGGACCTATGTGGCATAATCTTTTAACTATATGACAACTGGAATGGTACAATAAAATGTAAAAACAAATATAAATTAACAAGCAGTTACTTGTAGACTACGAAATAGAAGTAAGGGAATACGTCCCAACTGTTACACTGTAACACAAATGCATTAAAAAGTTAATATATGGCCATAAAAGTTCAAGAAATCTTTTCTCTAAAGAAAATGTTTTTTTTTGTCTTGGGACTATGTGGAGAAATACATAAAGAGATAATCCTATAGCACAACATGCAAACACAAAAATGGTGATATCATTATTATGAACCCGGATACATTTCAAACTGACCACCTTTTAAAAAATACAATTTAAAAAAAAATGAGTATTTTTATTATCTGTACAAATTGATTTTTAAACATAGTCAGGATCTGCTTCGGACTAACAGAACAAAAAGCTACCACATCTACTGGCTGATAAAGAAGAACCACAATTCGGGAGCAGATCCTGACTTTGGACCCTATTCTACTGCCCAATTTGTAAATTTATACACACTTAAAACTGCTCTTAATATTAATTAATATTGCCACAGATTCTATTAGCTACTCGCTATGCGATTTCGAGTTACCCGCCAACAATCACTACGGGCCAGGCAAACCTGGCCTTAGCACAGCTCAAACATTACAAGAGCTAAATAATTAAAGGTACAAAGAATCCATATTCTATTAGACCCGTAGCTCCAGCTCGCAAATAAAGTCTGACCTGCAATTGAAAAAAAGTATCAGGTTTCTGTCAACAATATTAGGAGTGCTATTAGAGCTGTAGCAGCAATTAAACACACACTACTGTACTTCAAAAGCATGGGAGGGCATGGAAAGAGTTGTCTTTGAACATACACAAAAAAAAAAAAGATTGAAAAATGGCAAACTTACAATCTAAAGGGTTTGGATGTGGTATAGAAGGATGATACATGCGATGTGTATATCAAGGCGATAAGCTTCTTAAAACAGATGTGTTTTTTTAAGTGAGGCAGGGGAATATTATCTCACCCTTGCACGAACATTCCTCAAACCAATGTTTGGAACATCTAAAACCTGCTTTAAAAATGCATAATTGCAAAACTGCAACTTTACTATCCCTTTAATCCAAACCCTAGCATTGGTATCCAACACTATATGATGGATCTCATCAACTGCTATTGTTATAAAAAGGGAACTGAGGCGGGTATAAAAAGAACAAGCAACAATAATAGATCTACAACTAAAATATTAGACCATTAGGAATCTGTTGATTGTTCACTTCTCTTTCCACACAAAAGATTATCCTTGACCGTGCCCCTTTAAAAGGTTGCTGTAATAATTCAGTTTTCATGACCAGTCAAGCAATATGAATATTTTTATTTAAATGATCACCATAGGTCTTTTTTTTTCTGCATGATATTTTGAATAATTAGGCTTTGTAACGGACACAATTATTTTTCAAAGCAAAAAATAAATACAATCTTTACATTTGTATCTTTTATACACAATTGTACTTTATTTTGTGGTTCCATGTTCTTTTCTCAGGAGAGAACATATGATATAAGCTTTCTGTTACGCTTACAGAGTTTCCTCCAGTTTCAGGGAGTTGATCAGCAGGAACCAAAATGGTAGATTCCACAGAAACATAATAATATAGATTTTTACAATCCAGAAATATTCACATTTTTAAATGCAGATCTTCTAAAAAAGACTATATTTAAAAATACAGATTAACAGTGGCTCTTTAAACTGAGAATTGCGGTTTTCCCCTCAATCTTTAGTTAGGAGATTCTCCTATGTTTTCCTAATCTAGTGCAGCACATTTCCCCACACTCTGCCACTATAACCGAGCAGTAATATTGCAGCTTCAGTCTAGTATAACGTGTACTTTGAAGCAATTTGAAGAAAAAAAATAGGGAGGAGATATATTCCAACAACGGTGCAAAAAACAGCAATTTTCAGTGTAACTTTAAAATATTTTAAAAAGTGGTTTATACTGATCTATACTACTTAAAAAGACATGAACACTGGATTATTAAGTAGAATATGGAACCTACCTTCTGAAGCCGACACCAAGGGGACACCGTCATTCTTTTGATCCTCACTCTCTTCTTCCAAGTAATTTGTCTCCAGACTGAATTTGGATTCATGTTTCACATCAGTGAATTCCTGCAGTTGTTCTTGTGCTGGATCCACAGGATCCGCTGGATCTTCATCTTCACCGCCTTCCTTTGCTTTATTTACGGTCTCTAGAAATGTAAACAGAACATTCCGTATATAGTATAATAAGATTTGTTGTTCCCAAGGGTCTGCACATGCTCATTCTAATCCATTTCATACGGTTTTAGATTGCAAAAAATAAAGTCAGAACACCAGGTGGTAATTACTAACTATTGTCAATCACTAAAAAGAAAGAAATAACAGACATATGCAGAAGGGCTCCAAAAACGCAAGGGGTCTCTGTTCTTACACCTTAAACAAGCCCGTTATTTTGTGGGAGTAATGAGTTTACCGCAAGAACATGCATTTTTTTTTTATTAATAATATTCATTTGATAACATACTTGTTAATACCTGTACTTTTAAATGATATAATTTGGAACTCTACTGGGCCCCTTTAAGTTATAACAACTGTTCAGTTCTACTACAGGAATTTCTCCCACTATTACTCAGTTGGGTTAATGTCTAGGAGCCTAGTACAACATTACATAGTGTAGCGATTTTCAGCAGCAATTTTAATGGACACTGGCAAATTAAATGGTAGGATCATGCGCAAGTAATTAATAAAAACAGACTCATCCCCTTCTGAGCATTATTATTATTTATAAATCTTTGACATATTTTGGAGCATCAAGAATATCGGTAAAAGTATGGGTCCAGTAGACATACAAGAAAAGGAATATTGTAATTCACCCTTCAGCCAATGCTGCCATGAACCTGGAAACTACATTCGTAGCATGTTGCATAAAAAAGCTATGTAAATGTGAAAGAAAGAAAGAAAGCAATGATGTCAGCCCCCAAGTCACTGCTGTGATATGACTCCCTGCTGCTTCCTGTCTGTGCTGTGCTGCTGCCATAGCACCTAACATAGTGTCACACTACATTTCCCAGGCTTCTTTGCAGCACAAATAGGAACCCCAGAGTTTAAATCAAATGTTTCAGTTAGCCTGATTGGCCAAAACAAATTATGAAATTAATGCTATTTAAGCCTGGGTTTGGAGGGGGTGTTAACCCTAATTATCAACGGTCAGAAATTACAATACATTCTGTTTTCATATTCAATGTGTTTAAATGTTTATTGTGGAATTTTTCCATGCAAAAAAAAAAGTTTGCATACACTACGTATTCTCCTCTATCAGATGCCTTCATAATCCATCAAACTTAGTTATGCCTTTAAAGGGCCTCTGTTAGTCATAAACACCACATATTTTTAAAACTTACAACTGAACTTTTGTGCCAATGGTTCTATCATAACAGCTTCACTCCACTCCAGGTCTTGACAGGATCTGTCCAAGAGCATACCCTATCTTGTTTCTAAACACTCTAGGTTTGTCTGTAGCTGGTCAATGTAGGGATGTTGACAAATAAATACTCCTATTGGGACAGTCTCCTGGGCAAATCCACTCCCACAACACCTAAAAGGAAGTGGAGAGAAGCAGATCTGCCTGCACCAATAGCGATACATTTCAAATTACCTTTTGTAATCAAATTTGCTTGAAAGGTTTTAAAAGCTATATTGATTATTTTTCCAAATACTAATTCAGTTGCTAATCCGTTATTAAACAGACAAATGAAATACAATCATGTGACCACTACAGTGGCCCTTTAACAGAGTACAAAGCAGTAAACAGAGAATAAGGCTGGTAATAGGCAAAGTATGTTGTACTGTTTGTATCGTATGTGTAAATTGTACTATAATATAACCTGTACGTCTCTTTATGCTCTCAGTAAGATATACAACTGAGAATAAAGGACATACAAGAAGCCTGTCACCCTCAGTATGTACAGAGACTGATATTACACTAAGAAGACAGAAGCAATTATAGTAGTTTACCATCTTCCTCGGCTTGTTGCTCCTCATCATCTTCATTCTCATCCTCACTGTCATTTTCTGCCTCAGACTCTGCACTCTCATCCTCTGCAACATCTACCTCATCACCCTCTTCTCCTTCTATCTCCTCCTCCTCTTCTTCTTCATCATCTTCCTCATCATCATCATCTGAAACACTCTTCAGGGTAGACAGCAGCTGGTGATACATATTAACCTGCTCTGGTTCACTCTCTGCTTCACTTGCAGCACTGGAGTCATCTTCAGAGCTCTCCTGCTGAATACAAATCACACGACAATAAATAAATAACCATCTTATTTAATAATTCAGGTAACTATTGTCAGATCTTAGGTACAAAGAACCATCAGCTGTAAGCCAATGCTTTAAATATGAACAAGATCCTCTATCCAAACCTCAGTGAGAAACAAGAGCCAATCAGGAGTGGTCATATGTGTAATTATCTCATTGTACAAACATTCCATACGCTTAAAAAACTCCTGTAGTTTTGGAAAGACTTCATATATTTGTGAATCATGTAACAAACTATCAACATTAACAGCTGTGTAAGCCATAAGCAGAACAGCCGTTATAGAGAAAATTATTATTTTACTAGGCTGTGCTTGTGTGATGTTTGTGTCTTTTCATACTTCCTGTTTGCTTGGAACCTAGGGGTGTGTGCAGCTCATTTTCATTATTCATTCAGTCTCTGCTAATCGTTTTTCACTCCCCGTGACCTCATGAACCATAACATCTTTATGTCCATGATCATGCTGATCCACTTGGTATTCATGGCAGAGATACTGGAGTGGGTTGCCAGACCCTTCTCCAGTGGGCCACAGCATACAGCTCCTGGTATTCCTAGGTGGTTTCCCATCCAAGTACTGATCAGGGTCAACCCTGTTTGGCATCAGGGTGGTGTGACCTCTTGGCTCCCTGACTGGACTGGAACCAGGTCGCAGAGGTGGACCACCAGGGAACCCTACTTAATGGTTCTACATAAATATAATTGTTTCTAAGTATTAGAAACCTGTCTTTGTTGTGACTATTGTCTAAAATCATTAGAACTCTCTATTTAAATAAATGTAAGAAAATACGTATGCAATGTCATTGGTCAATGTTCCTTGCAAGATATTTGAGTTGTATTTATTTTTTTAATTAACAAAATCAGAACCATACATCAGAGTCAGCCAACATGAAAATGCACAAAACTAGACACAACAAAGAGAAAATTATTTTCAAAATGGTAATACACAAATACAGTATTAGTATGTATTGATTAAAATTGTTTTATAAAGAAAAGAACATGCTGGAGTAACTTACCAACTCAACCAGCTGAGTTCTTTCTTCCCTTTTTGGTACTCTACAATTATATAACAAAAAAACACAGATTAGTATTTGACAACAAGCTACAGGCAGCAAAGCAATGAAGTAATCCCCTCCCCATATGATGGTGTATAAATATGCAATATATGTCAAAGAAAGAATAAGGAAGATCACCATTAGGTGTATTAATTACAGTGTGATTGTATATGTGAGTAATAGTAACTCAAAAGGTAACAGTAACTAATGTCAATCAGAGAACATATTGATGCAAAACAAATGATAACTGGAGTTTTAAAAAAAATAATCACTTGTTTGTCAAGTATGATCCAAACTAGCAAATTAACTAACAAAATCTGAGTTTTTGAAGACTGTTTATGAATCCATTGTGTGCTTGCTACATCACTTCCTCAGAGCTGAATCATGTGGGGTGTTTTTTTTTATTAATGGAGTTTGTAGAGCTTTTGTTAAGATAATTGGATAAAATACTACTAAAGTAATGGTGCATACATATACAAAATGGGAATTTTATTAAATTACTCAAAAAACGCCCCCCCCTAAGACTGTTTGCCTCTGATGAAGCCGCAGCAGCGGCGAAACAAGCCATCAGGATTTGATGTAGGGACGTTGCTTATTAGTTTGGCCATTTTTGCAGTGGGTGGAGTATGACTGTGAGGTTCCCGTAGGGCAAGCATTATATTACCAGTCAGTGGGAAACATGGACCAATACAGCATATGGTAACTCCTCCCATGTTTCGGCCAGCTCCAGTCCCACGTTTATTGGTCTTTGTTGTTTTTTTTTTTATTTCCATACCAGAATAGAGAGCCAGTGGATTTAAAGGGTAATGGTGTTTTAGAGCACACTACTCTGCTTTGAATCAGAGCTTTATTTTTGAGTATTCACCCACAGAATAGGTCTTTAGTTGTGAAGCACATGGCTCCAAGTCAGAAAGTGGGGGAATTAACATAGGTCTGCCCTTCAGATAAGAGGATCCATCAGGATCACCGGGATCCCTTTTCTATTTTCTAGTTGGATTGATGCTAGTACAAAGTTGCTGTTTTTTTACATTTCCAGCACATTGTTGTCTGTATGGTATAATTAGGAGCCCGATCACACAAGAGGGTATAGAGCACACTTAATGCCTATGCTCATCTTGACCTATTCAACAAGTAATTTATCCCGGGCCTTACTGGTCAATGTTTTTAACATTTGCAGCATTTTTTGAGTAATTTAATAAAGTTCAATTCCCGTTTTGTATATGTATGCAAGATAATTGGAGAAGACAGAGATGGACACCACACCCCGTCCACCCACAAAACCCAGAAATGGATTTATTTGATAAGGAGAAAAACTTGTGATAAGTTTTAAAGGGGGAAGGTCTACCTAAACATATTTTGCTGTTATAAGAAACTGAACACTTATAGAAGCTGAAAGATATGTGTAAACGCTTTAGCAGTTGCCTTTTATAACTACAACTCTTCAACTCCACTCGTTCCGGCCTCCAGGACTTCTCATGCTGCCCCTAGTCTCTGGAACTCCTTGCCTCGCTCCACCAGATTGTCCTCTTGCCTCAAAACATTCAAAACCTCACTTAAAAAGCATCTCTTTAAAGAAGCGTGTCACCTTCCACCCTAACACGCTTATCACTTCTCTCTCCCTCTTTTACCACTCACTATACCTTAGATTGTAAGTCTGCGAGTTTCTATACTAAGTTCTTTGGGAATGCATCATGGACATTGGATTCCTAGCTCAAAGACAGGGCCCTCCTTGCTTTGCTATATGTTAATTTGTATTTCTCTTTGTCTGAACGTAACTTATGTACAGCGCTACGGAATACGTCGGCGCGTTATAAATAAACTATCATAATAATAATCACCTTTGTAAGGCGATGTGAGATGCTGAAAGCCACAGAAACAAGAAAGTAACTGCATCGCTTGTTCCTGGAGTTTATTTGTCTCTTGACCTTTTAATCCAAGAAGGTCCTTCCTTTCAGCATTATAAGTTTCAGCAACAGAAATAGGACACACTTTTTGCTTCAAATGGCGACTTCTGCTTTCCTCCAACAGGGAGCCGTAACTGACAAACAAAGCAAGTTTGCTAATGTTTACATCGATAGCTGATCTTCACTAGGAGTACTCCTTCAAATAAAGGAAACTTAAAGGACAACGGAAGTGTCATATTATTGTAAGTGGTTTTAGACAACCTGATAATCTGCCAAATGTGTTTACACAGTTAAAAATGAATATTTAGAGTATTTGATATTTACCTATTGTGTTCAGTTTTGCTTATGTAAAAGGATTAGAAATCTGGGAGAAGTAGGAGGAACTGATACTTCAGATAAGATCTGTCTTCATTTAAGTTAAAAGCCTCATCTTCAAATAGCCCCTTGACAACAGAACTCAATAGAAGAGTAAGACCGCGTAGGATAACCCACCCACTCACACTTAAAACAGATTAACGAGGCACAATCAGAGTCATCTAAATAGAAGATGTTATTGAAAATGATTTTCTGTCCCTGTCTTCCCTGGCTGCTATTGTTATTTTGTTATATACTTCACAAGCAAGCGTCAATTTTGCTAAACTACAGTTCCTTTAAAGACCCACCAACAGTCCAATAAGTATATTTTAATTTATAACATATTTTATAGCACATTATTAACATATTAATATAATAAAAGGAGAACACTACGGAATCGTTCCACTATTGTGCATTTGGTTAGTAAGGCCTCTATCTTACTAATGCTGTAGTTCCAAATGAATGTGCCAAACAGACCCACACACGCGGTGTCCTGTGTATATCATGTGCCTGTTGATGTCACCAGTGGCACTGCATGATCAAGGGAAAGGAAGTTTTCCTGTTTTGAACAATTTGTAATCTAACATATGTGGCTTATATCAAAAACCTACATTACATTGACTCATTCTATCCATATACAGATATATTATTTTAAAAAATATATGGATTACACCCCCTAGAGTTGCCTGCATAGGTACCTCGAACTAACCAATAGAAAAACTGCATTCAAGAACGTTTTTTTTAACACTATACTAACCTTCCAGCCAAAAGTGCAGAGATCCAGAGCAGCTGCTGCATTTCAGGGGAAGAGATGTGTTTGGTGGGAACAAAATACTACAAATACCATAAAGCTTTGCTGCAACAATGGATTCCCCATAGACTGTTACATTGTTTACCTGACTCTGATTGGACATGATAAATTATGAATTTTATGCTTGAATTTTAAGGCATAATCTATTTCAAAATCAACTGCTAGAGAACTGAAGAAAGTCTGCAAACTCTGTGTTAAGTTTATTAATATTTATTTTGAGACTGTTTGATGCAAAAAAATGTTTTCATACACTACTGATTCTGCTCTATCAGATGCATTTATAATCCATGAAACCTCCATATAACTTTAAATACACAGGAGTGCTCTCCACACAGGGGCTTGTTATACATATTCATTTGCAACTGCAGCTTTAGGATTGAACCATTGCTAGCAAGTGAGGAATACTCATGGTAAAATGGCTGCGCCCATAGTGGAAAACAGAAGCATTCATAATAATAAGTACGTTGTGTTATTTTGATAATGTATAATGTGGCTTCAGACTCCAGTGGTCCTTTACGTTTAGGGTCTTTAAACAAACAACAAGTGACCATATCTGCAGCCAAGGTCCCTGATGTGAATCCCAGTATAATCCCTTAGAGTGTCCACTCACTTATCATAGAAGGGGTGCTGCTCCCCGAACTCCTTCAGATGCTTCTTGTGTTTCTTGCTCAGGTTGCTGATTTCCTCATCTATCCTCGGCTTTCTCCTCTTTCCCATATTTGCTGCTTCTTGTTTCCCTTAGTAATCCACGTGGGTTCTCCACACTACAGATTTACTTCCGGGTTGTGACCTCACGACGCATAGATACGGCGTAACGTCGTAAACAAAGACGTCGCTGTCATGTTGCTGTGCGGAAGTTGCGACATACTGGCTAAGGCGGCCGTGTAGGTAATATAGCACGTACATGATACAATATAGGTAGACTTCGCGGAAATGGGAGTATTGAGTTTTATGTGTGGAGTATTTTCACGGAAGTGACGTCAGGCTGTCAGTTACGCCCCGAGAAGTGCAGTAATGTCACAGAGCTCAATGGAGGCGGCCGGCGACTCGGTACAGCTCATGGGGCGGCTCCCGGAGCGGCTGCAGAAGAGGGAGCAGGAGCGGCTGAAAGGGCTCGAGAAGCGGCGGGAGGAGAAGGAAGGCCAGGCTGTGCTGGAGGAGCAGAGCGGGTACTTCACTGCCAGTTTCGGGCCTGAGCGGGCGGCTCTGGAGGAGCTGTTGGCGGGGAGCTCGGAGGCCCAGGTCCTGGAGGAGGTATCCGGACGCCTGCAATTGCTCCAGAAGCTGCTCAATGACAGCATGAGGTTCCTGCCGCCCTATGACATCCGCCAGGCCCAGGAGGGGCTCAATAAGCTGCAGGGGAGTCTGGAGGAGAAGAGGAAGCTGCAACAACCCAAGAAGTTCGCATTCAAGTCCCGCAAGAAGGAGGGTGCCCCGGCCCCTGCCCCCCAGCCTGCCCCTTCCGGGGTCCCTGAGAAGGCTCCCCAGCCTGAGCACATCAGCTGCGGCTTCCAAGGCCTCTCCTCACAAGTCCTATTTATGGAGGCCTCGGAGATCCGACAGAAGGACCTGTTACTGAGCCAGCTCCGAGATTGCACAGTCACCCTACATGGGAGCCCGGCCACCCTGCATCTGAGGGGTCTCCATGGCTGCAGGGTGCTGTGTGGCCCGGTGTCCTCCTCCGTGTTTGTGGATAACTGCACCGATTGCCTGTTCGCCTTCTCCTGTCAGCAGCTCCGCACCCACAGCACCAAGGACTCCCGCTTCTACCTGCACGTCACCAGCAGGGCCATCATCGAGGACTGTACTGGTCTACACTTCGCCCCCTTTACCTGGATCTATGAGGGGATAGACCAGGACTATGAGGTGTCCGGCCTGGAGAGGGCCAGGAACAACTGGAGTCTGGTGGACGACTTTAACTGGCTGGCCAGCGATGTGCACTCCCCAAACTGGAGTGTGATCCCTGAGGAGGACAGGATCACCCACTGGAACTGACACAAGATCACAAATCATTACTCCAGTACAGATGTAACAATAAATGCTGCTTTAATCCAAAATATTCAATATGTGAATATTTAAATATAATCTAATTATAGAGCCCATCAGTACATATAACTTGAGGGTCACTGTAAAAACAAGACTGAAATTGCTGTACAGGTGCTTAAACATTAAAGGCACCTATCCTGTTTTGTGTTCGCCGCTGTTGTAGCACGCCACCGCCGGCTATTGGAATGCAAAAAACAGGAAAGGACCCCACTCACTCCCATTCCTGGGTCTCTATCCTTGTTTGCAGACTTATCCTGCCCTTCACCTAGCTGTCTATATCCTCTCTGTCCCTCTCCCTTGTCTCTCTGTCACAGTCTCTCTCCTATTCCTGTCTCTCTAACCATCCTCACATATAGTGATATCTTCTCCAGTCCCTCATGTCTCTGAGTGTGTCTCGTGTCTCTCCTCAAGTCTCAACCCTGTTTGGAGTCCTCTCCTATGTTCCCTCCCTCTCAGTCCCGGGTCTCTCTCTTTCAGGTCTGGTGGTCTCTCACCTTCTTCATAGACAGTGATATGTTATCTAGTATCCAAGGTAGTTGGCAGTGGTGCGCTTCAACAGCAGCAATCATAAAACAGGATATGTCCCGTTAACAATACAGTGGTACCTTGATACTCATCATTAATTGGTTCCAGAAGGCACCACAAGTGACAAAAATGACAAGTACCAAACTATTCGGAATAATGTAAATTGACTCCAATATCTTTGCAAGCGTCAACTGTCAGAGCAATGTTGGTTCTTTAAAATGTGTAGAATACCCATGTTGATGTGTTTTAAGGCTGACCAGTACCAAGGTACCTCTTTATATGGAAGTTTCCCTGTTTTTAATATTAGAGTAAACCACCTAAGTGTTTGTTTGCATATCTAAACATCATTTTATTAACAAGTGCTCTGTTTTCATATCTTCCAAACAGTCCCTTCAAAGATCCACCCATTTGATGCACATTTCTTTTTTTATTTGTAAGAGATGTACTAGCCATTTAAAGTCTGTTTCTTGAAATGCTGCTGTGAGACAATCTGTGAGTGGCTAATACATCTAGCCTGTGTGTATGAGCTGTTGGGGATAGACATTGGTAGGGACTGTTTGGAAGACTTAAGTGAATGAAAATAAAGCTTTAAAGCACTTGACAAAATGTTTTCGTTTTTTTTTTTTTTTCAATTTTAAATCGGGGAACTTCCATATACCACTAAGGGCCACTGTAGTGCTCATGAAATAGGGTTTCATTTGTTAACTGGGGGTCCTTTCCCTCTTCACCATGGCAGAGTGCCCGCGCCAAACATAGCTATGGCCTCTGTGTCGATTCAGTGCCATCGAGTTGCGCCACCTCTGAGGGGAGAATAGTTCTTTGACTTTCCTGGAACTTCACAGCGCCCTCTGGCAGATGGCATCTGTAAATGCAGCTGTCAGTGCCGCAGAAAAAATGCGCAGGCAAAGGGGGATAGATCCTAACTTAGGAGGTGTCTTACTGGTATAGGATTGTCTGCAATAGCAACTGTAGGGGAGTAGGCAAAGAAATGGGCAACAAATCTTCTTATCCTTCATTTATTAGACGCCAACATATTCCTCAGTGCTATACAGGAGGTAATAAGGCAAAACAATATAAACACAATGCAAACGCATGGAGGGACCTGTCTTTGAGCTTAAAATAAATCATACATAGAGCTTGTACCCAGAGGACAGGGGAAACCTGCAAAGTTACAATCCAAAAGGATAAATATCTCTATTGGGGGGAAGTCCCACCAGGCACATCCTCTCCCTGAAACCATGATCAGGGTTACTGAGCAGCATAGCTACTGAAGTATGAAATGCTACACTTCTCCTGTATGCTTTAAAAGATACATTGAATTATTTTTTTTTTTTTTAGTACTGCTTTTATTACCAATTTGTAACCCAATAAAGAAAACCCTATTGCACAAGTACTATTATGATATATTAAGGGCTTTATGTCCAAACTAATAATATTATGAAGTACAATTACTAAACATCAATTACATAAAGTAGTAACATACATCTAATCAGTGTATACAAATAAAGCACTTACAATGTTAAGACAAGGCTTTGGAGTATTTGGACACAATAATGGTCTTGTTAGAAACTTGTTAGACTCTTTGTCGAAATTGCTAGTTTGTCCCAGGCACTTTCTCAAGGTCTCCCATTCTGATCTCCCACACCCCACCCCCGGGTCTGTATAACACTCTTTCTGCTTGTATATCATTCTTGATATATATATGATGCTAATTGTACTAATCCACCTTAAGAGGACAGAGCCTATTACAGCCCAGTGGGAAGGGTGTACAGTAGTTCTCACTGGCGTGTATGTAACATGCAAGGTCCAGGAGCAATATGCTGTGGCCACTGGAGAAGGAACTGGCAACCCACTCCAGTATCTCTGCCATGAATACCAAGTGGATCAGCATGGTGTGTTGCAGCCCATGAGTTTATGGTGGGTTGGACACACACAGGTGAAGCTAGTGTCACAGTAGTTTGTTTTTAGGCAGTGACATTGCTCTGAAATGAAACAATAAGTAACACAATCCATTTCATGAGCGCATCATGTAATCTGTAAATAAATGTAAATGAGCAGCTAGTACATTAAAGCACCACTGTACTGCTATGTTTACCCAGTCTTATTTTGAAGCACTATGCTTGATAGGGGCAACATATTTTTAAGAAGGTGGAAAAAAAGGCCACTTAATGGCAACTGTTTTGCAGTGGGAGTTACCATTTATATTTCTGCTCAACAAGTGGGAATCCACAAACGTCTTCAGTTACTGCAATGGTAAAAGTCGGAATCCAATGTCCTGCAGATAAACAAACCCAAACATGGCAATGCCTGTTTCTTTATTAATTAATCTAATAATACATGAATGGCTATTCTATGTTTTACTTTTTAAAACCTTTTGCAAATTATGTGTAGTTCCTCAGAAGAACCTATTGAAAAATTGGTCTTTTAAGCCCAGCTAGCACCGAAATCCAGTATTCTAATTTATTCATTATATTGCTATGCCTATATCACTCTTGTTGTCATATAATTATATAGTGACACAGCGTTATCTTTGTGTACTCTTTTTTTGTAATGTGTATAGGTATAATATGTTTTTAATATGGTACATTTTGCATTCTATTATGTTTTAAGCATGTAAATGTAGACAATACTTCCCGGTACATAGTACACGCCAGCACAACTGCTGTCAATACATCGGCATGTATGAACTACATGCAGAGTAATTACTTTACAGATTTGTCATAAGAAGGAAGTTTCTCTGAGACTCTGACATTTTAGCCCTGCCCTTTGACTTAAGATTTTCATCTTATGAGTTTCTACTTAGACAAGATCATCATTGGCTGTTAAACCTGTTGTGGCGGCTTGTGGTTCAATACTATACAAGTTGTGTTGTTTTCTCTCAGGTGTATGATGTTTGTCGCACTGATATACAAGAAAAACATTTCAAGGTCTATAGAGTCGTATCAAGAACCACGGAAATTGGCTAATTGTAAGGGTAGTTTTTTGTTATTTTCTACAGTAGTTTGGTTGTAAATCTATATGTGTTTCATGTGATATCTTTAATCCACATAGATCATTTAAGGTTTTGTTTTATCCCCAAGTGTTTCACACTAATTTATCAATATGAAGAAACATACAAAAATAGGGGAATAAAATGTAGCCATCTTTATTAAGTATCTTTTAAATATAAAGTGACATATTTTAAAACCATTAAATCCAAACAGTACTGTTCACTATCTATTCTTTAACTTGTATTTGTTCAAACACAAGAACTCCTAAACAAGTACTACACTTGTAACATTTATATTTGTGCCCCATTGATTATTATTTTTTTTAAGCCAAATAACTCGCATATTCAGTACATAGATGTAGAAACATTCATGAATAGACACAGACTGTTTGTTCCTTGGATAAACATTCCCCCTAATCTCAAGGTGTAACCTCACATTCCAGTCCCAATGTTTTTATGTAGTAGGTGGCAATGGGAGTCATCCAATGCTGAAATACAAACTCTTAGCTGTGTAAGTAGTATTGGTCCCCTACCTTCAGAAAATGAATACTTCCTTCATATCTTTGCTGTCAGTATTATAAAATGAAAGTAACTGTAAAGATATTTCTTTAGAAATTAGGAATGTGGCTTCCCTATTGGAATAAAAAATGCATCAGTCATCCATTTAGCTCTAGATGAATGCACGTTTTCTTCGGCTATACTGAATATTGCTTTTCAAAAGGGCAAGTCCTGTATTTTTCACTCAAGCATATGATGTGGGATTTGCACATGGTCTGACCACAGCCATGCACTACATGATGTTCACATTTTGCTTTTATAAATTAAATGTAATGTATTGAATATGGTCAGTGCACTTGTTGTGGAGAAATACAAATATCCATACATTATTTAGTGTGTGTGTAATATATATATATATATATATATTGCATTCATCACTTTTGTAGCACTTGTGATATTTGGCTAACTTTTAGCTCTGAAACAGTTAAATCTGTATGGCCCAGATTTAGCAAGTTTACTAGAAGCCATCATCACCTCTTAAGTCTAAACAAAATGTACTCCAGCATTCCACAAGGCCAAAAGCCAAGGACCATCAACAACTTGACCTATGCGTTGAGATTACAACTTAAGGATGTTAAACGCAGATAATGTGACGTATCAGGCATGGTTGATGCATGCTAATGCGTGTTTGGTACGTGTCTGATTATTAATTGGCTTATTAATATAAATAATCGTTTATTGGCTTAGAATTTTTTTTTTCTGGGTGGCATGTACCGTTTTTTAGAAGGTAATAATGGAATGTACCATTGTCTGTTTGTGGAACTACTATAAAAGGTTATGTGTTGTATATTTTTGTTGTCAGTGGCAGACATTGTGAATGTTATTTTGTTGCTGATACATGCGTGTCCAAATAAAGTGAAGAAAACCAGAAGCCTCTGTGTTTTGGTATCATGACTGTGTTTTGGAGTAGAACGTCGGTTTCTGGATATGTTTTTCTTCTACACACTTTTTAATGAAAAGTTTCCTGATACATTGTACTAATAAACAATAATATATTTCAAATGTGTGTATTTTCAAGTATGTTTGGATTTGGCTACAGTCACATTTAAAATAAATACATCTTAAATGTTATATTCATAAATCTAGATTCAATTATTGCATTTACAAATCATTATGAGTGAAGTATATTGGTATCTTATTTCCTAATCTTGTACTCGCTCTTGTGCATCCTGTAGGTAAAGAAAATGTTTAGAAATTCAGATTTTTTCTTATTTGTGGTGAAGGAGGGAAGTAAATTATAAAAAAAAAAAAATTATATATATAATCATAACCATCAAGTTGCCTATAGTTTTAAATTTCGACAATATTTGGAACCTTTGCTGTGTCCCTTAAAAACTGTCACAGTACACTGGCATGGTTTAATACCCTTTAGCTTGTTTTCCCACAATCATTGGGCTGGAGTGCTAACCATGTTTTTTATACTGTGACACAACCTGCAGCTTATCTCTCTGCAGCTACAGATCTACTGCACAGTTTTACTGCCACAGTATGGTGAATTGTGCTGCACTTTCCGCTATGGCCGGAAAAAATAGAAACAGCCCTTCCATAAAAATCTGAGAAAAACAGCAGTATTCAGTTTAAACTTTCCTCCAAAACATTATTATTCGTTTTTTTTGTAACAATAGATAGAAACGTTTATTTTTATTCCTTAAAAGTCATGAAACTTTGGACCATTTGAGTGGCCCTTAAATAGGGACTATTTAATCCACAGAAGTGTCCGGTCCTTTTCAGACCTATCACAAGCATTCACAGCGATTGGTTCCTGTGTCCAGCAGATGGCGCTATTGGAATTAAGTCTTTCTATTTAATCCTCTCAGCCTTTCTCAAGAATGTAAAAAAATTTCCCTTCAACTAGATAAGGTGAAACAGGGTATTTGTTTCCTATTTGTTAAGAGCGTCACTGGCAGTCACTTAAGGTAACGGGCTGAGATTACGTATAGAGGACTAAGTTGCTGCTTTATCTATGAAGCCAGATATTAAATAAATAAATAAAATATAAGAGGAAAAAAGTGTATACATGCTTATTCTAATTAGTATATACAGTATTTGGCTAAACTATAGATTTGTAGATGATATTAAAATGCATGTGTTATGTGCTTCACGTGGAAAATATACATATTTAAGAACATGAACACTGAGACATCAGTACAAATAAAAAGCAATGCATTTATTATTATTATTATCTTTATATCGCGCCAACATATTCCGTAGCGCTGTACAGGGGTAATCATTTAATCCATCTTTGTCTTAAAAGTAACCCATACTGTCTTATCTGGTTTGTATTCAAAATAATGGGGGTAATATGTACCAGTCTCACTTTAATGTCATTTTTTGAACAATACATATTGGTTATTTTTCACAAAAATCTGATCTTTTAATTGCATGACATAAAGTTTGTGGATTATAGTTTTTCTAAAAATGTTCGATTTTAGTTCCTCTTTTAAATTTGCATAAACATCATCGAGAAATCAGTGCTATTTTACCAACCAGGCCTAGGCCAGCACATTTTAATGGGGGGGCGGATCTCAGACTGAGGACGCGGTCTAACCTGAATGGTCCTTGGCAGCATAAATACGCCACTGGCGAATCCTAACAAACGCGCAGCATGAGCAACTCACTCACAGCATAGTAAAACTTACAGATCTACAATATATATATTTTTTTAATACCAGCAATAAATATATTTCTTTTTGTTATTTACATGCTTATTTCTGGCTACAAGTGACCCACTATCTGTCTGCCTAATTCCACCTGATAGACGGGGCATGAAAAACATACACCGGGTCACGGGCTTAGTTGAGTTTACAAGGTTAGATTATGGATATCCTGAGTGCAGGGTTTTAGTGGCTTAACCCCTTGTTGCATGGCTTTGTTAGTGTTATCTTTTCGAGGATCCCGTAAACCTGAAGAATTCAATACATTTATAGTAAAATCATTTTCATATAGATAGATAAAATATGTGGGCCGGCAAATATTGTCCCTATTTTGGAAGAACTGAGTATTAATTGAATAGTTTCAGAACTCCCTCCTTTTCTACTGCTAGATCAAAATCGATCTTTTAGGCGCCATTGATCTTTAACAAAATCTCATTGTTTATTGTTATATGACAATATATATCAAGAAATATAAAAAAAAGGAGCTTATATTAAAAAAAAATGTGTATTTCAAATTAATTACTAGTAGTGCATCAGTGAAGACCAATAAAAAAAATGGGCCTCATTCAATTCGGAGGCCACAAGTACAGGATCTGGGCCGTATGTCTGCAGTCCCGTAGTGCGCTTGTTACAGTGCTATTCCATTGAACAAGCCCGCAAGTTACGGGCCGCAACCCAAAACCATGCATTCATACATAGCATTTCAGGGCGGGAATATGATAAATTAAGCAAGCCGTAACTCCCGATTTAGCAACAGCTAATAGAAAATGAGACCGCCATCATTAAGTCAGTTTAAGATGGAGGTTACATGTCAATCAATAAGGTTCTGGGATCCAATATGCAATCAGGCTCATAAAAATGAATGACGATACTGTTCTAGGCCATGTGGGTGGCCCTATACATATTAACTCATTGATTCCCAAAATCAATCGAAACCCAAAAGGAAACATAAAATAAAACAGTAACAGCAAAATGATGATATGAAAGCAATGCAATACAACAGACAGGCTGGTGTTGCAGAGTTGAGGTTGCTTCTCTGAAGAGCTTGCAATCTATAAGCATCCAGTGGTTTCTTATATAAATGATGCCATTAAGATGATGAAGGCATAGCCCAGACTTCAGAAAGCCAAAAAAAAAGGTGAAACACATTGCATAATTTAACAAAACAAAAGTAACAGCCGGCTCGTACTCATCTGTAAAGGAACTTAAACTAAAAAAATCTTATTTCTTATCTGCAATGTCTAAGGTGTTTGAAGGCCTTCCTGTATTTGCATATTATAATACTGAATTCGGTCCTTGCTTATGATGAGCGCATGTTCCAGGGCTTGTTCTCACACATATATTTTAGATATTGTTTTTATTATAGTTCTTGTATTGTGCAGGTTCAGTACATCATTGCAATTATTATGTTAGCCGCATACCATTTGTTTGAGTGTATGATATTCTTTCCTCCATGATATTACTATCTAGTAAAATGTTTCCTAGCGTGTGAAAGGAAAATCCACTAAAGAGTAAAATGAGGATTACTCCTGCTGCTTAGCAGGGTGACACAGACTCTTACAAATGGGATCAAGGAGCTTAGAGGTATTAGGATGACGTCTTACAAATGTTGGTTTATCACCTGAAACTTTGCGGTTGCTTCTTCTTTGGTGGGAAAGGGCTACCAGAAATAGATGTAGGTGCTACTTGCCAATTAATGGTTGGGCTATTAATAAATTATAACAGACACTTCCTTGCTCCAGGTCTAGGTTAGAGTTTACACTATGGAAGAACCACACCTAGAAACCCTTTTTAAGGACTGAATGATAAATTCTGACTAATCCTCATCAAATTCAAGACATTTTAGAATATTAATAACTACTTCAATAATACTTTGTTAAAATGGCAATGATGAAAGTGAAATTCAACCAGAAGAAGAGAGTCAAGTTGGCCCAGGGACTATGGCTAATGAACTGGTGTTGTGTCTTGGCTGGTATAGTCCTTTTCAGTGTGGGAATTTTCCTCAAAATTGAGTTGAGAAAGCGGAGTGAAGTAATGGATAATGCTGAGAGCCATTTTGTACCCAATTCCTTGATATTCATTGGCGCCCTGGCCTGTGCCCTCAATGGTTTTGCTGGTAAAATCTGTTACGACTCCCTGGACCCGACCAAGTTTGCAAAGTGGAAACCTATGCTGAAACCTTACTTGATCTTCTGCCTGCTCTTCAATGTTTTTGTTTTCCTTATTTCTGTGATGTGCATTGTTACAAGGGGGTCCCTTGAGACCACCCTGGCCCATGGCTTGAAAAATGGCATGAGGTACTACAAGGACACAGACACGCCCGGGAGATGCTTTATGAAGAAGACAATAGACTTATTGCAGATTGAGTTCAAGTGCTGTGGAAATAATGGATTTCGAGACTGGTTTGAGATCCAGTGGGTCAGCAACCGGTACCTGGACTTCAGCTCCAAGGAAGTGAAAGAGTGAGTAGATTTCACACAAGAGAGTAATACGGGCCATTTAGATATAAGGGTTGATATTGTAATGTGTATAGAAGTAGTATTACTAGTAGTATTACCGCTAAGGTATTGTGTATATAAAGGATACTATACTGCATATATAGGTCATCCTGTGCTGAGGCTCGAGGTATCATATGTATCATATGTAGTAGATATTGTATAGAAAGGTAAAATTGTACTTTTGAAACTGTACTAGATACTGAGCTAATGGTGTACATTATTATGTGTGCAGTACAATGAGCACATATTCCTGTTTTCAGGGGACAGTTTTCTCATTAATGCATTGTCACTAGATAGAATTCACCCCCTGGAATTTCACCAAATGTTAGGATAGGTGTATGTGCCCAAACCAATCTACATTATGTGTGTCCAGTGTATGTGCCCAAACCAATCTACATTATGTGTGTCCAGTGTATGTGCCCAACCCAATCTACATTATGTGTGTCCAGTGTATGTGCCCAACCCAATCTACATTATGTGCGTCCAGTGTATGTGCCCAAATCAATCTACATTATGTGTGTCCAGTGTATGTGCCCAACCCAATCTACATTATGTGTGTCCAGTGTATGTGCCCAACCCAATCTACATTATGTGTGTCCAGAGTATGTGCCCAACCCAATCTACATTATGTGTGTCCAGTGTATGTGCCCAACCCAATCTACATTATGTGTGTCCAGAGTATGTGTACAAACCAATCTACATTATGTGTGTCCAGAGTATGTGTACAAACCAATCTACATTATGTGTGCCCAGTGTATGTGCCCAAACTAATCTACATTATGTGTGTCCAGTGTATGTGCCCAAACCAATCTACATTATGTGTGTCCAGTGTATGTGCCCAACCCAATCTACATTATGTGTGTCCAGTGTATGGGCCCAAACCAATCTACATTATGTGTGTCCAGTGTATGTGCCCAACCCAATCTACATTATGTGTGTCCAGAGTATGTGTACAAACCAATCTACATTATGTGTGTCCAGAGTATGTGTACAAACCAATCTACATTATGTGTGCCCAGTGTATGTGCCCAAACTAATCTACATTATGTGTGTCCAGTGTATGTGCCCAAACCAATCTACATTATGTGTGTCCAGTGTATGTGCCCAACCCAATCTACATTATGTGTGTCCAGTGTATGTGCCCAACCCAATCTACATTATGTGTGTCCAGTGTATGTGCCCAACCCAATCTACATTATGTGTGTCCAGTGTATGTGCCCAAACCAATCTACATTATGTGTGTCCAGTGTATGTGCCCAAACCAATCTACATTATGTGTGTCCAGTGTATGTGTACAAACCAATCTACATTATGTGTGTCCAGTGTATGTGCCCAACCCAATCTACATTATGTGTGTCCAGTGT
Source organism: Discoglossus pictus (assembly GCA_027410445.1). Taxonomy (NCBI): domain Eukaryota; kingdom Metazoa; phylum Chordata; class Amphibia; order Anura; family Alytidae; genus Discoglossus; species Discoglossus pictus. Next base: position 41,604,978 of record CM050165.1, read on the forward strand.
ATGTGCCCACACCAATCTACATTATGTGTGTCCAGAGTATGTGTACAAACCAATCTACATTATGTGTGTCCAGAGTATGTGTACAAACCAATCTACATTATGTGTGCCCAGTGTATGTGCCCAAACTAATCTACATTATGTGTGTCCAGTGTATGTGCCCAAACCAATCTACATTATGTGTGTCCAGTGTATGTGCCCAACCCAATCTACATTATGTGTGTCCAGTGTATGGGCCCAAACCAATCTACATTATGTGTGTCCAGTGTATGTGCCCAACCCAATCTACATTATGTGTGTCCAGAGTATGTGTACAAACCAATCTACATTATGTGTGTCCAGAGTATGTGTACAAACCAATCTACATTATGTGTGCCCAGTGTATGTGCCCAAACTAATCTACATTATGTGTGTCCAGTGTATGTGCCCAAACCAATCTACATTATGTGTGTCCAGTGTATGTGCCCAACCCAATCTACATTATGTGTGTCCAGTGTATGTGCCCAACCCAATCTACATTATGTGTGTCCAGAGTATGTGTTCAAACCAATCTACATTATGTGTGTCCAGAGTATGTGTACAAACCAATCTACATTATGTGTGCCCAGTGTATGTGCCCAACCCAATCTACATTATGTGTGTCTAGTGTATGTGCCCAACCCAATCTACATTATGTGTGTCCAGTGTATGTGCCCAACCCAATCTACATTATGTGTGTCCAGTGTATGTGCCCAACCCAATCTACATTATGTGTGTCCAGTGTATGTGCCCAAACCAATCTACATTATGTGTGTCCAGAGTATGTGTACAAACAAATCTACATTATGTGTGTCCAGTGTATGTGCCCAACCCAATCTACATTATGTGTGTCCAGTGTATGTGCCCAAACCAATCTACATTATGTGTGTCCAGTGTATGTGCCCAAACCAATCTACATTATGTGTGTCCAGTGTATGTGCCCAAACCAATCTACATAATGTGTGTCCAGTGTATGTGTACAAACCAATCTACATTATGTGTGTCCAGTGTATGTGTACATACCAATCTACATAATGTGTGTCCAGTGCATGTGCCCAGTCCAGTCTGTAGTATGTATGTCCCGTGCATGTGCCCAGTCCGGTTTGTAGTATGTGTGTCCCGTGTATGTGCCCAGTCCAGTCTGCATTATGTGTGTCCAGTGTATGTGCCCAGTCCGGTCTGTAGTATGTGTACCCAATGCATGTGCCCAGTCAGGTCTGAATTATGTGTGTCCAGTACATGTGCCCAGTCCGGTCTGCAGTATGTGTGTCCAGTGTATGTGCCCAGTCAAGTCTGTAGTATGTGTGTCCAGTGTATATGCCCAGTCTAGTCTGTAGTATGTGTATCCAGTGCATGTGCCCAGTCAGGTCTGTAGTATGTGTATCCAGTGCATGTGCCCAGTCTAGTCTGTAGTATGTGTATCCAATGCATGTGCCCAGTCTAGTCTGTAGTATGTGTATCCAATGCATGTGCCCAGTCTAGTCTGTAGTATGTGTATCCAGTGCATGTGCCCAGTCAGGTCTGTAGTATGTGTATCCAGTGCATGTGCCCAGTCTAGTCTGTAGTATGTGTATCCAATGCATGTGCCCAGTCTAGTCTGTAGTATGTGTATCCAGTGTATATGATCAGTCCAGTCTACATTATGTGTGTCCCTTGTATGTACCCAGTGCAGTCTGTAGTATGTGTGTAGTGTAAATGTTGATCCACTATGAATTATTTTCTGTATATTTGTATACAATGTGGCTCTATCAATTAAGTGTTACTGGAAATTAAAGATTTAGCTGACATGGCACATGCACTTGTAATGGTTAAATATGCACCAATTAGCAATTTCTTGTTCTTTATAATAATGTGCACAATCATGATGATAACAGTACTGTATTTCTGACGTGCTGTATGAATAGCAGTGATAACGTACAGCCTAGTGAGTGGCTTCTCCTTGTACGGATGCACCTCGGAGCTGTCTGTGTAGCCATTTACTGAACAGCCTATATACACAGCACTACTGGCTTCTCTATACACACATACCGCAAACCAATACACACGTGTGCATTTATATAATGACCCTGTTAACACCAGTATGTCATATGTGACTAGAAAAGTTGTTTTTGTTTAGTTGTTCAGTTGTGTCCAACTGTCTGTGACCATAGTGACGCAGCATGCCGGCCACAATTATTTTGTTTGCGGTTGTGCTTATACGTAAATGTATCTTGGCAAAGATACTGAAGTGGGTTTCCAGTTCATTCTACAGTGGACCATGATTTGTCTGACCTCTCTGCTATGACCTGCCCATCTTGGGTAATCCCACATGGTATAGCTCACAGCTTTATTTACATACGCCAGCCCCTTCACCACAACAAGGTGGAGATGCAGATTCAGGACTCAGACATCAGACATCACTGAGTATATTGTGCAATTAGAGGTGATTACATTCTGTGTATAGACTGATATATCATTGTGTATAGAGATTATACAGTACTATATGATACAGTAAACATAAAGGAAATATATTACTATGTATAGATCACACTGCACATGTAGAAGTTTAAATTGTAATGTGTATAAAGATTTGACAGTATACACAGAATTGATAGGAAACTCTATAAAGATCAGACTGTATATTTCAAGTTGATACTGTACCATATATAAGGATCAGACTGTACATATAGAGGTGATACTGTACCATATATAAAGATCAGACTGTACACATAGAGGTGATACTGTACCATATATAAGGATCAGACGGTACATATAGAGGTGATACTGTACCATATATAAGGATCAGACTGTACATATAGAGGTGATACTGTACCATATATAAGGATCAGACTGTACATATAGAGGTGATACTGTACCATATATAAGGATCAGACTGTACATATAGAGGTGATACTGTACCATATATAAGGATCAGACGGTACATATAGAGGTGATACTGTACCATATATAAAGATCAGACTGTACACATAGAGGTGATACTGTACCATATATAAGGATCAGACAGTACATATAGAGGTGATACTGTACCATATATAAGGATCAGACTGTACATATAGAGGTGATACTGTACCATATATAAGGATCAGACTGTACATATAGAGGTGATACTGTACCATATATAAAGATCAGACTGTACATATAGAGGTGATACTGTACCATATATAAAGATCAGACTGTACATATAGAGGTGATACTGTACCATATATAAGGATCAGACTGTACATATAGAGGTGATACTGTACCATATATAAGGATCAGACTGTACATATAGAGGTGATACTGTACCATATATAAGGATCAGACTGTACACATAGAGGTGATACTGTACCATATATAAGGATCAGACTGTACACATAGAGGTGATACTGTACCATATATAAGGATCAGACTGTACATATAGAGGTGATACTGTACCATATATATGGATCAGACTGTACACATAGAGGTGATACTGTACCATATATAAGGATCAGACTGTACATATAGAGGTGATACTGTACCATATATATGGATCAGACTGTACATATAGAGGTGATACTGTACCATATATAAGGATCAGACTGTACACATAGAGGTGATACTGTACCATATATAAGGATCAGACTGTACATATAGAGGTGATACTGTACCATATATAAGGATCAGACTGTACATATAGAGGTGATACTGTACCATATATAAGGATCAGACTGTACATATAGAGGTGATACTGTACCATATATAAGGATCAGACTGTACATATAGAGGTGATACTGTACCATATATATGGATCAGACTGTACACATAGAGGTGATACTGTACCATATATAAGGATCAGACTGTACATATAGAGGTGATACTGTACTATATATAAGGATCAGACTGTACATATAGAGGTGATACTGTACCATATATAAGGATCAGACTGTACATATAGAGGTGATACTGTACCATATATATGGATCAGACTGTACACATAGAGGTGATACTGTACCATATATAAGGATCAGACTGTACATATAGAGGTGATACTGTACCATATATATGGATCAGACTGTACATATAGAGGTGATACTGTACCATATATAAAGATCAGACTGTACACATAGAGGTGATACTGTACCATATATAAGGATCAGACTGTACATATAGAGGTGATACTGTACCATATATAAGGATCAGACTGTACATATAGAGGTGATACTGTACTATATATAAGGATCAGACTGTACACATAGAGGTGATACTGTACCATATATATGGATCAGACTGTACATATAGAGGTGATACTGTACCATATATAAAGATCAGACTGTACACATTGAGGTGATACTGTACCATATATAAGGATCAGACTGTACATATAGAGGTGATACTGTACCATATATAAGGATCAGACTGTACATATAGAGGTGATACTGTACTATATATAAGGATCAGACTGTACATATAGAGGTGATACTGTACCATATATATGGATCAGACTGTACATATAGAGGTGATACTGTACCATATATAAAGATCAGACTGTACACATAGAGGTGATACTGTACCATATATAAGGATCAGACTGTACATATAGAGGTGATACTGTACCATATATAAGGATCAGACTGTACATATAGAGGTGATACTGTACCATATATATGGATCAGACTGTACATATAGAGGTGATACTGCACCATATATAAAGATCAGACTGTACATATAGAGGTGATACTGTACCATATATAAAGATCAGACTGTACATATAGAGGTGATACTGCACCATATATAAAGATCAGACTGTACATATAGAGGTGATACTGTACCATATATAAAGATCAGACTGTACATATAGAGGTGATACTGTACCATATATAAAGATCAGACTGTACACATAGAGGTGATACTGCACCATATATAAGGATCAGACTGTACATATAGAGGTGATACTGTACCATATATAAAGATCAGACTGTACACATAGAGGTGATACTGTACCATATATAAAGATCAGACTGTACACATAGAGGTGATACTGTACCATATATAAAGATCAGACTGTACACATAGAGGTGATACTGTACCATATATAAAGATCAGACTGTACATATAGAGGTGATACTGTACCATATATAAAGATCAGACTGTACATATAGAGGTGATACTGTACCATATATAAAGATCAGACTGTACATATAGAGGTGATACTGTACCATATATAAAGATCAGACTGTACATATAGAGGTGATACTGTACTATATATAAGGATCAGACTGTACATATAGAGGTGATACTGTACCATATATAAGGATCAGACTGTACATATAGAGGTGATACTGCACCATATATAAAGATCAGACTGTACATATAGAGGTGATACTGTACCATATATAAAGATCAGACTGTACATATAGAGGTGATACTGTACCATATATAAGGATCAGACTGTACATATAGAGGTGATACTGCACCATATATATGGATCAGACTGTACATATAGAGGTGATACTGTACCATATATGAAGATCAGACTGTACATATAGAGGTGATACTGTACCATATATAAAGATCAGACTGTACATATAGAGGTGATACTGCACCATATATAAAGATCAGACTGTACATATAGAGGTGGTACTGTACCATATATAAAGATCAGACTGTACATATAGAGGTGATACTGTACCATATATAAAGATCAGACTGTACATATAGAGGTGATACTGTACCATATATAAGGATCAGACTGTACATATAGAGGTGATACTGTACCATATATAAGGATCAGACTGTACATATAGAGGTGATACTGCACCATATATAAAGATCAGACTGTACATATGGAGCTCATACTGTACCATATATAAAGATCAGACTGTACATATAGAGGTGATACTGTACCATATATAAAGATCAGACTGTACATATAGAGGTGATACTGTACCATATATAAGGATCAGACTGTACATATAGAGGTGATACTGTACCATATATATGGATCAGACTGTACATATAGAGGTGATACTGTACCATATATAAGGATCAGACTGTACACATAGAGGTGATACTGCACCATATATAAAGATCAGACTGTACATATAGAGGTGATACTGTACCATATATAAAGATCAGACTGTACATATAGAGGTGATACTGCACCATATATAAAGATCAGACTGTACATATAGAGGTGATACTGTACCATATATAAAGATCAGACTGTACACATAGAGGTGATACTGCACCATATATAAGGATCAGACTGTACATATAGAGGTGATACTGTACCATATATAAAGATCAGACTGTACACATAGAGGTGATACTGTACCATATATAAAGATCAGACTGTACATATAGAGGTGATACTGTACCATATATAAAGATCAGACTGTACATATAGAGGTGATACTGTACCATATATAAAGATCAGACTGTACACATAGAGGTGATACTGTACCATATATAAAGATCAGACTGTACACATAGAGGTGATACTGTACCATATATAAAGATCAGACTGTACACATAGAGGTGATACTGTACCATATATAAAGATCAGACTGTACATATAGAGGTGATACTGTACCATATATAAAGATCAGACTGTACATATAGAGGTGATACTGTACCATATATAAAGATCAGACTGTAAATATAGAGGTGATACTGTACCATATATAAGGATCAGACTGTACATATAGAGGTGATACTGTACCATATATAAGGATCAGACTGTACATATAGAGGTGATACTGCACCATATATAAAGATCAGACTGTACATATAGAGGTGATACTGTACCATATATAAAGATCAGACTGTACATATAGAGGTGATACTGTACCATATATAAAGATCAGACTGTACATATAGAGGTGATACTGCACCATATATAAAGATCAGACTGTACATATAGAGGTGATACTGTACCATATATAAAGATCAGACTGTACATATAGAGGTGATACTGTACCATATATAAAGATCAGACTGTACATATAGAGGTGATACTGTACCATATATAAGGATCAGACTGTACATATAGAGGTGATACTGTACCATATATAAGGATCAGACTGTACATATAGAGGTGATACTGCACCATATATAAAGATCATACTGTACATATGGAGCTCATACTGTACCATATATAAAGATCAGACTGTACATATAGAGGTGATACTGTACCATATATAAAGATCAGACTGTACATATAGAGGTGATACTGTACCATATATAAGGATCAGACTGTACATATAGAGGTGATAGTGCACCATATATAAAGATCAGACTGTACATATGGAGCTCATACTGTACCATATATAAAGATCAGACTGTACATATAGAGGTGATACTGTACCATATATAAGGATCAGACTGTACATATAGAGGTGATACTGTACCATATATATGGATCAGACTGTACATATAGAGGTGATACTGTACCATATATAAGGATCAGACTGTACACATAGAGGTGATACTGCACCATATATAAAGATCAGACTGTACATATAGAGGTGATACTGTACCATATATAAAGATCAGACTGTACATATAGAGGTGATACTGCACCATATATAAAGATCAGACTGTACATATAGAGGTGATACTGTACCATATATAAAGATCAGACTGTACACATAGAGGTGATACTGCACCATATATAAGGATCAGACTGTACATATAGAGGTGATACTGTACCATATATAAAGATCAGACTGTACACATAGAGGTGATACTGTACCATATATAAAGATCAGACTGTACATATAGAGGTGATACTGTACCATATATAAAGATCAGACTGTACATATAGAGGTGATACTGTACCATATATAAAGATCAGACTGTACACATAGAGGTGATACTGTACCATATATAAAGATCAGACTGTACACATAGAGGTGATACTGTACCATATATAAAGATCAGACTGTACACATAGAGGTGATACTGTACCATATATAAAGATCAGACTGTACATATAGAGGTGATACTGTACCATATATAAAGATCAGACTGTACATATAGAGGTGATACTGTACCATATATAAAGATCAGACTGTAAATATAGAGGTGATACTGTACCATATATAAGGATCAGACTGTACATATAGAGGTGATACTGTACCATATATAAGGATCAGACTGTACATATAGAGGTGATACTGCACCATATATAAAGATCAGACTGTACATATAGAGGTGATACTGTACCATATATAAAGATCAGACTGTACATATAGAGGTGATACTGTACCATATATAAGGATCAGACTGTACATATAGAGGTGATACTGCACCATATATATGGATCAGACTGTACATATAGAGGTGATACTGTACCATATATAAAGATCAGACTGTACATATAGAGGTGATACTGTACCATATATAAAGATCAGACTGTACATATAGAGGTGATACTGCACCATATATAAAGATCAGACTGTACATATAGAGGTGATACTGTACCATATATAAAGATCAGACTGTACATATAGAGGTGATACTGTACCATATATAAAGATCAGACTGTACATATAGAGGTGATACTGTACCATATATAAGGATCAGACTGTACATATAGAGGTGATACTGTACCATATATAAGGATCAGACTGTACATATAGAGGTGATACTGCACCATATATAAAGATCAGACTGTACATATGGAGCTCATACTGTACCATATATAAAGATCAGACTGTACATATAGAGGTGATACTGTACCATATATAAAGATCAGACTGTACATATAGAGGTGATACTGTACCATATATAAAGATCAGACTGTACATATAGAGGTGATAGTGCACCATATATAAAGATCAGACTGTACATATGGAGCTCATACTGTACCATATATAAAAATCAGACTGTACATATAGAGGTGATACTGTACCATATATAAGGATCAGACTGTACATATAGAGGTGATACTGTACCATATATATGGATCAGACTGTACATATAGAGGTGATACTGTACCATATATAAGGATCAGACTGTACACATAGAGGTGATACTGTACCATATATAAGGATCAGACTGTACACATAGAGGTGATACTGTACCATATATAAGGATCAGACTGTACATATAGAGGTGATACTGCACCATATATAAAGATCAGACTGTACACATAGAGGTTATACTGTACCATATATAAGGATCAGACTGTACATATAGAGGTGATACTGTACCATATATATGGATCAGACTGTACATATAGAGGTGATACTGCACCATATATAAAGATCAGACTGTACACGTAGAGGTGATACTGTACCATATATATGGATCAGACTGTACATATAGAGGTGATACTGCACCATATATAAAGATCAGACTGTACATATAGAGGTGATACTGTACCATATATAAAGATCAGACTGTACATATAGAGGTGATACTGCACCATATATAAAGATCAGACTGTACATATAAAGGTGATACTGTACCATATATAAAGATCAGACTGTACACATAGAGGTGATACTGCACCATATATAAGGATCAGACTGTACACATAGAGGTGATACTGTACCATATATAAAGATCAGACTGTACACATAGAGGTGATACTGTACCATATATAAAGATCAGACTGTACATATAGAGGTGATACTGTACCATATATAAAGATCAGACTGTACATATAGAGGTGATACTGTACCATATATAAAGATCAGACTGTACACATAGAGGTGATACTGTACCATATATAAAGATCAGACTGTACACATAGAGGTGATACTGTACCATATATAAAGATCAGACTGTACACATAGAGGTGATACTGTACCATATATAAAGATCAGACTGTACACATAGAGGTGATACTGTACCATATATAAAGATCAGACTGTACACATAGAGGTGATACTGTACCATATATAAAGATCAGACTGTACACATAGAGGTGATACTGTACCATATATAAAGATCAGACTGTACATATAGAGGTGATACTGTACCATATATAAAGATCAGACTGTACATATAGAGGTGATACTGTACCATATATAAAGATCAGACTGTACATATAGAGGTGATACTGCACCATATATAAAGATCAGACTGTACATATAGAGGTGATACTGTACCATATATAAAGATCAGACTGTACATATAGAGGTGATACTGTACCATATATAAAGATCAGACTGTACATATAGAGGTGATACTGTACCATATATAAAGATCAGACTGTACATATAGAGGTGATACTGTACCATATATAAAGATCAGACTGTACATATAGAGGTGATACTGTACCATATATAAGGATCAGACTGTACATATAGAGGTGATACTGCACCATATATAAAGATCAGACTGTACATATAGAGGTGATACTGTACCATATATAAAGATCAGACTGTACATATAGAGGTGATACTGCACCATATATAAAGATCAGACTGTACATATAGAGGTGATACTGTACCATATATAAAGATCAGACTGTACATATAGAGGTGATACTGCACCATATATAAAGATCAGACTGTATATATAGAGGTGATACTGTACCATATATAAAGATCAGACTGTACATATAGAGGTGATACTGTACCATATATAAAGATCAGACTGTAAATATAGAGGTGATACTGTACCATATATAAAGATCAGACTGTACATATAGAGGTGATACTGTACCATATATAAAGATCAGACTGTACACATAGAGGTGATACTGTACCATATATAAAGATCAGACTGTACACATAGAGGTGATACTGTACCATATATAAAGATCAGACTGTACACATAGAGGTGATACTGTACCATATATAATGATCAGACTGTACACATAGAGGTGATACTGTACCATATATAAAGATCAGACTGTACATATAGAGGTGATACTGTACCATATATAAAGATCAGACTGTACACATAGAGGTGATACTGTACCATATATAATGATCAGACTGTACACATAGAGGTGATACTGTACCATATATAAAGATCAGACTGTACATATAGAGGTGATACTGCACCATATATAAAGATCAGACTGTACATATAGAGGTGATACTGTACCATATATAAAGATCAGACTGTACATATAGAGGTGATACTGCACCATATATAAAGATCAGACTGTACATATAGAGGTGATACTGTACCATATATAAAGATCAGACTGTACATATAGAGGTGATACTGTACCATATATAAAGATCAGACTGTACATATAGAGGTGATACTGTACCATATATAAAGATCAGACTGTACATATAGAGGTGATACTGTACCATATATAAGGATCAGACTGTACATATAGAGGTGATACTGCACCATATATAAAGATCAGACTGTACATATAGAGGTGATACTGTACCATATATAAAGATCAGACTGTACATATAGAGGTGATACTGCACCATATATAAAGATCAGACTGTACATATAGAGGTGATACTGTACCATATATAAAGATCAGACTGTACATATAGAGGTGATACTGCACCATATAAAAAAGATCAGACTGTACATATAGAGGTGATACTGTACCATATATAAAGATCAGACTGTACATATAGAGGTGATACTGTACCATATATAAAGATCAGACTGTAAATATAGAGGTGATACTGTACCATATATAAAGATCAGACTGTACATATAGAGGTGATACTGCACCATATATAAAGATCAGACTGTACATATAGAGGTGATACTGCACCATATATAAAGATCAGACTGTACATATAGAGGTGATACTGTACCATATATAATGATCAGACTGTACATATAGAGGTGATACTGCACCATATATAAAGATCAGACTGTACATATAGAGGTGATACTGTACCATATATAAAGATCAGACTGTACATATAGAGGTGATACTGTACCATATATAAAGATCAGACTGTACATATAGAGGTGATACTGTACCATATATAAGGATCAGACTGTACATATAGAGGTGATACTGCACCATATATAAAGATCAGACTGTAAATATAGAGGTGATACTGTACCATATATATGGATCAGACTGTACATATAGAGGTGATACTGTACCATATATAAAGATCAGACTGTACATATAGAGGTGATACTGCACCATATATAAAGATCAGACTGTACATATAGAGGTGATACTGTACCATATATAAAGATCAGACTGTACATATAGAGGTGATACTGTACCATATATAAAGATCAGACTGTACATATAGAGGTGATACTGTACCATATATAAGGATCAGACTGTACATATAGAGGTGATAGTGCACCATATATAAAGATCAGACTGTACATATAGAGCTCATACTGTACTGTGTATAAAGATTAGGCTGTACTCATTAGGTTTAAACTGTACTATGTGTAAATATCATGTTGTACATATAGAGGTGACAATGTACTGTGTATAAAGATCAGACTATACATACAGAGTCGATACTCTACTGTATAATGATCAGGCTCTTTATATATTGTTTATACTATACTGTGCATATACAGCACTGTATACAAATATCAGACTGTATGTAGAAGTGATGATTATGGTTTGTAAGATCACACTGTACATATACAAGTTATATTGTATTTTATATAAAGTTCACCCTGTACATAGAGGTGATACTGTACCATATATAAGGATCAGAATGCTGGATGCTGGGGATGTGTATCAGGGAAGATGTGAGAGAAAGCAAGTGCTTCATGACAGCAAAGTACAGCGGGATGAGTTCTGTGAGGTGGATGCTGAGATGGGTTGGGTGCTGTGGGGAATGGATGTTGAGTGGGGATGGCTACAGAGAGGGCTGGGTGCTATGTAGGGATAGCTGCTTAAAGGGACTGGATGCCACACAATGTGAGCAACTTCGGAGCTCATTGCATGGCTCGCAATGAGCGCCTATGACTTTCCTGCTTTGCACTGATCACCTTCGGTGCTCATCGCAAGCCGACGCTGAGCACCTTCGGGGCTCATTGCAACCCTTTCCTCCCGCCTACTGTCCGGTCCGCTCATTGCGGGCCTTGTTAACCTGCAACTTTTGTGCTTGGGAATGCCATGTGTCTCTTTCCACCATCGCCCCCCTGTCCCTTCCCTGTGTGTTTCTCCTCTGTGTGTCTGCTGAATGTTTGCGTGGTGCGCGCTGACTGCCGTTGGTTTTATTTTCAAAGTCGTGTATTTTCCGCCGCTGTGTATTTTCTAAGTGCCGCCTACCAGGCATTGTTCAGACTCGTTTTCATCCAGTTACTGAATTTTTATGTTTTTTGGCCACCATTTTGTTCCTCTCTTAGGCGATTTTGGATTGAAGAAAAACTCCAAATATGGCTTAAACTCGCTTGCAACTCAGGTTTTTAGAGTTACGCTATTGGCTCGCAGGTGCGACCCTCGCAAGTCCTGCGTGCTTCAACGGCTCACCTCGCTTTGCAAGGCTTGCAGTGCAATGAGCGCCTTTGGCACTCATTGCAGCCTAATCCCCGCGTATATTGTACTATATTTATAGATCAGATACTACACTGTTTGTAGAGATCACCTTATAATATAATGCAGTCAAGTCAAACTATGGTGACATTGAAGGTCCCTTTCTATACTATTTATATAGATCATATATTACTGTATATGGAGGCAATACTATATTGTGCATAGAGGAGAAGCTTCATAGTATATGAGGGGTTATGTACTATTCAGTGTATAAAGCTGATAATTACTGTAGGTCAGACTCGTCCCATGGAGCTGTGTGGATCCATTTGATATGACCAAGAGCCCCATGAGACATTTGCTCCAAAAACTCACAATCTGTTGCCATTTTTGTTGTAACCTAAAGGGTCCTGGGAAGAATTATGTGGTTCTTTGTAGGGGGGTCATTGAAGAGGATTTGGATTCTATGGAGACATTTTAACGTACAGGGAGGGGCTTGTGATGTTCTACAAGAGACATTTTGAAGATTTGAGGTTTCATACTATTGGAGCCTTGTCACGACCGCCAGCTTTGGGGGACCACGCTCACCCCAAATCTCTCTCTCTCTCTCTACGGTCGTAACTTTTTGTTTAGATCTCGACACCAGCAGACACTTCAGATGACAGCATAATTACTTCAGAGACCGGCACCATCAGACCCCTATTCTTAGGATCTAAGAATCACACACCATGTACCTTGGATTAGTACAAGCAGTCTCTGACACAACCTTTCGTTAGTGTGTCCAAAGTCAGACTGGCCACTTCTTTGTTGTTACAGAGATATATATAAACACAGAAAAATTACACAAAACACCAGACCTTCCCCCAGTTCTAGCCCATCCTCGTAGGCAAATAGCTTGCTATTCCCCCTCACCCACATGATTTCCAGATGTATAGAGGTGGCTGGCTTTTTTCTAATTACACCATTTTTTTCTCTCCTTACAGAGCCATAAAACTAGTTTCCCCTTTCATGAATAAAGCCAGAGCCTTCACAAGTGGCCGTTTGCAGGGCCATAAAGATTTTTTAGAAGATTAATCCTTTGTCTCATAAGTGACTGCAGTATTTTTTAGATTATTCTAGAATCCAAGGGCCTACTTCTATCACAGATGCATTATTACAGTGCATAAAACATGATCTAGTAACCACCAAATGAATTATTGTGGTCCATACTACACACAAAAACAATCAAGTCAGTCCTCACAAGTTTCAGGTCTGTTGTAATAGTTCTTGACATTAACACCCAGCGTGCCAGCATTCCAAATAGCAGAGTTACTTGTGGGTTGCAAGGGGTCCCATCATGGACTCAAATCGTTCATGACAAGCCTAAATAAAGTTCCACATTGCTGTAGGGAATGCTCCACTTGACACCTGACGGTTTATTAAGTTGATACTGTACATAAAGACTATGGTACATAATGTTGATACTTAAAGGGCCATTGAAGTGTCAATAATAGCATATGTCGTGGTACCTGTGCTGGTCCCTGAGAGCAAAGAGGGATAACGAGGGCTTAAAACTTTAAACATTTCAGCTCCATTTATCATAATTATAGATAGTTTATAGATAAATGTATCAGCAGTAAATGTATCTGTCCAAGTGAGTCTAAAACTATATGAACAAGTAGTATCACCTTGTTAAAAAAAAATTGGATCTTAAAGGTGGTTCCCATGCGCACTGAAAGGTAGCAGGGCGAGGAGTGAGGGAAAAAGAGAATAGGAAGAGAAGGGGGGGAGAGGAGGAAGAAAGAGAAAGGGGAGAGAGAGGAGGCTGAGAAGAGGGATGGTGGAGTGAGGGAGGGAAAGAGAGGGAGGGGGAGGGGGAGAGAGACGAGGCAGAGAGAGGGAAGAGGCAGAGTGGGAGGGGGAAATAGAGGGGGAGAGGAGGAAGAGAGAGAGAAGGAGGGGGAAAGAGAGATGAGAGAGAGGGATCGAGAGACAGAGAGGGATGGTGGAGCGAGGGAGGCAAAGAGAGAGGGAGAGAAGTAGAGAGAGGCAGAGAGATAGAAGGAGGGAGAGAGAAGGAGGGGGAGAGAGAGGAGGCAGAGATGGAGAGAGAGAAAGGGAGGGAAAGAGAGGGAGGGAGAGAGCACACAGAGCACAGAGACAGAGAGGGCCCAGAGATACACAGAACAGACAATTGAACATAACATATGATACCGTCATTTATGACGGGCAAGTTGCTAGTAAATAATAACAGACTGTGGCAAAACGGGTCCCCGTGCTCCAAATGCCCCAGGGTGCTCCACCAATCGTTAGCCAAAGAAGGTCTTCTCAGAGCCAGAAAGCTCACAAAGATTCACTGGAGACCCACTGGCAGAAGATCTTGCTGTTGAATAAATAGGATCTTAGACCTTCTAAGATTGCTCTAGAACCAGTGCATGTCCAAAACCGCTATATCACTTTATTGGGGCAAACAAAGTAAATTTTCTTGAGTAAAGTAAAAGAAAAACAGGTTTGACAACTTTCGAAAGCTATCTTTAAATTCCCTGCCTAAACAGCGGGGAACCAAACGTCAAGATGCTGGTAAACCGTTCTAAGTTTCCCACCCATTATGGTGGGCCTATTCCACATGGGCAGACGCTGTCACTTATCCCATTGGTCCAGGTAACGGGCTAAGCAACCAATCAGGATGCAAATTTGGTTAGGCAAATGGGGTGGGAGAGAGACATGGCGAGTGGAATGACGGGAGAGAGACACAAGAGAAGGGGGGAGAGGGAAAGAAGAAAAACGGGAGGGAGAGAGGGGAAGAGAGAAACGGAGGAGGGAGAGGGGAGGAAGAGAGACACAGGGGTGGGAGAGGAGGGAAAGAGACACAGGGGAGGGAGAGGGGAGGAAGAGAGACATAGGGGAGGAAGAGAGACACAGGGGAGGGGGGACAGGGGGATGGAAGAGACAGGGGAGGGAGAGGGGAAGGGAAGAGTCACAAGGGAGGGAGAGGGGGAAAGAAATACAGGGAAGAGAGTGGGGGGTAGAGACACTTCAGATTTTATCCCGTCATTTTTGACGGACAAGTTACTAGTGTTTTTAATAGACTGTATGTTATTAAAAACCTGCTGAGACACAGCCTGTCATTCGCTAGTACATCTAATACTCTAGAAACATTTTATGCATGAGCTACAGGGAGCAGACCTTTACAGGGACTATTTGCATGGTTTCAGTGAGTCAAAACAGAGCCATTACTCGCTTGATAAAAATTATGTTTAAAGCTGCAAATAAACACGTAATTAGTTTTATTTATTAAAAACAGGGCGCCCTCCATGTCCCTTTAACTCAGAGTGTAGGTGTAGTGCACCTTTCCTGAGAATCAGTATTACACAATTCCTGTACCTGCAGGTAGTCACGACTATTATTACAGTACCACCATATTGCCCTGACAACATGAGCTAGATGATTTAATTCAGCATTGATCATTAATAAAAGTCATATTCAAGGATTTAAAAAAGCAGTATTAAACAAGTGTAGATAGTAATAAAGTTTCCGACACAAAATGTACCAACACTGTGATCTCGTCTGAGATGGTATTCATAGCAGAGATACGGAAGTGGGTTGCCAGTTCCTTCTCCAGTGGGCCACAGCATACAACTCCTGGTATTCCTAGGTGGTCTCCCATCCAAGTACTCACCAGGCCCATCCCTGCTTGGGTTCCCTGACTGGAATCTAACCCAGGTTGCAGTGGTGAAGGTACCAAATCCTAACCACTGGACCACCCTGCCATCTAGTTTGGCAATAGACAACACATAAATAAAAATAATTATAGAGCTTTTCCATAATATCTAACTTTTTGGCACAAAACTCAATTTGTACTGACAATTTCTTTCGGTTGCAAAAGTTTCAAATCTTCAAAACATTCCTGATGATAAGAAGTATCTAGTTTCTCAAAACTTACCGACCTTGCAACTCAATGTTGTTGTTTTGCAGCAGACATTATTGTGTGTTATTTACTTGGTCCTGACAAGGACTTTGGATGTAGATAAAGCTTGCTACTTCTAGTGATATTCTGTAGCGAACCTATCCATTACATCATCTTTTATATCTTCTACATTAAAATATTCAAACATTCATCTGTAGTCAAAAGGCTCCTTGAGGTTCAGATGTTTTTCCTTTCGTGTGAAGATACATTAATTCCAGCCTCCCTGGAACCTGCTTTAATCTATTAAGTTAGAGTTCAACATTGGACAGCTGTTTATGCACATTAGATAGCACCTATTGAAGCCCGAAATGGACCTGCAAGTTGAAATATTTGGTCAATGAGTTACAGGCTTTAATTTGCCCCGGTCAGCAGCTACATGGTCATCTATCACAAAACATACTTTTAAGAGGTGCCATTTGTTGAGCACAGATATCAGGTTCATCACTTAGGCTGACAAGCAATAGAGCAGGTTAAGCCTTGTGGTATCCATGGGCATAGGAGCAAAAAAATCTGGGGTGGATAATTCAACTCTACTCCCAGGACAAGAAGCAGGCATGGACCTACCAGTGCAATGTCCTGGGCCCTACTCTGGGTGGCCCCATTACTGCAGTGCCCCTCAAAAACTTTTACATTCTCAATGCCCCAGGCAATATAGTTAC
This sequence comes from Discoglossus pictus, assembly GCA_027410445.1. NCBI lineage: Eukaryota > Metazoa > Chordata > Amphibia > Anura > Alytidae > Discoglossus > Discoglossus pictus. Next base: position 41,622,958 of record CM050165.1, read on the forward strand.
AACGCTTGATTTAGTTTCATTTTGCTATTTTTTGTATCCCCTATTCATTTAATCTGGGGGGGGGGGGGGGTTATCCTATTTATCCTAACACCTATTAAAATTATAAATGGAGATTTGTGATATTACAGCCACAGGGACCAAATCACAATTTTAACCTACTTAGCTCCCTTTGTTTAAACATAGTGGTGTTTAAAAGCATGCGGCTTTTCCATTATTTTAATATGTTGTGCTGGAGGATTCAGTAGATTGTTTTGATGGGTTTTACAATAATAATAATTTGTTAATTTACTGCTGATTGCCAGTTTAGTAACTGTAGGCAACATTTAGCTTTTAAATGTTTTCTGCAAGACTGGATTTGTGTAAACCAATTTCTCGTGGAATCGCGCAGAAAACAGCTGGAGACGTTCTGGAGAAAGAAAGATTGACTTGATCTGACTGCAATAGAAGGATTTGTCTTTAAATGTGAGACTGTCTCATCATTTGGGAGTACTGGAGGAATCAGAACGGTATTCTGATTAATGATGGAGTCACTACAAAAGAGATAAAGTTGAGAGCTATGAGAGCCACTACCGGCTGGTTTAGCAGTGTAATATATACCACAAGATTGTTTTTAACTACTACGTTTACTACTATTATTTTTATGTACTACATATTTTAAAGATAATAAAGCTTTTGTTTGGGTTATGTACACCAGCGATACTTCATTTTATTTGTTCTATTTTTATTTTATCCATTACCTCCCAAACGGCATCCATCTCTAGAGTAGTATGTACAACAACATTATAAGGAGACTCATTCCAATATCACCACATTCCCTCTCTATTGAACGAGGGATAATACTAATGCATGGAAATACCCCATAGTTTATTTTATTTTTTTTATTTGGCCAGTCGAAACATGGACTAAAACATGTAGGTCCACTGGAAAATACATTAAAAACGCAGCTTATAGAGAAGTTTTTTTTTAAATTCTTAATAAATGGTATCTAGTCCCCTCTAAAATCTTCCATTTTAGTCAACAGGATAAGGATCAATATTGCTGGAGAAACTGCGGTCTTATTGGCACTCAATCACATATATGGTGCCATTGTCCTTGTATTCAGAATTTCTGGCAGTTGCTCTCTCAACATTTTCCACACTTTTAAAAGTTAAAATCATATTGAGAGTGGAAAACATTATCTTTCACATTTTCGATGTTGAAGTAACCCCGGAAACACAGGCTTTTCTTATTCAGGCAAATATGGTCTCAAAATGGTTACTTGTTAGATTATGGAAACACCAAATCATTTCTTCATGTCCAGAAGTACATAGTATATTAGAGCGTAACCGGGAATTTGATGTATTTAGAATCAATTCAGCTATCTAGGTCAGATGGAATGAAATGGAAACTTTGGGGCCTACTGTTTCCATAAAGAGCTAATACTGCATTTCCCCTTTTGCTTGGGTCCTTGGTCCATTCTTTAAAGAATGTATAGTGTCTAGCCTCCCCCATCCCCCGGCTCCTTTTTTTCCCGGGCAATCGAAAAATGCCCGGGCAACCTACAGATTAGTAACGTTGTCTTTTTTGTTTTTTTCTTTGTCAAATTTAGTTTTTGTATCTTTATTGCTTTCTTTTTTTCTTTTTATGTTTTTATGAAGAGTTTTACACTATTCAACTTGGGCACAGATTGTTTTATGTTACACATCGGCAGTCTCAACATTTTGTATTTATGAATGATTGGTTAAATGCTATAGAGGAAGTTACTCACTTGCACCCCTGTACCTGTTTTTGCTTTGTCATTTATATATTTACTAGCATATTGCCCATCAAAAAGTGACGGCAATAAAATTGTAAGTGAGCTCAGGGTGTTAGGTGTATATAATGTGGCTGATGTAGCGTTGTTCGTTTTCTATGTCGTGCGAGTTTTAGGTAATATTAGTTTTCTATGTTGTGCGAGTTTTTCGGAATATCCGTAGCTGTTTTGCGTGTTTATGGTAGTGTTTTGCGTGTTTAGGGACCTGTAGCCTCGTTTTCGTTTGGTTCGGTGGCCATTTTTTCTCTCACTTAGAGAATTTTTTAGTGTCTAAACTGCTTTAATTTCATTTAAATTGAGGTGTAACTTTAGTGTTCGAGGTCCTGGATGCTCCCTCTTGCTGTAGGTAAGCTTTTTATGTATTTGTTGTGTGTATTTGTTGGATTTTTGATGTTTTCATGTGCGCGTGTTGCGGCGGTTTTTGCAAGGTCGTAATGTGTCGTAAGGTGTCTTGTATTTTGTTTGCGTTACGACGTAAAGTTTGCGAGGGTCGCAGTTGCTGGCAAGGAGCGCCTTTAGCTACGTGAGCCCGCAAGCGTGAGCAATGGCTCGTATGCTCCCAACTATATATGTGATAATAAAAAGAAGAAAGAAAAAATGAAAAAAGAAATAACTCATAATTTATTGAGGTTATCCAAGGTGAGGGTCAAGCAATTTATATGGTAATATTTTGAATTCCATTTTCAAACCGGTGAATGATCTGCACTAGGTGCCTGTGCGCTGTCCCCTATCCCTCCCTTTATTTTGTTTCATATCTCTTGGACACGAAAGTGAACAGTGTTGATTAAGGAAGGTGGCAAAACACATGGAGAAACAAGACCAGTCCAGACAATATATGACATCATGCCAACACCATTCTTTATGGAAAAATGAATAGCCAACAGTCAAGAGAGGGGGTCTAACTGGAGCGCTAGGCCATACACTGGGGTCAATCCAATCCCAGTTCCCAGAATAATTATTCTACATTATCACCTGACAAAAATGGATCAGTCTGTGCTTTATTCCTTGTTTACACAATAAATATCGGGTACAGCTCATAAAATTGCATGTTACTGTGTGGCATATATTCCTTATTTTCTATTGGATTGCATTAAAGGAATATGTAAGTGAGCTGGATTATGAATGCATCATATAGAGGAGAATTAGTAGTGTATGAAAACATTTTTTACATGAAAGCATCCCAAAATAAACATTAATTAGCTTACTTTGAAGTTAGAAAAATGTTCTATGTTTTCTGGCATTTGCATTTGATCGTGTACACCCCTAGAAAATCCCACCTGAATTAGTATAACATTGAAATTCAGAATCAGGCTAATACATTGAATCATTCTTCACATCAGTGGCTTCTGGCATTTGCTCAGTACAAGAACTGCAACAGTTACTTCCTCTGCTCTGTACCAGAAAGGTCAAAATATGTACCCTGCTGTATTTCCTGTGTGTACCCGGCTTATGTAAATGTCCTGTGGGTGTGAACAGCTCGGTTTGACTTTCGTGCAAATAACTTTGAAAGTAAACTGAACTAACTACTTTTCTATATAACACATGTTTTCATACACTACTAATTCTCCGCTATCAGATGCATTCATAATCCAGCTCACTTACATAGGCCTTTAAAGGAAACAAGTCCATTACCCTGCTGTGCAGCAGGTATACCATTGTGGAGAGATGGGAGGTGTGCTTTCTTTATGAGCATAAGGGCCTGTGTATTTTAGAATCACTATAAATAACTTACTCTCTATGAAGTGACAAACATACTGATAAAATATTGTAAATTTATTTTATAAAAGTGATATATGTAATGATACCTACAATAATAATACACAAATAGATTAGTATATTGAGTACCTGAAATAAGACTAATATATTGTATTTTCCACATACTAAACTTTACTTATGTTTTTTGATCATGATAAGGATTTTATAATTACTTTATTATTAGCTTCCATAGCTAATACAGAATAAATTGTCATTATTGCATTAGGAATGGGATTTTTACTTCAGTTAGAGATAATTGTCAGAGAGTTATGCTACTGCTATTATAAAATATTCAACTCTTTTTTATAATTACCTTAGGCAGTAATAAAAACAAAAATACTTTTCAAAAAGTGTTGTCTTGCTAGATTATTCTTTTTGTTTACAGAAAAAGGCGATAATGGATTGAATGTGTGGTGAGGGATGAGAGCAGGTAGTCTTGCCGGACGTTTCTTATAGAATGCTTTGTAATATTTATTGTTCTATATTTAAATGCTCTCTGAGTAGGTAGCCAGACCTATAGAAAAAACCCACTGAGGTATTTTTCATTCTCAGATGAGCACCTCTACTCCTTGCTTACATTTTCTCACCTTATGGGTGATGGGAGGAACCAGATGTGGACCCCTTGCTCACTGTGCCTTAGGGAGTACAGCTGCACATTACTGACAAGGCCCATAGAGGCCGAAACGCGTCTGGGTTTGCTGTTTCTCCTGTTCAGGGAGAATTGCCTGGTATTTCAGGACTGGATCACTCTTCTGGACTGCAGTGCATCCAACACCTGTTGAAGGATTCAAGGGGCGAACATGGCAATCAAGGTGGTCTGAGTGAGACCAGACTGATATACTATAGGATATTTCTCCCTGTGAAGGGCACAAGTGAGCTAAAAGAGGCTGCTCTCTGAGTAGGTAACTAGACCTATAGGACAAACCCACTGAGGTATTTTTTTGTTCTCAGATGAGAATTTGTCTATATTTAAATGCACTTAAAGAACTGTACTTGATAATGGACAAAATATTTATTGAAAGTAATAATAATAATAATGATAATTGGATTTTTTTTTTTGGGGGGGGGGGGGGGGTTGAGCTAATCAGCTTTGTATACATAGGAGAAACCTGCTTAGAGAAGACACATGTCCGCCCTGTGTCCTTCTGATGTGCTTACAAACCCTGGTTGTGGTGCATAGACTTTGTCACTTCAACCCATAAAAAAACACAAAACAAATTGAGTAAGCCTGGGAGATGGTGGTTAATCCCCATGAAGGCAAACCATAGTAAAGTCTACCTCACTAGAAGACTCACACAAACCTTCAGGACTTTAGTAATGTCTGGTGGCTTATAGTAAATTGAACAGACTATTATAACTTGCTCTGTGATAGCACTGTGTGCTTCCAATGCTCTGTTATTGGCAGGATTCTCCCAAATCTGATGCAATCTAAGTACACTAAAACACTATAGTTCAGCTGTGCTCCCATTAGTCTAAATAACAGAGCAGGGCTCCTAAGGCGTTTTAAGGAATTCAATCAAATGATTTTGTTTCCATGTTGTCTTCATTCATGGATATCTGATAGAAGCTGTTATGGAAATCTAGTGTGGAAAATAAATCCACTATAATATTTAACAAAAAGTCTAAGGTCTGCTCAGTGCTTACTGTGCAGATGTCAGACATTGATGTTAAACGTAGTGATGCGCGCATGCATTCCCCTGCCTCTTGGCGCCCAGGAGGAGAGCATACGAAAATGATGCACATTGCCGGCAGGGACAAGAGGAGGAGGGAGAGAGACAGTAGAGAGAGAGAGACAGGAGAGATAGGAACAGGAGAGATAGCCCACAGAGAGAGACAGCACGGAAAATAGAAGACAAAATGATATGATAACGTCATTTATGGAAAACAAGCTTTATGTGAAGTGTTGTTCATTTATCTACTGTAGTGCATAAAAGCAAGACTTTTTCATTAACAATAATAGGCTTAATTAAGCAAAATGTAGGCAGCATGTATATTTATATCAGCACCAAAGAATTATACTTGCACCATAAGACAGTTTTACTGGATGCAGTAAATTAAGCAGCAGGTTTGTTGTAAAAAGGCCACTGGGAAGTTTCAAGTTTTAAGTAGTAATTATAAGTAGTAACAACTTTTTTAAGTTTATAATGATTAAAAAGTTGATCTTTTGTATGAAAACTTACTCTTAAAATTGCTGTTTTTCCCCAGAGCTCCTTCCACCTCTTAAAATGTGTGTATCACTCTACTAAAGCTGTGCAGTAAATAGGCAGCTGCACATTTTGCCTTTGTTTGAACAACGTGATATAATTATGACATTTTAGTGGTCTCCTAACAGTCATGAAAGCTGGACCATTATAATGGCCCTTTAAGCAACCTACAAGCATAATAACTGGAAACTTATATGCATGGAGGACTAGAGATGTCGTGAATAGTTCGCCGGCGGACTGTTCCCGGCGAACATAGCATGTTCGCGTTCGCAGCGAACTGCGAACATATTCGATGTTCTATTCTCCCCCTATACTTTATCATTGAGCAAACTTTGACCCTACAACTCACAGTCAGCAGACACATTCCAGCCAATCAGCATCATACCCGGCCTTCCAGACCCTTTAACCTCATGGACAGCAGCCATTTTGGAATCATAACTAACTTGCAGTCTTACTGAGAGGAGGCTGAGTGTAGGTGATACTGCATCAATAGGGAAAACCATAGCTAGGCTACTGTACACAGTGTGCAATACAGTCCTGAAGGACTCTTTGGATCTCTGCTGCAAGGACACCCCTGTGTCTCTTTCCCCCCTTATCATCATCCTCCTCTCACCTTAGCACCCAACCCTAACACCCCTCACACTTATCCATAACACCCATCAACCTAACACCTAACCCTAACACCCATCACACTTATCCCTAAGACCTAACACCCCTCACACTTATTCCTAACATGCCTCACCCTAACACCCCTTACACTTATCCTTAACACCCCTCACCCTAACACCTAACCCTAATACCCCCTCACACTTATCCCTAACACCCCTTACCCTAACACCTAACCCTAACATCCCTTACCCTAACACCCATCACACTTATCCCTAACACCCCCTCACCCTAACACCTAACCCTAACACCCCTCACACTTATCCCTAACACCCCTTACCCTAACACCCCTCACATTTATCCCTAACACCTAACATCCCTCACCCTAACACCCCCCACACTTATCCCTAACACCCCTCACCCTAACACCTAACCCTAATACCCCCTCACACTTATCCCTAACACCTAACCCTAACATCCCTCACCCTAACACTTCCCACAATTATCCCTAACACCCCTCACCCTAACATCTAACCCTAATACCCCCATACACTTATCCCTAACACCCCTTACCCTAACACCTAACCCTAACATCCCTTACCCTAACACCCATCACACTTATCCCTAACACCCCCTCACCCTAACACCTAACCCTAACACCCCTCACACTTATCCCTAACACCCCTTACCCTAACACCCCTCACATTTATCCCTAACACCTAACCCTAACATCCCTTACCCTAGCACCCATCACACTTATCCCTAACACCCCTCACCCTAACATCTAACCCTAATACCCCCATACACTTATCCCTAACACCCCTTACCCTAACCCTAACACCCCTCACACTTATCCCTAACACCTAACCCTAACATCCCTCACCTTAACACCCCCCACACTTATCCCTAACACCCCTCACCCTAACACCTAACCCTAATACCCCCTTACACTTATCCCTAACACCCCTCACCCTAACACCTAACCCTAATAACCTCTCACACTTATCCCTAACACCCCTCACCCTAACACCCAACCCTAACACCCCCTCACACTTATCCCTAACACCCCTTACCCTAACCCTAACACCCCTCACACTTATCCCTAACACCTAACCCTAACATCCCTCACCCTAACACCCCCCACACTTATCCCTAACACCCCTCACCCTAACACCTAACCCTAATACCCCCTCACACTTATCCCTAACACCCCTTACCCTAACCCTAACACCCCTCACACTTATCCCTAACACCTAACCCTAACATCCCTCACCCTAACACCCCCCACACTGATCCCTAATACCCCTCACCCTAACACCTAACCCTAATACCCCCTTACACTTATCGCTAACACCTCTCACCCTAACACCTAACCCTAACACCCCTCACACTTTTCCCTAACATCCCTTACCCTAACACCTAACCCTAATACCCCCTCACACTTATCACTAACAGCCCTTACCCTAACACCTAACCCTAACATCCCTTACCCTAACACCCATCACACTTATCCCTAACACCCCTCACGCTAACACCTAACCCTAACACCCCTCACAATTATCCCTAACACCCCTAACCCTAACACCCCTCACACTTATCCCTAACACCTAACCCTAACATCCCTCACCCTAACAACCCCCACACTTATCCCTAACACCCCTCACACTTATCCCTAACACCCCTTACCCTAACCCTAACACCCCTCACACTTATCCCAAACACCTAACCCTAACATCCCTCACCCTAACACCCCCCACACTTATCCCTAACACCCCTCACCCTAACACCTAACCCTAATACCCCCTTACACTTATCCCTAACATCCCTTACCCTAACACCCATCACACTTATCCCTAACACCCCTTACCCTAACCCTAACACCCCTCACACTTATCCATAACACCCATCAACCTAACACCTAACCCTAACATTCTCACACTTATCCCTAAGACCTAAGAAAGAGGCAATAGCAAAGTTATCTGTAAACACCGCTGTTGCTGTAATGTAAACACCCCTCTAACACATGCAAATTTCACAAAGGTACCATGGCTGCTACCAGGGACCATCAGAAGTAACATATGTCATTTTCTTCCAGAATTCTGAAGTGATGTAGTCCCTTGAAACAGTGTCCCGTCCAAGAGCAGTTGTTCCTGGAATATTTTTATATATATTATTCTCTTATGCCAGTCTGATAGCAGCAGACCAAACAAGTCTTTATACAATTACTGCACTATGAAATTAAGATCCTCATCTCAGGGTGTATATCTGCATGGTCCAGACCTTTTTAAAGGCATTTTGGGGGGTTTAAGGGTCGTTTAGACCCTTAAATTCGGGACTCCCGATTAACCGGCAACCACAGTTATTTGGCAATAGGGAGTGCCGGATAATGGTGAGTTTACTGTACTCAGTAAACAATGTTTCCACTGCCACTAAGGGTTCTGGGCAGTACTATACAACTTACACTCAAAATGTACTATATTTTGCCTCTAGCTCTCTACGTAATCTTAGAATGAGCACATGCCAAGGGGGAAAGGAGAAGCTGTAAAAACCAATAGAGAACCCGAATTGCTAGAAATCTTGGGGAAGACTTGGTTGGCCACTAAAAGTGAATATACCCCAGAGGCCCTCGACATCCCTAAGTCGGCACTCCTCCGACTCAATAAAGATATTGTTACCCAGTTGGTTAGGAAGTGAATACACCCCCCCCCCCCCCCAGCAGTTCCCCTCAATGCTCCAGTCACCTTACCCATGAACAGGGCATTCTGGACCCGCTACCCAGTCTACAACCCCTCCCTTGGCTTACTGAGCAGTGAGAGACCCATGACCCCTATGACTGTCTACCCAGGATCCATGTTTCCCCCAGTTGGACCTTAACCCCTTGCCCAGACACTCTGGCTCCAGGGCTCACAGCATCATATCCACCCCTGCTTTGCCTAGATCCTGACCATAGGTTGCTGCTATCTGGGGCCATAGACTCATTGTGACCTGGGTGGGGAAATACAAAGGCTGGAGCCAGGTCCTTGGAGACAGTCCTAGCCCACATGGGGGTATTTTACAGGGGGCACAAGGTGCCAAACTCATGTTTACCTATCAAAGTGCCTTCGATGATTGGGGCAAAAATTGTATAAAAAAAGTGAAATGAAAAATAAAGTTCATGCTCTGTTTAGGACACATATGCATGTGCGTTTCTTTTAGAGGGAAGGTTATTATTTTTAAATTTGGAAATGAATTTCTGCAACTTGTCCTGAAACTCAATGTAGCCTGTAAACCGGTAACTTGTCTTAGCTTAAAGTGTGTGGGGATAAGTAATATGTACAACCTGCAGGTAGTATTAGTCTTCTTGGCCTTTTCAAGCCCAACAAAGAGCGGGTTGTGACAGTTCTTATTATCCTCTATTTGTAAAGAAGTTATGAACTCCAAACTTGACTACAAACAGATCTCTGGCTGTAACAATGTGCGCACAATAAGCTGATAACAGGTAAAGTAATTAATACCTCAGATCTGTAGCGAGCACAGGCAGCAATTAATAGGGAGAAATGTGGCTAAATGAGATGAGGGGGAAGGATTTTGTTGAACACCTTTCCTGCTAAAGGCTCACCGCTCTATTAACTCTTCTCTGAAGCTGTCTCGCAAAACATAATTCTCATGAAATTGGCTAAACAGACCTATTTTCTCTTTAATAACACATATTGTTTGTTTTTTATTTTGACATTTTACTTTAGTCATATATATTTATTAAAACTTAAACCAATATGACACTTTTTATCTTGCTTTGCATATATTTTATATACATTATATAGGTGATATAGCCCAGATGTATAACATTTTTGAAAAGTAGACTTTCTAAGGTGAGGTTCTGATTCCAATATTGCTGCTCTTTATAATTTGACAAAAAAATTGTATATATTTATACATACTTATTGTTATGACTTGGTTACTATATATATATGTAACTTGAAATTGGTAGGAAATTTCCTCAGTGAGATAAGTAAATGTTTAATTGCAAATATGGATTATAATGCCCCCTTAATGCAAACTAATAGTGGTAGGTTGTACGTTTGTACCAATTTTTTTAGAAATAGACCTGGAGGCACATTCATATTGAAAAAACCCTTCTCCAGTATCTAATTACAGCTTGTGTGTCTTTCTATATACTTGTCATATATCAATTTATCGGATTAAATGAAACAAGGCTATATAAAATAGGTGCACAAACCTACAGTAATCTGTCCTCAGCAACTATGCAAGAAGATGCTGCTTAAGAAATGCTGTGTAGGCAGAAGATATTCAGGGATATAAATAACTATACAGGCTGATTAGATCACTGTTATCCATGGTTAAGGATTGGGAGCAGGAATTTAATCCAGTACAAAAGGCCATTGAATCCTATAATGCATTGCAATGCAAGCTGGCTATAGTTAGTGTTAGATATTACTGGGCTAACACTGGTTCACAATGGTTTCCTCCTCTGTAACCATCAGACCATAAAGGACCACTGTAGTCCTATATTTATGCGTTGATATTGAGTAAAACGTTTTTGTAAAGTAGTAATGCTGCCTTAATTTATTAAATTGTTATAAATACTTATTTATAATATTGGTAACATTACGACTATACAATGCCACTTTACACAATAAACCAACGGCTTTACTTCGCGCACGCAGCCCCTTTTTAGAATGCACAGTTCAAACATTCATTACACTTTATCATCAGGGCACCAACACTCAAACTGTACATTCTATGCAGACGCAAAATACAAAGAGATTGTTAGCTCTTCAGGCAATTGCTTGCTGCATATATCGATTACAACTAATTCAACTATATTGAATTAGTTGTAACTAATTAGTTGACCCCCATACATCTCTGCTCTCATCTCCAAATACTCCCCCACACGCCCTCTTCGTTCTGCTAACGACTTTCTTCTTTTTACCACTCTTGTCACTTTCTCTCACTCCCGCCTCCAGGACTTTTCTCGCGCTGCCCCTATTCTCTGGAACTCCTTGCCTCGCTTCACCAGACTATCCTCCTGCCTTAAATCCTTCAAAACATCAATAAAAACGCACCTCTTTAAAGAAGCCTATAACCTTCCACCCTAACACGCTCAGCACTACTCTCTCCCTACTGTACCACATACAAACTTTAACCTTTAGATTGTAAGTCTGCGAGTTTCAATCCTGCAAGGAGCTTTAGGGAAAGCGCTATAGACACTGGATTCCAAGCTCAAAGACAGGGCCATCCACTCTTTGCAATGTGTGAATCTTTAACTTGTCATTGCCTGTAACTTAACTTATGTATAGCGCTACGGAATATGTTGGCGCGTTACAAATAAACGATAATAATAATAATAAAATATTAATTTATTGCATAAAAAAATAATTCTTACTTAATTAATTTCATAAATCATTAATTATTCATTAACTACACATACATACAAATATATAGCTCTCGCAGAGGACCAAAAGTACACGACAGGAGAGGCTCACAATGAGAGCCAAAGGTGCTCAGCGCAAGCATCGCAATGAGTGGCGAAGGTCCTCACAGTACAAAATGCTTTCAATTATGTCTCAAACAGCATTGCCATGGCTTCAAATTTTATTGCCCTGTCATTTTTGACGGGCAAGTCGCTAGTATATATATATATATATTATACACCACTTCCTTATAAATGTCTTGAAAAAATAATGAGCTAGAAAGCGTATGAATAGTATAGGCCAGTGTCTCTCAACCTCTTTTGATCCGTGGGCCAGCTGTTTTCGTTCCAGTGCTCATACGAACCTCCTATAAAAAACAGAACATTTTGAATAGGACGATACTACATGCAGCACATTACATTTGTATTACTTTGAGTAGAGTACATTTTAAATGTAGATATTTTTTATCAATGATCGGTCTATAATTGTGATTTCTGTTAGTTGTATATGTAAAGTGTTAGGCTCTCCTTACCCCAGCAGATACATTATCTAAGGATCTGTATCAAGCCTATTATTGGCTGTTGAAAATCATTGGTATAAACTGTGCTTCACTTAAAGGGATCTAAAAATCATTTTATTAACAAGTGCTTAAAAGCTCTGATTACACTCGTTCAAATCTTCCAGTCCCTGCAAAGGTCTGCCCCAGCAGCTCACATAGTTTCTATTGGTAAGAGATGTACTAGCCACTTACAGACTGTTTTTAAATGCTACTGAGAGTAGTGGAAGGTAATCAGCTGATACTCAGATCAAAAAGGTAGAGAGCTACTGCTCTATAGCACATACAGTATCTTGGGCATTACATAGTTACAGTGCCTTTCAAAAGTATTCACACCCCTTGACTTTTTACCTATTTTGTTACATTACAGCCTTAAGTTCAATGTTTTGTTAATCTGAATTTTATGTGATGGATCAGAACACAATAGTCTAAGTTGGTGAAGTGAAATTAGAAAAATATATACATAAAACTACTTTTTAGAAATAGAAAACAGAAAATTGTCATGTGCGTATGTATTCACCCCCTTTGTTATGAAGCCCATAAAAATCTCTGGTGCAACCAATTACCTTCAGAAGTCACATAATTAGTAAAATGCTGCCCACCTGTGTGCAATCTAAGTGTCACATGATCTGTCATTACATATACACACCTTTTTTGAAAGGCCCCAGAGGCTGCAGCACCTAAGCAAGAGGCACCACTAACCAAACACTGCCATGAAGGCCAAGGCTCCAAACAAGTAAGGGACAATGTTGTTGAGACGTACAAGTCAGGGTTAGGTTATAAAAAAATATCCAAATCTTTGATGATCCCCAGGAGCACCATCAAATCTATCATAACCAAATGGAAAGAAAAAGGCACAACAGCAAACCTGCCAAGAGACGACTGCCCACCAAAACTCACGGACCAGGCAAGGAGGGCATTAATCAGAGAGGCAGCACAGAGACCTAAGGTAACCCTGGAGGAGCTGCAGAGTTCCACCGGAGTGACTGGAGTATCTGTACATAGGATGACAATAAGCCGTACGCTCCATAGAGTTGGGCGTTATGGCAGAGTGGCCAGAAGAACTTACTTTCAGCAAAAAACAAAATGGCACGTTTTGAGTTTGCGAAAAGGCATGTGGGAGACTCCCAAAATGGAGGAAGGTGCTCTGGTCTGATGAGACTAAAATTGTCCTTTTTGGCCATCAAAGAAAACGCTATGTCTGGCGCAAACTCAACACATCACATCACTCAAAGAACACCACCCCCACAGTAAAACATGGTGGTGGCAGCAGCATGCTGTGGGGATGTTTTTCAGCAGCCGGGACTGGGAAACTGGTCAGAGGGAAAGATGGATGGTGCTAAATACAGTGATATTCTTGAGCAAAACCTGTACCACTCTGTGCGTGATTTGAGGCTAGGACGGAGGTTCATCTTCCAGCAGGACAATGACCCCAAACACACTGCTAAAGCAACACTTGGTTTAAGGGAAACATGTAAATGTGTTGGAATGGCCTAGTCAAAGCCCAGACCTCTATCCAATAGAAAATCTGTGGTCAGACTTAAAGATTGCTGTTCACAAGCGCAAACCATCCAACTTGAAGGAGCTGGAGCAGTTTTGCAAGGAGGAATGGGCAACAATCCCAGTGGTAAGATGTGGCAAGCTCATAGAGACTTATCCAAAGCGACTTGGAGGTGTGATTGCCAAAAAAGGTGGTGCTACCTTTTTTTTTACTTTAGGGGGTGAATAGTTATGCACATTGACTTTTTCTGTTATTTTGTCCTATTTGTTGTTTGCTTCACAATAAAAAATAAAAAAAACATCTTCAAAGTTGTGAGCATGTTCTGTAAATTAAATGTTGCAAATCCTCAAACAATCCATGTTAATTCCAGGTTGTGAGGCAACAAAACACGAAAAATGCCAAGGGGGTGAATATTTTTGCTAGGCACTGTACATAGTAGTTGAGGTTAAAGAGACTTTTAATCCATCAAGTTCAATCTTTTAGATCTCCTCTGATCCTTGTAATATGCAAATTAGTTGCTAATTGATAATTGATCTAGAGGACGGCAAGCAGAAAAAACCCCATTGAAACTTTGCCAATTGTCTCAAAAGGGGGAAAAAATTAATTCCCTCCTGACCCCAGATACTGGTGATCAGATTCCTCCCTGGATCAATACTCCCTCTCTAATTATCCAGGATAACCCTGAATGCCATTTTTATTCAAAAATATATCCAATTTATTTTTAAATGTATCTATTGAATCCGCTGTCACCACCTCCTCTGGTAGAGAATTCCACAGATTACCCACCCTTACTATGAACAACCCTTTTCTTTCTTTACGGTGGAATCTTTTTACTTCTATCCTCAAAGGATGTCCTCTTGTCAGTTGAAAACCTCTTGGTACAAAAAGTTCACTTGACAAAGCCTTGTATTGACCCTGCATATATTTATATAAGGTAATCATATCCCCTCTTAGACACAATTTTTCTAGAGAAAATTAGTTTAATTTGGTTAGTCTTTTTTCATAACTTAGCCCCTCCATTCCCCTTATTAGTTTTGTTGTCCTTCTCTGTACTTTTTCCAGCTCTAAAATGTTCTTTTTATGAAGTGATGCCCAAAATTGTACTCCATATTCCAAATGAGGGCGTACTTGGGATTTCTATAGTGGCAGAATTATATTTGTATTAATGTTTCAGCTGTCAGGGATGATCCAATCTTCATTCGAAAATCTGAGGAGATAATTTAGCTCTGCCAGGAAGGGTGAAAGCAGCAACTTATTGTGCTGTGTCTTATTGTGCTGCCCCTTATTGTGCTGTGCCTTTTTGTGCTTTGTCTAAAGCTTAATGTTTTACATGTCAATGTAATAAAATTCCAAAAGGGGGGTGTTCAAAGGGGGGTTAGAACGTTTACAGTAAAGAAGGGTATTTTTAGTGAATTTTAGTATAGAAGACTCTTTATACAAATAAAACACTCTTTATACACATATACTGATTTTGTAGTTGTCTGTGTTTGTGTAAATCGTAATCAGGAGTCAGTCCAGTGGCAACCTCGCTCAGTGTGCATCCTGTCACATGTATGCACAGCTGGAGCAGATGTTCCAGGTCCATACCTCTGTCAAGTGTGAGCATGATGTTAAAACTCAAAATGGAAAACCTGAGAGGAGATTTGCAGCACTTAGTGATATTGCTCCTCTGGAAAGGGAGTTGGTGCTCACTGAGCACAGTTTAGCTGGGCCTAGCATGGAGGGTGGAGATAGGGCTAGTGAGGATGTCCAGGGAGGAAGCTGGGTTACAGTTACAAGGGGAAGCAGAGGGGTTAGGAGGAGGCAGGCCAATACTGATTTGGTACACACCAACAAATTTGCCAGATTGAGTGAAATTGTTGGGGATGTCCACTCAGGAATGACAATGCTAGATAGAGCTGTTCCCGCAGCCGGGAGAACAGTTCTAATGGAGGAGTGGGAGGGCAGAATAGGCAGAGCAACAGGCAGGTTTTGGTGGTTGGGGACTCTATTATTAAGAAGGTAGACAGGGTGATTTGTCACCCAGATCCCAGCAATTGAACAGTTTGCTGTCTCTCAGGTGCTTGGGTTTGGCATGTTGTGGATCGGGTAGATAAACTATTGGTACAGGCTGGAAATTAACCAGCGGTCTTGCAAGTGCATGGCGGTGAGTGTGTGGCACAAATGACAAAATAAGTGGAAGATAGACTGTCATAAAAAAAGGATTTTATAGATTTAGGAAACAAGCTTAGGGCAAGGACCTTTTAAAGTAGAATTTTCAGAGATACTACCAGTGCACATAATGGAAGGAGAGTTTGGGCGTTTTAGAGCACTAGGCTGACTTATCACTTGGGTACAATCTCTATTGCAGTGATGGTTGCACATTAATGAAGAGGGAGCTGGTGTTCTGGGGGAGAAGATGGAAGAAAGGCTGGCTGAGATCCATGCTAGTAGAAGGAGGAGAGGGATGTGATTGAAGTAATGTAGTTTAAACTGTAGATGGGATAATGGATGAATTAACTACTCATGGGGAGGAGAAGGGGAGGGTTAGTATAGTGATGGTAAGTAACTTAAATTCAGTAGCAAATACTTCAAACCTGCATAGACATAGCAACCTAAATTGTATGCTTGCTAATGAAAGAAGCTTGCCAGGGAAAATGGGGAAGATTAACAGTTAAAGAGAAATGGGATTTGATAGGCATTACTGAAACATGGTGATTTTCATGACTGAACTGTTAATGTGGATGGTTATAACATATTTAGGAAATATAGAGGCAATGGTAGAAGAGGAAGAGGGATTTGTCTATATGTTAAACCTGTTTTAAAGCCTATAGTCAAAGAACATATCTATGATGAAACTTGTGATGATATTGAATCCTTGTGGATTTAAATAAATAGTGGAGGAACAAATCCTAAAAGAATATTGGTAGGAGTATGCTATAAACCCCCATTTATAAATGAAAGTGGGGAATTGCAATTATTTCTACAGATTGGAAATGCTGCTAAGCACGGGCAAGTTCTAATAATGGAGATTTTAACTACCCTGAAATAAACCGGATAAATGAGACCAGCAGTTCAGCTAAGGGGAGCAGGTTCTTGAGTACACTCAGGGATCATTATCTGGGCCAGGTTATACAGGAGCCTACTAGAAATGAAGCTATCTTAGATTTACTCATCACAAATAATATTGGTTAATTTTAAAAGTGCAGATTTTAATTGTCTAAGGGCAGCAATACAAAGTATAGACTGGGATAGAGAACTGAAGGTAAATTGACAACATTTAAAGCTTTAATAAATATAAATACACACCATCATGTACCTTTTGGAAATAAAAGGAAAAGGAGTAAATCACAAGCCAGAATGATTTAAAGATCAAGAAAAGGAATAAAAAGCAGGGATTTAAAATTATATAAAAGAAGAAAGAATTGACGCAGATTTCATCTGTATAAGCTATTTGAAAAATCTTGCAAGAAAGCTATTAGATTGGCTAAAATAGAAAATAAAAAGTTAATTACAAAGGAGACTAAATCTAAAATTATTTTTTTTTATATAATAATGGGAATAAGGTAAGGAAAGATACTGTATCTTTAAAATGGGCCAAACTGATAAATATTGATTGGGGTAATGAAGATGAGCTGAATAAATTATATTCTTCTGTATACACAAGGGAGTTACCAGTGGTTAGGATCATTAAACAAAATGGGGATGAACTACATTCACTAAATATTTGGTTAATGCAGAAAGAAATCCAAAAGAGGCTGGAAAAAAATAATTAAGGCTGGAAAAATACATTATAAAACACCAGGTCCTGATGGAATACATCCAAGAGTACTGAGGAAACTGGCTTATGTAATAGCCAAACTAATATATTACATTTTTCAAGACTCACTCACCACAGACTTGGTACCAGACGACTGGCCAAAAGCAGATGTGATACCTATAATTAAGAAGAGAGCCAGAACAAATCCATGGAACTATAGACCTGTAAGCCTCGCTTCTGTAGTGGGGAACTTTTAAAAGGGTCCATAAGTTACAGGTTACAGGAATATATCCATGTGAACAAGATAAAAAGTAGGAGTCGTCATTGATTTATAAGGGATAGGTCATGTCAATCAAATCTAATTAGTTCCTATCAGGAGATATGCAGGAACTTGGACCAAGGCAACTCAGTAGTATTTGTGGATTTTGCAAAGGCTTTTGATACAGTGCCACATGGGAGGCTATTGTGCAAATTAGAGATATAGGAATTACAGTGAATATATGCACTTGGATTAAGGACTGACTAAAAGATAGGAAACAAAGAGTTATTGTAAATTAAATATAATCAGATTGGACTAATGTGGTAAGTCGGGTTCCTCAGGGTTCAGTATTAGGTCCTCTCCATCTTAACATATTTATTAATGACTTAAAAATAGGAATGGAAAGTACTGTCTCCTTTTTTTTGCTGATAACACTAAGTTGTGCAACGTAATTAAATCAGATAGTGATGTACTTTCACTTGAAAAGGGATTTACATAAATTAGTAGAATGTGCAGCTAAATGGCAAATGAGATTTAATACAAAAAAATTGTAAAGTTAAGCATTTGGGAAGGATAAATACCCATGCAATTTATAATTTGAATGGAGCAAATCTAGGGGTATCAGAGATAGAAAGAGATTTAGCATTGCTAGTGGGCAACCACATATGTAAAAGTGCTCAATGCCAAGCAGCATCTGCAAAGGCAGGTAAAATATTAACATGTATTAAGAAGGGTATAGAAGCAAGAGAAGCAAATGTAATTTTGCCATATATATATATATATATATATATATATATATATATATATATATATATATATATATATTCCTAGTACGCTTGCATTTGAAATATAATAATACAGTTTGTGCACTGCTTCAGAAAAAGGGCACAGAGAAGGGTAACAAAATGAATAAGGTGAATGAAGTATCTAAGCTATGAAGAAAGACTAACTGAATTAAACTTATTTTCTATAGAAAAATGGTGCATAAGAGTGGATATCATTACCTTATATAAATACATCCAGGGTCAATTTAAGTATTTGTCAGGGGAGCATTTTGTTCCAAGAGGTTTTCAATGGACAAGATGTCATCCCTTGAGGTCAGATGAAAAAAGATTTCACCTTGAAGAAAAGAAAGGGTTCTTCACAGTAATGGCAGCTAGACTGAGGAACTCTCTAGCAAAGGAGATTGTGAACGCAGAGTCGATAGACGACTTTAAAAAGGGGTTGAATATATTTGTGAACAAAAAGGGCATTCAGTGTTATCTTGGATAACTAGAGAAGGAGGAGTACTGATTCAGGAACTGATCCAAATTTTGATTCAAGAAGTTTTTTTCCATGTTTATGAGACAATTGGAAATGTTTCCGTGGTGTTTTTTGTTTGCCTTCCCCAGGATCAATTAACACCTAATCCACATATTACAAGGATCAGAAGAGATCTTAGAAGGGTTGAACTTGATAGGCTAAAATTATTTTTTCAAATTCAATTACTATGTTACTACATATGCATGAGTTTCCTAGAACAGAGCGTGTCCAGCCGTGTATATACGTCTATTATTTAAAGACATCATCTCACTTTCTCTCTCTTTCCCTGTCTTTCATTTAGCCGTATTAAGAGCAATGTGGACGGCAAGTACCTCATTGATGGAGTCCCCTTCAGCTGCTGCAACCCAAGCTCCCCAAGACCCTGCATCCAGCTGCAAGTGACCAATAACTCTGCACATTACAGCTATGACCACCAGACCGAGGAGCTAAATCTGTGGAACAGGGGCTGCAGGGAAGCTCTGCTGCATTACTATACCAGCATGATAAGCTCAATGGGGGCCCTGGTGTTCCTGGCCTGGATATTAGAGGTAATAGAGAATGTGGTGCTAAATACTAGAGCATAGTACCGAGAACATTCATTTTGTATTATTTGCTTTATTTAGGATACTACTGCATTAAATATGAATATAATATAAAATAGTAAGAAACAATATGTAGAAGGACAAGTGTAGTGTGGACAAGATCCCGACTACCACCAAAATTATTAGCAAACAGTGGATTTACTGTCACTAAGGATTTAGCAAATGAGGTTCAAAACGTTACATCTATTTTGCCTCTGACCCACTTTAACATGGGATACCATTTAGGCGTATGTACCCTCCACTTAGGCAGGCTTCAGTACCTAGCCTTGGAACCCACTCACACATTGGAGTTTTGCCCTTTATGTGGACCCGTTTAGTGTAGTAAACTATTGTCCCTTGTCCGAGACTTCTGTCGAAGGATAGTATCTTTCTAGTATCTAGTCACTGGAGAGGTCCACATAAGCAAGGTAGGTAGATGAGTGTTTTTTGACAAGTGAATAATCATATAAAAAACAAACACGTGACTCCGTTTGGGATTTTACACCTATTGAAACCCTTCCAAAAGAAGCTGAATAGGATGTGTTGAGCTGTGTTGAGCTAGACCCTAGAAGAGACAAGTTGCTGCAAGGACCAGCAGTCCGAATTTTCTTTGTGTCTCTCAATATCTTCCAGCAAATAGTGAAAAGTACAATGCTGAAAATACTGTAGATGCACAGTAGAGCCTTAGTTGCTTTATACAGTTTTCTATGTGTTTTATCTTTGAAACTTAATAAAAAAATATTAAAGAAAATAGAAAAAGAGCCTGCATATGGGTTTGCATCCAGAACTGCTTCTTTACAGGCAGATGCTCTATCCACTGAGCCATCTGTGCAAATGACTCATGCTGGAGGTTGAAAAATAAAGACCAACAAATATATCATTCAACCCTGCACAACCAATTCCATTGTAGTGGTCATACAGAAAGTACCATGTGTTATTTAGCAACTGATTAAAAGCAGAATCAATATTTGAAATAAATAAATGAAACAAATGTACAACTTGATATATCATTATAGTATATACTTGCATATCATTATAGCATATAATGAGTAATAAAATGTTCTGTCTATTTAAGTTTTTATTCTTGAAAAACATTTTGCCCATTATCAAGTAAAGTTCATCAAATGAGCATACTGTAATGTCCTGGCAAGAGGAGCTAGTTATTTTAATTATGCATGTATCAATAATAAAATTAAAATTTAAATGTTTATTTAAAAATGTTCTATATTAAATTAATTTTCAACGATCCAGTTGACTGTCTGTCTCCACCCTAATAAGGTCATTAATGGGAGAGTAGGGGGTTGGTTGAGAGACATGTCTAAAGGATTTTAAGAACAATTAGATTTGGTAAGATAATAGAACAGGGTTGTAAAAGATAAGTCTTTTGAGGGCTGGACACATTTTCTGGATATGTCTTTTTCATTTACTTATCTGCCCTGACACAGGGATATCCTTATAATGTGGTTCCAGTCCCTGAAGATAATGATAACAAGCCTGATAAGATATATAGTGCTCTGTATACAATACAACATATTTTATCCAATACAAAAAGTAAAGGAAACTGAAATAAATAAAATAAACTCTAGGTAAGAGCAGGTGTAGGTTTTAGTGAGTGTACCAGTCCAAAAGTGAGCTTTATAACTGACTATACATTGTCCTAGCCTTTTAGGGAATATAATTATTATTATTATTACTTTTATTTGTAACGCGCCAACATATTCCGTAGCAAAATACAGGGGATAAAAAACAAGGAAAAATACAGTATTAACAATCTTCCAAAAATGGAGGACCCTGTTTTGAGCTTAGAATCTTTGCAGAAAGTGCTTTTTCCCAAAGCATCCTAGAAGACTGGAAACTCGCCACTTACAATCTAAAGGGAATGGAAGGGACAGAAACTGGGGAAAGATTAAATAGATAAGGAATAACAATGGTCAGAAGGAAAGTGAAAGATAAAAAGGTTTTTCATTTAGTGGGAGAGAGAAGTAACAGTGGTGAGGGCTCTAGCATTTAATATGTTGTCTGCCCCTAGTGGTGAGATAATATATGCAAGTAGGAAAGTCAGGTGATTCCCATTCCACTATAAATTTAATCTGAAATGGGGTGAGGGACAGAGAGGGAGGACAAAACTTCCGGCGCACTGAGGCCAGGATGCAGGTAACAATTGGGGCCAAAAGAAAAACAATAAAAATACGGACAGAGACAGAGAGAGAGAGAGTGTGCAGTTAATGCCAAGACATGTGGGAAGGAGGAGATCTAGGCAAATTATGCAGGCCATAAAAGGGGGAAGGGGAAGGAAAGCCAGGCAAGATAAAGTAAACATTTGTAAGAGATTGAACTAATGTTAGAAATAATTCTATGTCATCAAATAAAATAACAAGCATATAGTAGACAGTAGTAGGCATCCAAACTGATGTACGCAATGTGCAACACTGTAGTTTGCCCTTGTTCTTTACCCAAATCATGGGTGTTTTTAGGTTTTATGCTGCACTGGGCCTTTCAGATGTGTGCCCCCCCACTTGCAGCTCCTCTTATACCCTTTCCTTATCTCAAATCAAAAATGTATATGTATAGTATGTCAGACAGAAATATCTCTGCATATAGGCATTTCCGTGCATATACAAATATATTTCAATGTACTGCATCTTCAGGCTGCCCTCTGAAAATATGCTGGTCTAGGCCTGGGTCTCAAGAGCCGAGAAAGAAACACATCCCGACACTATTCATAGCATAAGATTCAGGGTATATACAGACCACAAGCTATCTAGTGCAGAAGAAAAATATCCATATCAGATTATATAGCCTGTTTGTAATAAGGACTCAGCTTTTTTTATGATGACATTATAGTCTCTATTGTTTTATTGTGCATTTGATTTTACATCCAAATGCCCAGGGATCCACAAGGCTGTCTGTCCTTTTGATTCTTGTAACACGTCAGGACAGAGGAGAAGAAAACAATCCCAGCTCTGTCTCACTTTAAGGCAGTTTTCTACACTACAGGCCTCTTAATGTTATTTTTTTTTGTAATGTTTAAAGCATGATCCCTGGATAGTTTTATAGTCATTTATAAATGCTTTAACTGTGTAATTAATTAATTGGCCCTCCTCAATATACTTTTGCACACACAGAATAATACTTTCTCTGCTTCCGGACCCTTTCCCGGCACCCTCTCCTCTATAGGTTGACATTTTGTACCTCTGTGACATGCAGCCTCACACAGGAGGGTATTCACACTGTCAGTGTCATGCTGTTAGACAGCAACTAGATTAAACTGACCGGAGTTTCACATTTGCATAGCTTCATTTTTACCTGCAATACCTGCAATGTGTTATTATAAATAATACATATAATGATTAGGATTGAAAATCCTATCAGTTTAGTGTTTCCGCAACATCTAACACACAATATGTCACTGGTAGTGTGAGTCCTTTCCCATCTGGAGTGTCAAGAGCTCACACAATGCAGGTCATAGGTAAGAAAGATGGCTGCCTACAGAAGAAAGTAGAGGGAGAAAGGTGGAGTTCTGGAAGCAGAGAAAGTATTACTCTGTGGGTCTGTTACAAGTAAGTGAATAAAAATGTATGAAAATTTCATTAAAGATGATCAGATATAGTTATATAAAACAAATGTTTTGTCTAAAAAGCCCATTTAAAAGTATGATATGTGTTGGACAACAGTAGCCTTTTGAGAAGACCCTGCTCCATGGGCACCACGATTTATCAGTCTTGAAGAAATCTATGGTGGGAGAAAACTGGCGCATTCCTTGTATTCTGGTATCTGTTTTGTAAGCACTCTTATATTGTCCATGTCTCACACAGGTGACGGTTATGGTTGGCCTACGGTACTTGCACACATGTCTGGAGAGCAGTGAAAACCCAGGAGACCCTGAATGTGAGAGTGATGGGTGGTTACTAGAGAAGAGCTTGAAAGAAACCTTCAAATCCATGTGGGATAGTGTGAAAAGTCTGGGTAAGCTGAACCAGGTGGAGGGCGCTGAAGGAGGAGAGACGGCTCCAGCAGTCACCACTGTGAGCTGAACATCAGGACTAGTGTGGACTTGTAAAAAACACTCTAATGTGAATGTTATCAAAGAAGAGTGCAACCATTTAACCTTGACCATGCAACTCTGCGCCATGTATTGTCAATGACAAGCAATACTAAAGGTTTTATATATTAAATTACACCAGAAATAATAAATTCCAACTGAAAAAAGTAATATATTATAGGAAATAAGGCTATGTAGATGCAGAATAGAGAGGACTGACATAGGAAAGAAGTAAATGCATGTGCAGTCAATGAAATGTCTGACACAAGAGAGGCAAAGGGTTTAAGCTCCCATCTTGGAGAGAGCCAGATTGTGCTACCTAGACGGCTACTGCCAAAATGCCAGGGTATAGCTGCTTGTTGTCTCTAGCTCATGCACCCAGGCCAGTTCTGTCCGCTTGTGCATGTGCACAGTCCTTTCCTCTTCCAACACAGCTCATACATATATATTATTCATAATAAAAATATATCTGGTCACCAATCATCAATTAATGAAACCAAATTGTGCACACGAAGATCTGCCTACATGGTGCACATATGTATTTATTATAAAGTAAGAAGTAGAAAAGGATTGCAATACTGGTTGTTGAGAAGAAGAAACTGTAAAATAAGAAAAAAAATTCAGCATTGACAATTCATTCTCAATTCGTTATCAGCATGAGTGAAGTGTATCACTAGCATTCACCACTCAATACATATATTAAATTGTGGAATTATGAGGAACTCTTATTATTCACAACTAGTACAGCAATCACTTTTTATATCATATTATGGCTGGAATACTTTATGCCATTGCAATTGTATATATACACACATAGTAATACTGCTTTTCACTTTAATGTTAGTAAATGAGCATGGGATGTCACAATCAGCAAATTTAGATTAATAAATGAGTATTTTATCTAGTAAACCACTTAATTCCATTTTGTTTTGGGTTTTCTTATTTAAAAGTCTCCCTGCCACATAGGATGCATGAACCATAACATTTACACTGCAGACAAGACACAGCGAGCCTCATTCAATTGCGAGTTGGCCAATTGAATAGGGCTCTATATAAGCACATAACATATTTTTTATACAGAACTTTTCAGTTACTGAACTTCTATCCAAAATCAAGGTCTTCACTAAGTAAAAACTTCGGTCAAAAAATATGTTATGTGCTTATATAGAGCCCTATTCAATTGGCAAAATTGCAATTGAATGAGGACCAGCATGTTTAATATATGTAATTGGAGGGAATTCTTTTATTTTTAAGGTGTTTATGGACCAGGTTTACTCAAGAGAAAAGTGTTGAATAATCTTTGGAGACGCTCTCCATTCCTATATGGTCACTTCACTGTTTGGTACTTGTGTCCTTATGGTACAATTAGTCATGGTGTGGGAAAATTTGAATAAGCAGAGCCAATGAAAAGAAAATGCATGAAATAAATAGACTGTTCTCAAAATGGGAGAAAAGTGCTATATAAATGAATTATTACACAGGCCAACACACAATTTGGTGCTTCAAATGTTAGACCTGTTTCTTGGTATATTTGACCTGCTGATTCCTAAAATGGCACCATTTTCCCCCTATCAGCTCTAGTTTTTGAGATATAGAACATATGCTATATACCACTTTATGGTTTATGATACAAACTTTACAGTCAGTCGACACACAAGAAGCTCCTTTTGTAAGACTTCCGAGAGTGGGAACTACCAGGACAATCCCGCAAAGATTCCAACAATAGTCTGCCATCATGTGTGCATCCCATCTTCCTTGGTATCTGGCTTGCTTTGCTTTTATGTCTTGGTGAAATCTTTCACCTTGCTCTTCGCTTAAGTCACCAAGCTTCTCTGGAAAGCGATCTTGTGCAGATAATGGACTTTACAGCTCATGTTACAGCCAAGCCTACTGAAATGAAAGCGCATATCCTCTACTAATTGTGCGTAGTTGTCTGTCCTCTTGTTGCCAAGACCGTTTTTCACAACAAGAATAAATGAAGACCAGACACATGATTCAAATTCATTCATTGATGCTATGAAATGTGGGTCATCTATAAGTTGTTTGATCTGTGGACCATCGAAAATTCCTGCCTTCAGTTTTTCCATGGCAAGTCCAGGTAACTTATGTGCTATGTATTCAATGCATGGACCGTCTTTATTCAAAGACTTTACAAATTGTTTCATCAGGCCTAGCATTATATATATATATATATATATATATATATATATATATATATATATATATATATATATATATATATATATATATAGTGGTGGCGGTATGATTCTATTTTGTGCTACCAAAGGTTTCTTTGATTACATTTTGTCCTCCAAACAACATTTATTGCCTCGAAGGCAAGTCTTTTCTTGCCCAATGCTAATGTTTGGCTCTACTATCCTATATCTAAGAAACTAGAGCTGATGGGGTCTATTCAATGCAATTTTATGAATCAGCACCCCAAATAATCCCAGGAACAGGCCAAAAACCAATATTTTTTTTGTTGCCCTGTGTTTTTATTATACTTATAAGAAGCAGTAATTTTAATCCTATCCAATAATGCACTTGCTTGTGTTTACAGGGTCATACAATTCAGCACTAAAATCAGTATCCTCACGCAGATTTCCATTGGCTCTCAATAAAAGGTTCAAGGAAAGCTCTAATATCCAGCCACACATGTAGTTTGTTGTTACTCAAAAATGAAATATTATTTGTACAAGTGTTTTTCCAACACGCACATAGCATGCTTTTAATTAGTTGCTATTTACTGTGTTTAATATTTTATGCCTGCATTTGCAAATGTAGTGTAAATAAGAATTTCCAACAGAAATGCTGAGGGTAAGTGTGTATATGCAGAATATACCAGCATAAGATCTATTGTGTGTGGAAGAGGCAGAAATATCAGACGCATTATAAAAAGTGGAAGTCTGTGCATGTGCAAGGAGCAATGGCGGAGCTACTGCTGGTGCAGCAAGTGCAAAGCACTGTGGCCCACAACAGGGTAGGGGCCCTCTGATACCTGGAGTCAAGGGTGTCTCTTTGTTTATTATGTGAGAAAATGTAATAAGATGACCTTTTTATAAAAATAATGACCTAACGCAATCTCATTACCTACATACATTTTTGTCTATTTTTTTTTATTGGCTCCCACAGGCACCTACCTTGTATAGAGAAGGGAACCAAATTATTTTACACCAGGCCCTCAATACAACAGCTCCACTTCTGGCAAATGTTCAGACTGTCAATGGGCTACTGCCATGATACAGCTGTCTGGAGTTTCCTGCGCATGTGCCGTTCTTTCCCTTCCTACAAAGCACATCCATTAATCAGAAAGTTAGGACAAATTGTTACTTCAATAAAATATTACATTTTTTACTTCTGTATAATATATTTACCTATGAATATAATAATATTTAGTTAGGAACTATGATTTTACATTAATACCTGGAACTGATGGAAATACCCAATAATTCTGATGTGACATGTTAATATGAGATTATTCTATAACAAAGCCAGTAGTTTGTAAATACATTTATTTTAATACATTGCTCCTGCCGTTCAGTCACTAATGCATTGTATATAGTAGGGGTAGGCATCAGTACTGGAGAATAGAACACAGGCCTGGGATATCAGGATTTTTCTGTTTTGCATAGGTCAGTCAATCCATGTTGCCATCATTCTGACTGACAATGGAAAAATCCTAAAATCTTGGCCTATGTTCAGCACTCCAGGCCCGACGTTGCCTTCCCCAGATATAGAAGGTTTATTATTCATACCCCAGCCTTTCCTTCTAGCTAGCACAAATGCAGCTATATATCAACACAATGGTAGCCATTACTAAATGTTACCAGTGGACTATTTAAATAAAAGGCAACATGAATCGACACAACTTTATATAATATTTTGCGCTATATATGGCCAAGAAATATGTTGCATGTCCTTGAAGACAAGGCTGGTATTCCTATATAGCACTCCATTGGACTGTATCTGGAACCAACAGACTGTAATATCTCTGTCCATCAGAATAGCAACATTTGTGTTACTGTAATGCTGATCATTATATGCTGTTTATTATTCATAGGTCCACACATTAAAAATCTATTGCAAGAAATTCTTGTTAAAGGAAAATATTTACCTTTGTCATGTTTTTGGGTTTGCTGTATTCTTGCTGTGTATATAAAACTAAACACTTGAGAACAATCAATATTCTGTATTTCGACATTTTCTAAGCTTTTGAAGCAAAAAAGATTGCTGCCCACCCACACAGATAAACGGAGCAGAAGATGGAGGATAATAAAGCAGGCAGACACACTGAAAATGTATCACTACAAATGGAGTATATTATTTATAAACTTTGAATGGTTGGCATATGTGGCCTTGATTGGTCATTAGTTTACAGTCAGATTGAAGAGAGCTTCTAGTCCCTATTATTCATGACCTGCCAACTGTAGTTGAGTAAACTTTGGGGAAAAATGTGATATCATCTTTAGATTGAGTTTTTCACCAATTCGTTAAATAAATACCAAACAGGCGTAATGGTATGAAAAGTATGGACTGGTTGGAGCTTGAAACTTTGGCGTTATCTCCTTGGTTGAAGATCTGCATGGTGCACATTAACACAAACAATGGTAGACCAGATGCAGAATGTGTGTATATATTAAGCACTAAACCCCCAGGAATCCATACACCATTACAATAGGTCTCTGTTATTAGGATGCATATCATGGGTTGGGAATGCTGAGTTTAGTGCATATAAATGAGCAGATTGAGTTCAAAACATTTGTGGATTAACTTTTGGGTGAGTAGAAGTGGATCGAGTCAAAAGATCCAATGCAGAACACGATCAAACATGCTGGGGAGGGAAAGAGGAGGATGGAACTGGTTCCATGTATGGTAGTGCTCAATGAAGAAGTGTGTAGATGCACAAACATGGTACCTCTTGCACAATCCACTTGGTTTTCATTGCAAAATACTGGAGAGGGTTGCCAGTTCCTTTGCCAGTGTGCCACAGCTTACAGCTCATGGTATTCCTAGGTGGTCTCTCATCCAAGTACTAACCAGGCCCAGCCCTGCATGGCTTCAGGGTGATGTGACCTCTTGGTTCCCCTTACTAGAAGAACGCACAGAATCAAAACCACTGGACCACCAGGGAACTCTAGTGTCTTCATTACACTGGGCATAAACAAAAGTGACAGGAAAAGCCATCCATAGTACATAGACATGTCAAAAGTAGGACAGGAGATAATAAGGAGTTTTCCCAATTCTTGTCTCAAACTTTCTGCCTCTAGCTCAGTTAAAATTGGATAATTTCAAGGCTCGCAAATACGTCAAGGAGTGCAGGGACCAATGCAAAATAAAAATAAAGGACTCAACCAAGATCTAGAGGACGGCTGATTAAAGCCACATTCTCACTACAATATTTTACTGATTAAATAGAAAAAACATTAATATTATAAACTATGTATTTTTGTTCAGTATTTGTGAAATAGTCTATAGGATTAGGAATCAATAATATAATATATCCTCTGACAATTGTAACCCGGAGATGCAATTCTTGAAACATAACGGCAGAGATTTAATGCATACATTAAATGAAAACATGAATATACTGTGAGACCAATACAATGCAATTCTGACAATCTACTATAGCACTATAAAGACATCCCAGGTTATATGACCCTGCTTAAAGAACCACTGCACTGGCATCTTTTTTAAGTATACAAAAGAACTACGCTTAAAATTAATCTAAATACTTTAGGATGTAAAAAAATACAGGTTCTAATTTATCACTTTTTATATTCACTTGTGATGCAGTGGTATATACTATTTTGGATTTTGTGTATGAACTTCTTGAGGCGGAAGGAGACTTTGAAAGCAGAATTGAAATGGGACAGCTAAACCTGCCAGTTCTTTCCAAATAACCTGATTTATTTATAAAGACAAGCTGCTGAGAGAGTACAGAAAAAGCAATGTCATATAAAATGTAAAAGTTGCCTTTTATTATTTTTGTGCTTTTTTCCTAAAACCATTTTATCAATAATCGTTAAAAAACAAAAAACAAACCCACAGTGGTCTTTTCAGATGTTATACTTCATTATCTATCATGGATGTCTAGGATACACAACTGTATAAAATAAAGTGCATAATCAGGTGCCGGCGATGCAAAAAACTATGGCGGAGATGTCCACCAGCTTCAGTCTTCACAGACCAGAACCTGGGCACTGTGGGGGCAGATACATCATTATGTACACAATGATTCAATATTGATTGCCATGTTTCACGTCATACGTACCACATTGCTTTGGGATTACTGCATTTTAATAAAGCTGAAAATCATACTTGTGTTCAAGTGCCTTCAATAAATTAAATCAATGAATTCATTAAGGGCATTATTAAGACTGTTCTGGGCACCCCACTCAACATCCTACGAGGTTACTGTTCTCCTTACCAGTAGCCAACAGTATAAGAGATTAAGGATACAGGCTCTCACAGGGGAAGGTGGGCTACAAGGAATCCTACTACCAGAAATGGCTGGACTACATGAAATATGGCTCATGGAATAGCTTACAGAGTTTCTTATACACATTACTAAAGCCTTTCACAAGGAATGGTCACCATGGTTAGATATTTCATGAGCCTTAAGCAAGTATTAACTATACAGATCATCCTCTACCGTCCTTTTTTCTTTCCTTAGTTCCCTATTCTCCCTAAAAAGTGTATATCTGATCTACAGCCTCAATATGTTCTGTCGTGGCTAAGTTCTTTGTCTGTGCATTTTGTCTGTATTCTTATATACTTGAAAAACAAAAATAAAGAATGAATAAAAACGCAGGTGGCAAAATACACAGGCGAGAGAATAAATAGTATATTTGTGTTCACATTTGAATGTCTAAAATAAGTTAAAAAATGTATTTCCTGCTCGGAATTCCAAAGAATACAATTATTCTACTATATTCTGTGAACTTGGGCAGGCACATGTAAATGTGCCCACAAAGGCTTCACTCTTGTAGTCCAATAAATACATAAATATATATATATATATATATATATATATACACACACATATACAGTTAAACAAATAGTTAGATAATTTATTTGACCCCACATATGCCAAATAAGGAATATCCTTACATTTGAGCCTATCATGCAATTATATTCTAGAATATATTAATCCCATGTCATCTAAACTCCAAACTATAAGAAAGCAGTCTTAAGACGGGTCTGTATTGTGTTTGTGTTCCAATGAAAGTTTAACCTCTAAATAATCTAATCTGTTAAATACGCTTTGTCACTCCATGGCAAGTAGAGCTGTCAGTTATTAACACTAATATTATAATCATCTTTACAATTTAATAAGGTAACTGCAGATGCTGCACTTACAGGTATTTTCATAATCCTGGGCTTAACAATGACATATTTGGGCTACAGCCAGTGCCAAGTCTCCAAGATCCCTACAGGTGAAGAAAAGGACAATACCGGTGACGGCTAAAGCATTTATTTTCGATAAGTTTAATATTTATTGTACATATGTTACATTCAAATATTACAAGTTTCATGTATATTAAAGATGAAGTAAAATTCTTCCAAATATAATTCCATTCATACATATTTTTTTACATAAACATTTCTACAATGAACATAAATACATGCCTAGAAAATGAGAAGAGAAAGTATTGCATGAAATAAGGGAACCTGTGACCAGGAATAGCCTATATTCAATTCTCACTTTTGCAGCCAGAGAGAAACTTTAAGGCGACAACTCTGGCAGCAAGAGGGTAAAATAATGTTTCCTTTATATATGTCAAGAATTGTCTATGTAGACCAACCAACAATTGAGTCACGGCACCACACGTCTGAAATGAGTACACACCGTCCAAAACATTCACGGCTATTATTACCAAATCAATCAAGAGCAATTGGAGGCAAACATGAAATGGATACAAATATTTAAGAGATGAAAAGAGGGATGAACGTTCATATAAAAGTAGAGCTCCATGCTGCATTTCCTACAGCAGTTATTTTTGCTTGGGAAGCCACCCTGTATAATTTCTTATTAAAGTGAATATATGTTAAGACTACCTGGTAGCCAAAGGTAATCAGTTTTGATATGAGGTCTTTATTAGTGTTAGCGTCAAAAGTAGAAAGAAAAAGTCTGGCTAAACCCAGTCAAGATAACAAACAAAGAATGTGTTTCTTACATAAAGAAACAAGAGACTTAACAAGTCAATGATTAATAGTTTATGGAAATATTTACTTATCTGTCCCAAGAATTCAAGGGAGCTTTGAAAACTTGTCCCGCCTAGTATAAATTCTGCACAGTTTACATATATATACAGAGAGGCTGTAGGCAGCCATCTTGTGTTGACCTGCAATAAAACGTTATAGTTCACAAGGTCTACTGTTCCACAATGAATTATTATTCATATTACATCAGTTTCAAAATCAAACTTAATAAAGCTGGAAATGGAGAGTAAGGAAAAACTGTACTACTTCAATAAATGTGTTATTTACTGGATTATTGTCACACTGTATCTATTCGCGGGAGCAAAGATAATAAAACTATTGCACTCACGAGATCTAGAGAATCCTCACTGTACGCTTATCTATTCAACACAAACTGAAAGGAGCTAAATGTATAGAATATATTATTCATTTACTACTCATTAAAAAAAAAGCCAAAAGTATGCATTAATATAGGTCTTATAAAAGAAAATTGAATACATTCTTAAAAGGTCAAATGAAAAAATGAAAAAAAAAACAAAGAAAAAAAAAAACAAAGAAAAAAGAAAGAAAAAAGAAAAAGAAAAAAGAAAAAAAAAAAGAAAAAGAAAAAAAAAAGAAAAAAGAAAAAAAAGAAAGAAAGTGTTTTAGTGCTAAATTAATATGTACTGTAGAAGAGTAACACAACACAACACCTTGTTCCCAGATCTGAAAATCTTGTACATGTGCAACTGTGGAAAAGGAGAGTAGAGTAATGTACAAAATTGAGAGGAGATTCTTTTCTGGACAAAATCCAGGCGTTCCATTGTTAATTAGTTCAAGTTATATAGATAACAAGTTTAACCACAATTTAATCCCCAATATGTATTGGTAGTTTGAGAAGAATTAGATAGAGCAAGTTAATCAGTTAGCAAAGTCTAA
This sequence comes from Discoglossus pictus, assembly GCA_027410445.1. NCBI lineage: Eukaryota > Metazoa > Chordata > Amphibia > Anura > Alytidae > Discoglossus > Discoglossus pictus. The sequence continues at coordinate 41,655,826 of CM050165.1, forward strand.
CAGTAATGGAATCTCCCTCACTACAAATAAGTAGTAGACAGATAACATCGCCATACGTCAAGTCTGGTGTATCTATTCCCGAAGTCGTGATTTTGACAATACCCCACACTTTCCCCCTTTTTTCAAGATATATATATGTGTGTGGGTGTGTGTTTTCCTCATTGCATTTCAGACAGTTGTTATTCTGCATACAATAGGAACATAGTATAGTATATGGTGTTTCTCTGCAATAATAGTTTTGAGAAAGCGAACAGCTGGGGGAGTTAAAGGGCCACAGAAAAGGTCCCAATTATGGTACTATAGTAATGTACCAAGAAACATATGAATATTAATAATTGGAAGATATTAAAACAAATTAGTAATAGAAAAACAGCTTTGAATTTATTACATTTTGGCCATCATTTAGGGCACAAGACCATCACATAACACTGGTGTGTTTACCAGTAAATTATCGCTTTAATGGATTAATGGCTTCCTTTAGCCGAAGGTTTCTAAAGGTAATAAAGGAGTCTTGCTGTTCACAGATTGACACCTTAGATATAATATGCAAAAAGGAACTATTAATCTAGAGACTCAATCAATCACAAGCTAATTAGGCATTGATAACAAGGTCCATCTAGTGGGAAAATATCTTGAGCTGAGTGACAGACAAAATATAGTAAGTACAAAGTTGCTGATTACTAAATTATATGTTTTTGTTTTAATTGTAAAAATTAAATTTATAATTCGTAAATTACGATCTGCCCATGACGGAGACCTCTATTGTTGCCCTTTAAGGTGATGTATGGCAAACGTGTAACCATCATAGCAACTGTGAGAGCCTCAGCAACACTTAGTCTAACCAGAGCCATGCTTAGTACTAAAAACAAACCTAATATCATCTGCCTAGAATCTCAAGCCTTGGTTATTTACTTACCCTATTGTATAGGAAGCACAATATAACTAATACTAAGAAAATCCAACTCACAGATGAAGTTTACATCTTTGCTATGAAAACTTCACTTTTATCAAATGAACTAGACAATGAAATATAAATTAAAGATTTGTATTGTTTATACAATGAGCTGTTCTTAGTCACAGTTGTTTGCATTTTTTGTTTTAGAAAAGTGGACTGCTAAAAAATAAAAAATATATATCTGCATTATAAATGTTGCCATTCAATGCCAGTCAGCGTTTGATTTGCTTCTTGCGCATGTCCAATTTCTTCTGTGATACTGTGCTGCTGCCACAGCTTCTGGATCTTTTTAAACCTTTCTTTGCAGAGGTGCAGGGGATTTCCACGTCTAAACAACAGTAAAATAGGCGTTTGGTAAATACATATGTATAATAAATTAAAGAAGCAAAATCTTAATATTGATAAATAGTGCCAGGGGCAAATTAAATATATTTTTCAGAGTAGATCAAATAAAGCTCAGTTTTATTTTAAGTCTTACTTCCAAAACACAAATTCTTACTTATTCAAGTCAAACTTTCAAAATGTATGGTAGGTAATAAGGTAATGTAATACTGATGTTAACATGGCATGAATTAAAAAAAAATATATATATATATGTAACAAGTACACTATACTTTGTTATGTTGTTGTTTTCATTTATTCATAACTTTTATGTTGTAATTTTTACCCATCAATATGCCTTATTGATCCACCGGTGAATTTCAAGTTAATGATTACCAATAACTGTTAATTACTCCCTGGTGCCTGCATAGATTAGTCTAAAGCTATCTGAAATTGAGTAGAATATGCATACCCTGGGAGTAGCTTGCCTAATAAGACCCTGGGGTCTGCATAATTCTTCTCCACGTCTGCTTTAAACAATACCGGGAGATCCCAGTGAGTGATTAATAATTACTGACAAGTACTCTGAAGAATGAGATAACAGCCAAAGCTTGGTTTACTGGGTAGATCAGAAAAACTGAATATTGGATAAAATAGACAAAAACATTTCTTACACAATTCCATTAAAAAACATCCAACTGATAAAGCATGTTATTATCTATATTTTTAAATTATAGTCCTTTTAATAACCTTGGGAGATGAAAAATATTTTGAGCCCTTGTACATATAACACTATATATCACAAGGTGGTACTCTCATACAATTACTCTGTATAGAGTGATACTGCTACAGTGAAGGATTCTGGGTGGTCACCAACAGTGGCGGGTCACAAGGTACCCACAACTTTTTACTTTTATCCACCTCATTCTTGTTCTATTTAAACCATATTCAAAGACTTATTCTAACCGTTAGTGGTAATAAAATAGAGAGAAAACATGGCGTACAAACTTACCTCAGCCCTTGATCTGTCTCTCCGTAGTCATCAAGATATGGAGGAGGATAGAAACAGCCCTTCGTTTTCCCAGCCAGGAATAGAACTTGACATTCTCGGACTCTGCAGAAAAGAAATAAAAAAAAACCACATTATCACAATTCACATATTCAGAAACGTGTTCAACAACTGGATGAGCTTTTCACAATTGCAACTAAAAGAATATAAGCAACATCAGTGTTTCAATGTTTTGTCTACGTTGCAAGTGACTCTGGGTAAAATAATTATTTACATTTGTCACATTGATAATGCCACCATAATTATTTTGCAAACATAAGATACCTGCAACTGTAAAAGTATAGGAGGAGCTTTGAGGGCTAATTTGCCCTGTGATGTATGTGGTCAATAGAATAATTCTAAAAACAGTGGAGGGCAACAACTGTCTATTTATACCTATACGTGTAAAAAATACAAGCCCCGTTCCCAATTAACTATGTTTTAATTGGTTAACCAATCAATAATTAAATGTTGTGACAATGCTACTGGCTCAGTGTCCTAGTGAGAAGCAACATACAGGTTTTATATACCAACATAAAGGTAATATGTTCCAAAACATAAACATCTACAACAATGGAAACTTGAAACTAATTAGTCTGAATATAAAATAGAGAAAATCGTGTTGGCTTAATCCATACCAGTCTTGCAAAGCCATGAATGCTAGCACACTATGACATCACAATCACCGCACTTACGTTATAGTGGTGTCCTTCAAATCCCGAGTAGGGATTGTGAGATTGCAAGGGAGGCGTCCTCACAGCTTTCCATATTGGTTGGCTGACCTCTACATTAAACTACATGCCAGATCTGTAAAATACTGGAGCTTTAAAATAATTAACAATAATAATAGTTTACCTATCCCTAATAGTGTACCCCCCTTCTGGATCACTACCTTGTGGTGAAGGGGCTTTTGTACCTCCATGATGCTGTGAGCTATACCATGTAGGGTCACCCAAGATACTGTATCATCCTTAAAGTGACATCACAAAGGTTCCAGTTATTGTAGAAATGTAAAGCACACATATAATATATTTATAATTTGTTGTTTGATAAGTGAACTGGAAACTATTGTTTTAATAGGAATAAATTACATAACTCATACCCTCTATGTAGCTCATTCTCCTAATGAGTTTTTCTCACAATTGATTCTCTCGCAGTATGGGTGATAAAGTTGCAAAGTAGAAGAACATTAAAGCTTTATTAAATGAATCTACATATATAGAGCTACCCACTGGGCATGCCGCCGGTTTATCACCATGCACTGTGAAAAATAATCACATGAGATAAACATATTATTTGAAGAGTAGGGCAACATTTCCAGTAATGTATGCTTAAAATACCCAGCTTTCAAGCTCAATTATCAAAATGTTTCACAACGCTAACTTGTAATTATATTTATTTGTATGTGTACTTTGCATTGCTGTGTCACTTTAGCCTGAGTTTCAAGACAGTCTATTTCAAGGACAAACAAATGCAAGTGAATCATGGTGCAAAGAACAGGAAGTTAAAGCGTATCTTAAAATAAAGAGGGCCTGTGATGCTGGACTAGGATTCATCTACAATTAAATGTGTGTAATTTTATTTCTAATTTATTAAATGCCAATGTGATCATCTGGCACAGAATTGTCATGCAACCTGGTGGAAGAAATCAGGAAATGCTTCTATGACAGGTTGAGTAAGTAGAATATCAAAATAGTGGCCATACATTGCAGTGCACAAAACTAGCTGATTTCTTAATGTTTGGCATTATTTAATCTAGCATCTACGCACTTCCCATCAGCAACAGGAGACAAATACCTAAGAATGTAAAAAAAAATCCTCATAAAGAAAAATGTCAACATGGCGATACAATGAAGCTGTGTGTTCTAACCATCACAGAAATAAATCAATATATCTGATAATTGTATCCTAAATGAAGTTAGTGGCATGTGTCTGCCTGGGCCTATGAGGCCCATGCCTATCTAATGCAGCTGCAGAGTTTTAGAATAGTGTGTGCAAATCTGACATTTCTGTCTGCAAATATACCTGACAATTTCTGACATACTGTATATACATAATGCTGTAAACAAATGAGATATGTGTGTGGTATTCTTATTATTGGGATGCAGAGCTCTGGCTTAGGAAAGAAAGAATAAATATGCACCTGGCACTAGTATTTTATTTACATCTGCTATCGTACTTTCCGTACATAATGTATTTTCCCATTGATCATAGCCCAACATAAAATGTTGGAGCTTTATAAATAAATACATTTAAAAAAGATTATTATTATTAACTATTAGAATAATAATGATGATAATATTAATAATAATAATAAAAGTATATACTATAAATATTGTCACCAAATCAGAGTGTGGCACGGACTGTCTTATAATCGTATAAGTTGTAACATGCATCCAAAAAGTACAAACTGTTAATACACTAACCTGAGAAATATCCCCATGCCAGAGCCACATGTGTAAGTATGTGCAGTGCAGGCTCCCACATCTTCCCCATCAAGATCAGTCTGACAGCAGTAGCTCTGTGAGCACAGCATTGTCCCACACACCAGGCATAGTGTAGGTGCCCTGCTTTTATCACCCCCAGATTTTGGACAGCTGTAAAAAAAAATGACGTTAGCTATTAATCTATTACGTGTGGGTAGAAATAAACATCCAAATACCGCTTTAGAAATAACAACATAAAAAAATGTAATTATACATTATAAGCCACTCACGAGAAATTTGAAGCTTGGTTAATCAGGCTACTGTAATCTTCTGGAAGATTGATCAGCTTATTTGACTCTCTTGGAAAGCTAAAGATAAGACATACGTTAATAAACTGAGGAATCATTGAAAAACACAAGTTAAAAAGCTACTGAAACAAACAAGATCAGCTAATAACTGATGTAAGAGGACAATTATATATTCAGTTACTGATTAGTCTGGTAAAAGCATATATATATGTGGCCTCATTTGCATGTGCATATACTGTGCCTCATTCAATTGGAATTTGGCCAATTGAATAAGGCTCTAAATAAGCACATAACATATATTTTTTACAGAAGTTTTTAGTTAGTGAAGACCTTCCTTTTGGATAGAAGTTCACTAACCAAAAACTTCTGTTAAAATATATGTTATGTGCTTATTTAGAGCCTTATTCAATTGGCCAAATTGCAATTGAATGAGGGCCACTGTATTTCGGAGAAATTTGAGCAGGAAATAAGTTTTTATCAACTTATTTTTAGACATTCAAATATAATCACTAATGTACTATTCCTTATTTGTACTACTGTACTTTGTACGGTGAAGGGCTTCTATCACTCTTAGCCCACCATATGTGAAATAATTGCTATATATATATATATATATATATATATATATATATATATGGTGAGCACTAGAGTGAGAAAAGCTCTCCACCATACAGAGTACAGAAAACGAATAATACATTAATAAGCCCGTTTGCATGTCTAAAAGGCGGGGACATGCAAATGAGAATACAATGTACCTCACTCTTTTAATCCAACAATTGCAACTTTATACATTGCTCCCTTAAAGCATTTGCCCGCCATATTAAACAGCTTTTAATCAAAGCACCAGGTTGGATTTTACACAAACCAAGAATCAGTCCTAAATTCAAATGGGCTTTTTAATGTATTATTAGTTTTCTATATATAGATATATATAGTAAATAAAAAGTACATCTGTGTTCACATTTGAAAATCTAAAACAATTTAAAAAACCTGCTTCCAGCTCAGAATTCCGAGAAAAACAGTTATTACTCTGCATTTTGGGAAGCTGAGCAGGGACATGCAAATGTTCCCACAAATGCCTTTAACTTTTATGTATTAATGTCTTTAACAATTTATAAAGGCTAGCAAAACAACAGCCTGATCTAAAGTCTCAAAATATTAGCAACATTTTGAGTGAATTGTCCTTTAGGAATGTGTCTCAGTGTAGGATTTGATCAGTTATGAAGAAAACCTAAGCAGGACAACTAAGTAATATTACCTCGTGGAAGTTCTTTCACAATCCAGAAACCTTTTCACTTCTTTGTTTTTACACCAACTAAAACAAGCAAAAAAATAAAAATAAATGAACAAACATCATCAATTTTAACAGAGCAAATGTGAAATTCTACACTAGTTAACTAAAAATAAATCCAAAAAGTAATGCATTAGTGTCATTTTTTAATGTCAATACATTTCACGTGAATTCATAAAACCGATCAGATCTCTGCCATATAGAGTAACTATGGTTATTCAGATTGTACACATGATGTACACAAGTCTGCTTCCAAAAAAACACAGCAGAGCGTAAATAATAGTCAAGTTTACGGAAGTCTGCAAAAATTCAACTCACATCTAGATTATACTGAAAAGATCGCAGCATACACTAATGTCAAGGATTGCAAAATATTTGCAATGTTACAAATCTAAAGTGTTACTATGATTGAAAAGAATACTTAACTACATATATATATTTTCTATATTAAACATTCTACATAATTCTATATTCAAAATTGTGCAGTATATTAAAAAAAAATATATATATATATAAATATTAATAAATAAATGTGTGTGTGCAGATTGGTAGATATTTAGCAGCAAAACTTACTGATCTGCAAGTACCTCTTTAACTAACACTAAACATAGCAATATACATTACCTATTTAGTAGAATATCCATCACTGCAGAATTTTCTTGGAACAGGCAGATCAGGTTGGATGGCAGAGAAAGGTAGCTACACAGGTGATCAAACTGGCTCATCCCACTCACTAGAAAGGCAAGGATATAACTGATTACACCATTGGCAACATGCAGTACTATTTAAAAAGTAAAGCCCCACCATATTTCGGATAAACACCTTGGGCCATATTCTATGAGCTGCTCAAAAAGGGGGAGTGATCATATGATCTGACAATATTTAAGCATGCCCGTAATTTACTTCTTAGACACAGCCAATAGAAAATGAGACCGTCATCATGACGTCAGTTGCCTGACCCGAGGTGATTGTGGGCGGCAAACTCAGAATGGGATTGCAAGTAGCTAATAGAATCTGCAGATAGCTTGCAAATAAAATTTTGCAAGAGGGGGGTTGCCATTATAACACCCCACTCAAGAACACACAACTGTCAACATTTATTTTATTGGTAATTAAAACCAGATTTGATATTTCTCTGCCTTGTAATTATATATATTAATATGTGTACTTTCCATTTCTGCATTTTTCTATGCCACTTTAATTCATTAAAACATGTATTGAAATGCCACTGCCATCTTTTTTGTTTATTTTCACTGGGTACATATGAGGTTGCAAACTCAAAATCTTACCTGGAAATTCTGAAGGTGCTGGAACACCGTTTAAATAATGGAAAAACAAGGCAGAACACCTCAAGAAAGGCAGAATGGCAGTTTTAATTGCTCTGCACAGATGCCACCCTGAAGGCAAATTCCTCATTGTGCTTGAAGAAAGAAAGAGAAGAGGCAATAGAATTAGTAAGGCAGATATTTACACTTTAGAATGTAAGTTTGTGAGTTTTCAATCTTGCAAAGTGCTTTAGGAAAAGCAATATGCAAACTAGATTCTAAGCTCAAAGGACAGGGCCCTCCATTCGTTTGCAATGTGTTAAAATTGTTTTTGCCTTGTACTTAACCCCTGTAGACTACTGCGCAATAAGTTGGCGCATCATAAATAAAGGATAATTACATATAATACTTGTCATCTGGCAGTTTGCCAGTCACACCATGTTAAAAATTATACTGTGGCCGGCAAACTCACAAGATGCCCACTACTATGCGCGCTGCACACGGGAGGCAGAGTAGGGCTGTGAGAGACCGTAGGAGGGAGAGACACAGAGGAGGGGGGAAGGGAGAGACACAGGGGAGGGGGGAAAGAGACACAAGGGAGGGGGGAAAGAGACACAGGGGAGGGGGGAAAGAGACACAGGGGAGGGGGGAAAGAGACACAGGGGAGGGGGGGGAAAGAGACACAGGGGAGGGGGGAAAGAGACACAGGGGAGGGGGGAAAGAGACACAGGGGAGGGGGGAAAGAGACACAGGGGAGGGGGGAAAGAGACACAGGGGAGGGGGGAAAGAGACACAGGGGAGGGGGGAAAGAGACACAGGGGAGGGGGGAAAGAGACACAGGGGAGGGGGGAAAGAGACACAGGGGAGGGGGGAAAGAGACACAGGGGAGGGGGGGAAGAGACACAGGGGAGGGGGGGAAGAGACACAGGGGAGGGGGGGAAGAGACATAGGGGAGGGGGGGAAGAGACACAGGGGAGGGGGGGAAGAGACACAGGGGGGGGGGAAGAGACACAGGGGAGGGGGGGAAGAGACACAGGGGAGGGGGGGAAGAGACACAGGGGAGGGGCGGAAGAGACACAGGGGAGGGGCGGAAGAGACACAGGGGAGGGGGGGAAGAGACACAGGGGAGGGGGGGAAGAGACACAGGGGAGGGGGAAGAGACACAGGGGAGGGAGGGGGGGAGGAAACACAGAAGAGGGGGGAAAGAAACACAGGGGAGGGGGGAAAGAAACACAGGGGAGGGGGGAAAGAAACACAGGGGAGGGGGGAAAGAAACACAGGGGAGGGGGGAAAGAAACACAGGGGAGGGGGGAAAGAAACACAGGGGAGGGGGGAAAGAAACACAGGGGAGGGGGGAAAGAAACACAGGGGAGGGGGGAAAGAAACACAGGGGAGGGGGGAAAGAAACACAGGGGAGGGGGGAAAGAAACACAGGGGAGGGGGGAAAGAAACACAGGGGAGGGGGAAAGAAACACAGGGGAGGGGGGGAAAGAAACACAGGGGAGGGGGGAAAGAAACACAGGGGAGGGGGGAAAGAAACACAGGGGAGGGGGGGAAAGAGACACAGGGGAGGGGGGAAAGAGACACAGGGGAGGGGGGAAAGAGACACAGGGGAGGGGGGGAAAGAGACACAGGGGAGGGGGGAAAGAGACACAGGGGAGGGGGGAAAGAAACACAGGGGAGGGGGGAAAGAAACACAGGGGAGGGGGGAAAGAAACACAGGGGAGGGGGGAAAGAAACACAGGGGAGGGGGGGAGGAAACACAGGGGAGGGGGGGGAGGAGGAAACACGGGGGGGGAGGAAACACGGGGGGGGGAGGAAACACGGGGGGGGAGGAAACACGGGGGGGGGGGAGGAAACACGGGGGGGAGGAAACACGGGGGGGGAGGAAACACGGGGGGGAGGAAACACGGGGGGGGGGGGAGGAAACACGGGGGGGGAAGGAAACACGGGGAGGGAGGGGGGGGAAAGAGACACAGAGGAGGAAGTAGTGGCCAGTAAGGTATAGTGGCAGAGAGGCTCTCTATGAGCGCTGAAGGTGCTCATCAAGAGGCAGTTAGGTCGGGGGGGGGGGCTGTCATTTTTGACGGGCTAGTTGCTAGTAATAATAATAATTCTCAGAAAAGGCACTTAAAATGGGTACAGAGTATCTGTGAGAAGAGCTGAAATCCAAGGCTTGAATAAATATATAGTCATGTAAATTGTTTTTGCCTTGTACTTAACCCCTGTAGACCACTGCGCAATATGTTGGCGCGTCATAAATAAAGGATAATCACATATAATAGTTGTCATCTTGCGAGTTAGCCCGTCATGCCATGTTAAAAATTAACCATTAGACAACTTGTTACAATTCAAATTATTTTTTTGGGCTCCAAGTTTTTACAATCATACTCAGAAAGCTGTGGAAAATCAAAGCCAGTTTCTAGATGTTCATCCCACAAATCAAAGTTACATATAAAATATTTCCCACCTCCCAATGCGCTCACAGATGGCTCGATATAAAGAAATCACAGCAAGCTCCTCTTCCCCATCAGTAGATTCTTGGTCCATGCTATTTTCGTCTAAAACATCAAACATAGATTATAAACACATTATTAACACTGTGGTTTTGAGATTTATCAGAACACTGATTACTGCCTAGTGATTACACAGCCCATTAGCACTTATATATATATCAGATCTTAATATTTCTATTTGTATAACAAAGCCTTGTGGTATATTACTCAAAGCACATGTGAATTAATTCAGCTGGATTACCTAGCTCTTGAATTAACATGATCTTTGTGCTTTGTTGCATGTATGAAAAAGATTTCATATTGTCTGAGATTAAATATCATTGTCCCTTTATAACTGCAGATGGTCCTGCTGGTACCTGAAGACGAAGTAAGTATGATCTGGACAACATGTGCCATGGTCACAAGGCGGAAAAGATGAAGGTCTCCAGTAACAAGGCTGTTCCCGGAAAAGTCTTGACATTGTATGGCTGGGAAAGCTAGCACCATGCTAACCTGCAAGGTAGAAGCACAGAAATACATATACATTAATCTGAGAACATCATCTGTTTTTTAAAAGCAGATAAAGCTTTTTCCTGAAGAAACATGGGGAGGTTCAGCTGACAAACACCAAAACCTTTAGAACCCCCATCCACAACTTCTACAAAGGATAGGATCAGGTAGTCTTCAGAAAAAAAAATGTGATTTCACATTAAAGCCAGAGGGTTCAGTGTTGGAGAATTCTTATGCTTTTTATTTGATAAAACTCTACTATATGGAGATGAGACATTGTCATTTTCTAACAAGTCTTTACAATATTGAAAACGTTAGAAGATTGAACATAAATTTGCAGCGGACAGTGATTTTTTGTTACTAAATATGTGGAAGTTCAGAGAATAATTATTTAAACAAATATATACTCAGGGCAGAAATAGAGCTTCTCAGAACAGGAATAGCTTACACAGCATTATTCCCCAGATACCTATCCAAAATGTTGTCACAAATAAATTAAAGGAGCAGTGTTTCCAAAATCTGTTGTCCTATAAATTGGTAGTGTACTTGGATTTAAGGGATATGAAAGTTTCATGGATTAATACATTTCTGCACTTTTTAGTTAAAAAGCAGCCTTTATATATGCAGCACATCTCATAAAACAATTTATTTTTATTAATATATAAAAATCCCTCTAATGATTATTGACACCCCCGGGAGTGTTTAAATTGGCAACTGATCCACCCCCCCATCAGCATGCAGCAATATTAACCCACTATTTTCCTGCTATTGCTTGCTCAGCCAGTCTCCTTGCAGCTTCCTCTCTGGGATTTGCTGCTACCATAGCACCTAACATAGGGATACACTACATTTCCCAGGCTGCTTTGCACCACAAACAGGAACCCTGAGATAATTCAGAAGTGTCAGCTATCCTGAGTGGCCAAAACAAATCATTTTAAATTTGATGCTAATTTAGCCTGGGTTTGGAGGGTGTTAACCCTGATTTCCAACTGACAGAAATTACAAGAGATTTTTCTGAATGTTGGCATACACTACTAATTCTCCTCAATCAGATGCATTCATAATCCAGCAAAGGTATATATCCCTTTTAGAACGGTCACTAGGTTAGAAGTTTAACATTGAAACACTTGTGAATGTAGAGTTTTAGAGCTATACTCACCAACAAATGAAACATGTCAATATCGAGTATGCTCGGGGAATCTCTGCTGTCTTCAGATGCAATAGCTTTATTAAAACAATAGAATATGTTAAGCAACAATTCTGACATGTATACCTGCATCTAATTTCATCAATGCTAAGAAACAGGTAAGAGCCTATTTGCATAAAAAGTCTTAATATATAAATATTTGTGAACAATATTTATTGTGAATATGCAAATCAAACAATAGAAGTGAGGCCTGTTTGTGAATAAGTATTATGGAAACATATAGAAAGTATACTACTGTATAAAACTATATATATTTTTCAATAGTAATATTTTATTTCAATCTGATGTGGGAAATTTACACAAATTTTTTGGCTACCTTCTACTTTGAATTGTCACTTTATGTGTAAGCATTTGACGTTATAATTCACATTCAACCTACTAAAGCAATACATTTAAATGATTGAATCAGGGTCATGTTGTGTCTATTTATGGATTTGTTTAGTAGCCACAGCTATTTGTCACTAAAGCTTTGCGTAATACTAAAACTAAATGTAATGGAGTCAATTGTGTTGTTCCTAAAATTATGGCAAAAACAAGTAAATGCCTTTTCACACTTTTGGGAGGGGCTTTTGCAAATATAACTAAAAAAATACTAATGAGATAAAAATCTTACATTGAAAAAGTCGACTGAAGTGTTTCTGCACAATATTAAGGGGGCACACCGTCCAATGGGCTGCAGCAAATCTTGTCAGGGATTTTAGACAGTCGTCCTAAAACACAAGGATACAATAGTAACACAAAGAACACCTGTATTCTAGTAAAATTAAATATATCATATCAAAGGTATTTCAAGATTCACAAGCCTCTCATGTATGCCCAGTAGAATTATACTTAAGACGACATTCTGAAAGCAGATGACTTCTGCTGAGCATCTTCCACCCACTGGAAGAAACTCTGAATGCTGAGGAAATGAGCTAAAAACACCAGCATTTTCAACATGGAAATATCATTTGTTTACAGGGAATATATTTACTTTCTAAACCCTTTTGAACATTATTAAATTTATTAAAAAGACCATATAGAAAAAAAAAATGATTTCAGTGATCCTTTAATATGTATTAATAATATGAATAATGAACTATTATTTTATAAAACAAAACCGTGAATTGGCTTAATTTCTATTAATATCTGTAATCTGCGTGGCTGCAGCTTCTTTTTCTTGTTCCTTTTTGTACTGATCTGTTCCACGACACATATTGAGATGTGAAAGGATTAGTTTCTGTGGCATATGCTGGTGATTTATAAGTAGAGAAAAAATTTGAATAAAATATGGCTTAGTATTATTAAGTCAAAGTTGTTGACTCATGAACTAGAGCCTACTAAACATATATACTTTGCAAATTTAGTCACTGAACAATGTGGGACCAAAAATACATTGTATTGCCCCTTACAATATATATTATAATGGTATTACTCCATCTTAGCTTGATTCAATACCTGTCGACAGGGTAAATTTCCAAACAAAGGTCTCTCTTCGTCTGCCAAAATGCACTCTAAGGAGGAAGAAAAAGAAGTCTTTAGAGAAACCACAAAAAGATATTGGTCAGTAAACACTTGATGACAACATGATTAATGCTCACCAATAGTCTGTATTGTATATGCACAGCTGCCCCAACACATAATTGGGACACGTGAATCCTGCTCATTGGGATGGACATTCAGTCCGACCTTGTACGTGGCTGTTGCAAATGTTGTCAGCATCTCTTTGATGCTATCAGAGTATGGATTCCTGTATAAAAAGAAAGCAACATTGTAAGTGTACTGTTTGTAGGAGAATATTTAGTACAGTACACCCTCAACATTCGCGGCTTTTACATTTGTTGGTGTGACATTCTCGTTAGTTTTTTTTCTTAACTATAATCGCGCGAGATCACGCCAGGGAGCCCTGCGCTGAGGTGCAGAGGAGGACTCTAAACCCCACCCCCTTGACTGAAAAGGATGCTTGGGCGGCATTGCCGCATGAGGTGAGTGCCACCCACCACCTAAATCACTTCCCAAGGGACAAAACATGGGTAAAGTGATAGTTTACCCAAGTTTTAGTTATTTGCGTTTTTCTTTTACATTCGATGGGACCCTAGGAACGGAACCCAGTGGATGTGGAGAGTCACCTGTATGTACTAACAATATCGACTCAAAAATAGCTCTAGATTAAAAATGTTTGTTGCAGTTGTGTGTGTATATACTATATATTACTAGCGACTTGCCCATCAACAATGACGGGGCAATAACATTTTAAGCCATGGCAATGCTGTGTGCCACACAATGTAAGGCTTTTGCTCCTCTGTGGACCTTCGGCGCTCATTGTGAGCCTATCCCCTTATGTACTTCAATTGTCTGGCTTTGCAACAATCAATTTTGATTTTCCTGCATCTGAAAATGTACAGGTGGAGTGTTGATCATGTGAGGAGAAAGTGTCAGCAATGTGGCAAGTGTGCAGTGTAAAAAGGCTGTGTGGGCAAGGCCAAACCGTTTGTTTAGGCGGGTAAAGCGGCATCTAGAATCCTAATGTTATGAGTTGTAAGTGTTGTAAAATGGCGTTTACTCCGTCGTCCATTGTAATGGTATATTTTCTATGTGCTACGTTCCTGGCTAATTCGTATGTGCCTGGCGGTGATTTTTGCGGCTTTGTGTCCTTTAGCCACATTTTTTTCGTCTGCCATTTGTCTTCTCGCTTAGCCGATTTTCAAGTGGCAATCGTTCTTGAGACTTAAAATTTGCGCGCAAGCTCACTCCCAGACGTCCTTGATGTCCCACTGTGCGGTGTGTGATGTTGAGACTTAAAATTTGCGTGCAAGCTCACTCCCAGACGTCCTTGATGTCCCCCTGTGCGGTGTGTGATGTTTTTGTTTTTATTTTTAAGTGTTTTTGTTGTTTTTTGATGTACGCGTTTCGGCCGTTAACTTTGTATTTTTGGGACCTTGTATTTTAGATTTTTCTAAGTCCTGCGGGTCGTCATTTTTTTTGTCCAAATCCGTGGGCGTGATTGTTTTTTTTTTCAAAGTTCCACTTTTCTGGGTTGTTTTTAACCGCGAGTGAGGCGCCGTAGAGCCTCCACCTCTGTAAATGCGGACACTCACTTTGCGAGGTCCGCATTTGCAGCCTGCAATGAACCTTTGGCTCATTGCAGTTTATGTCCCCTGCCGCAAATGTGGCCCCCACCGCAAATGCGGCCCCTCGCTTTGCGAAGGTCCCAATTTGCAGCCTGCAATGAGCCTTTGGCTCATTGCAGCCGTTGTTGGAGCCTCCACCCCCGCAAATGGGGCCCTCGCAAGCTCGAAAAACGTGACGACGACTCGCAGTTTGACAATTACAATACGTGATATATTAGTATTTATTAGGGTGCCATTTTAGCCTCCTGCCCTCCTCCAATTCTTGTACTGCAGCTCTCTCTGTGTGAAGGAGTGTGAACAAGAAATGGCAATAAAGAGTTTCACAGTTTGCTGCCCACTCTATTAAACATTTCAGAACTATGTGATTCTGCAAATATTGCTTTCATTATGCCGCATACAGCTTATACTTTTGAAAGGCCCTGACTTGTTTTGCTACTATACGGTCTCTTCCATTAAGCTTGTACATATAAAGCTCGAGGAAAAGAGTCGAAGAAGAAACTGTTGCAATTGTATAACTTATCCAATAATGATTTTTCTGTTCTTCATTAAAGAAGTGCAATGTACTAGAAGCAAGTTTCTTGTCAACCATCAAAGGTTGATTATTATTAGGTCCTGGCAGTACACTAAATTGTTATAAGCAGTGGAGTATGGAAGTGCAGCCATTGTATGAACCAGAATTACAAGCTTTATACTTTATACATACTTGGGTTGGAAATCTGGCCGAAATCCTTCAGGAACATCAACTTGTTTGATATTTTCTGGATCAGCTGTAAAAAAATAAGATGAATCAGTAAATTAATAATCTCAAACGTCTAAACACAAGGTTGATACTGGATCTCTGATCTCACCTGAACTGCTATTTTCAGCATGCAGCTCATGCAATGCTTTGATTTGCTGAGAGGTAATGTTAATCCATTCAGCTAAATCGGGCTGATCAGAAAAGTCTAGCCTGTGGAGGGCAAAGGAATAAAAGTCAAACAGATATAATAAATTAATGTACGTAAAATAAGTACGACCCTACAAAAATTAATGAAGGGTATCAGGTCTGCAAGAAATACAGCAAGAAAACCATTGTATCTCTCTTTTGCATAATGTGTTTAAAGTTATCCTCTACATCAATACAGGGAGTGTAATAATTCTTAAGGGATAATAGTGAAAATCATCAATAGGATAATGCTGAATCCTATAACAAGAGTTATGATCATGTTATAGTGACTTTAATAAGAATCAACCACATATAACATCCCTATGGTACATGTATGTATCTTAATCAGTTCAAAAACACTGGTTACCAAAATAAATAATGTTGTCAAACTATTTATCTCCACCTTCTATACCATTCTACTGAATCTATTTTTTTCAAAATATGAATAGAAGAGATAGTTTTATCTCCCATTAATATGTCATAATGGTCTAAACTCAGGGCTGACCCAAGCGGATTCAGCACCGTGGACAATGCCATAGATATTGTGCCTCATATAAGTTATAATTATGGGAACAATGGAAAATCTGCTTGGGTTGCAAAAACGATCTAGAATTTTAGTTTGGTTAAAGTCAACTTTTATTTTTACAAGTCAAAATGCAGAGATACCATAATCATAAGATAGAAGTACTATGTTACTCTATATCTCAGTAACAATGATACAGAATAAAGGTAAGCTTTAAAATAAAAAGCAAAATATCAGTATTGTCATTATTCTAAAATATTTTCTTTTATGACTCCTTTGTAAAATGAATAATTTATCGATTAATAATAATTTATATATTATATGTTCATGCAGATATAATGTTAATATAGTTAATTATTTATTTATTTCTAGAAAATGTTGTGGAGAAATACAAAGATCCATACATCATTTTGTGTGTGTGTGTATGTAAATAAATAAATAAATAAAATTCATCACTTTTGTAGCACTTGGGATTTTTGGCTATATGTAAGCTTTGAACCAGTTGCAGGACATAAGGTACGAAACCGTTAATTTAGTCTAAACTAAATGTATTTCGGGTGTTCACAAGGCCGATCAAAATACTTGACCTATGCGTACAGATTACAAAGTAGGGGTGTTTGTGCGCATATGGTGTGCTGACATGTCAGGCATGGCTGACACGTGCAAACTGCATGTTTCATTTTTATTGGATTTCATAAAATAAAAAATCATTCATTGGCTTTTGGTGGAATGTGTCATTTTTCTAGAGGTTAGAAATAAGTTATAACATTTCCTATATGTGAGAATTCTATAAAAAGATAGGTTTTGTTTCTGTATTTGTCAGTCAGCAGCAGATTGACAAATACATGTGTTTTGGTATCATGACTGGGTTTTGGAGTAGAAAGTTGGGTTTGTGGATATGTTTCTCTACAACAAACAAATAAATAAATAAAAGTAACTGGAGAAAATGTAAATATAACCTATTCCATTGCATGCATCATTACTATGTGTATTGTGTTTTCTTTAGATTTCTTGTTATTACAAGAAGAGAAAACTAACAGATACACATAGTCAATTGCATTTCTAAAACTTAGTTTGAAACAAATTAGTACTGCTTAATAAGAATTAGTAACAGTTGGACTCCAGGGTGAATTCTTCTACTATTAAAACAGATCTATAACATTTCCAAATGATTTCCTTTACTTTGCTTCTGAAGAGGCTGTCCTAAAAATGCTCTAGACCAGCGTTTCCCAATATTTCCCTACTCAAGACCCACCAGCCAGGGCAATGTGTGAACAAAAGTCAGGCAACTAGCATTCAAAAGGCTATGGAGCCTAAAATTGCTTCACCAGTGAACCTAAACCATGGCCTGTCTTGGTGGATCTTGAGGAGGGATTTGGGAACCACTGCTCGAAATCTACAGAGAAATAAAGACTCCTGGCACCTCAGCGTCCGGGCAAGATCCACTACCACTCTCTGGAACCTAATAAAGACTTAAGAGAAATTGTCTGAATCCGCAAAGTTCACATGTGAGCTACACTGAAATCTTTTTGCTTCCAATACTAATTTTATTTCTAATTCGTTATTAAATAAACAAGTGAAACCCTACTATACGCACAACAAGATTATACATAAAATCCCTTACCTGTGGTATAAACTTCTGGGTGGTGGCAGCATGGGGATAACAGTGTTGCTTAAACACTCGCAGAGAGGGCAAAGGTATTCACCATTTTCCACATCATAACTTGTGTGCACCCGTAAGCGCTGCTGCCTCCGCTGCTCTTTTGCTTGCACAGCATCAAAGTACCTATTAGACAAATCTATTAATCAGTTTCCTTGCAGTCAACATCATTTTATTTTAACAGTTTTATTTTCACACAAACTTTATTTTAACACCAGAAAAAAAAGTACTATATATTTGTATCATACATACTGAGCTACAAATTAGCATACGTAGCCATGCAAATATTGCTGAATTAAGTTTAAAGAAAAAGCATAATGCAAAGTAAAAGAAATGTTCAATGCTCTTTAAGAAGCAATCAACTTGCAGTTAGGGTGAAAGTGCACTTTAATAGCCACAATTACAGACTTCATTATAAAATATGAACTGGCAGGGGGCAGAGCTGTCATTGGGTATGGCTTCCTTGAAGGGCAGCGTTAAGTTGAGTTTAGCAAATTAAAAATATATATTTTTTCGCTGTTTCCATGGGCGTTTAGAGTATTAAAAGGAACTTGTTGCAATAAATATTTGTTTCTTTTATAATAATTATTCCAGACAAAGGTGTTTTATAACATGCAGAATGAGTCTGTGTTATAGCTTGCATTGATGATACCACCAGATACATTTACTGGTCTTTCAGTGGAGAACAACATCAACTGCCCCAATGTTTACGACTGGTGAACCTCCAAGTTTATTCCACTAGTGCTCTTTAGTATTTAACAGCGTGCAATTACCTCTGCCAGCAATGGGCGTGGAATATATGGCCACAACTTCCTGTATGAGTCCCACAAGACAAGTCTGGGTGCATAAACAACGGATCATAGTTTTCTGTATAAAAAAAAAATAAAGCAACACATTACTGTGTGACAGGCAGGCTGAATTGTAATAGATACAATGTAACTTATATTATAAGTGGTTTGACTAAATTACTATCAATCAAAAAAAAAAACAACATCTACCAAAACGTTAGTATGTTTAGTACGTATATTGTTTGTTAAAAGCTATAACAAATAAATAAAAAAATCACTTCATATGGACACTAAGTTCTATTTGGAATTATGCATTTATAAGTATGGTTTTTACATTTTACAAAAGGTCTGTGTTTCATAAAATATAGGATTTGCAAGGTCTGAAAATGTAATTGTAGTGCCGGCAGAAGCTGTTTTTGCAACAAAAAAAGTATCTTCCATTTTTTACTGTATAAGATTCAGCCAGTTAAGGGAGTAACTCATTTTTTTCCATACAGCTCCTTAACGCAATTGGTGCCCTGACACTTTCTTACTAGAGTTAGTCAGTGGGTGGTCCTGAATCTTTCCAAGTAGTCTGTACAGGGATCAAAATGATGTTACTTAACCATTTTACCACGCATTTTTATCAGACAATGAACAACTTTTGTTAATTTTTAACACCCACTCTTTCAAAAGCATGGTTGAAAACCTGCCCCTTAATGAAACACACAACACTTGAGAAAGTGTTAATATGTTAGCAGTGCAAATCATGTTCAAAAATGAAGTAACAATACAGAAAATCCTGACACTGAAAATGTGTTCAAATGGATATATTGTCAATGCGTGTGCTCCTATGGTGAAAATGAAGATGTAGGAAATGGTGGCATTATTGTTGGTGAAATCGTGCTGCCCCCAAGTAATCAGTCCAGCAAGTGTGCCCATTGTTTGACTGGAGTAGTGCATTCACTTGCTAGACAGCATTATCCCTCCAACAAGAACCTCCTTTCCTATTTCAGTAACCAAGACTATGAGGGAGAACACAACCTTTCAAAATAGTTCCATCCTGAAAATACTTTAAGTAAAAAAAAAAATTAAAAAAAATCTTTACTTTGTTAATTTTCTAAAAATACAATGTGCATTACAAACATATGTAGAAATCTCCTCTTATGAGTATTCTACTTTTAAAACATTATGTGGTCCTTAAAGATTTGCTCTATAGTTCAGATACTGTTATTGAATAAATTGCTAGCATTCCACCGTTTCTTACTTGAAGACATTTTAGTATGTTGTAAATACAAGTGTGGAAGCACCCACTTTTTACATCAGTGAAAATGAGAATTCCACGCACTGCCATCTACTAAATTAGCCCTAAGGACATTGATTATTCCTAATCCTTATCATAATTCAAATAGCATCAATCATGCTATAGAAGCAGAAATATTTAGACCAACTGGTAATTTAGGAGTTACTGGTAAATCTGCAGATAATTGCTACTAATTATGTTTTCTTACCAGGGTCTTGAATAATTTTACTTCTGTCCTTAGAGAACACGGTCGATCTTTGGATGAATGCAGCGAGCACCATGGCTTTATTGTCCACACTGAATGCTTGCTCCTCTTGACACAAAATGCAAGTAGCAAGCTGTCTTGGTTCTGTAACTCGAGTTTGATGGGGACCCAGAGCAATGAGTCTGGTGTCCAACATTGCAGGACTGCCATATAAACAGGAAACAGAATATTAATTGTAAGGGAATATAAAAGTGTATAATACAGGGGAGGAGAAGGGAGAAGGGAGAGGGAGAAGGGAGAGGGAGAAGGGGAAGTGAGAAGGGGAAGTGAGAAGGGGAAGTGAGAAGGGGAAGTGAGAAGGGGAAGTGAGAAGGGGAAGTGAGAAGGGGAAGTGAGAAGGGGAAGTGAGAAGGGGAAGTGAGAAGGGGAAGGGAGAGTGGAAGGGAGAGTGGAAGGGAGAGGGGAAGGGAGAGGGGAAGGGAGAGGGGAAGGGAGAGGGGAAGGGAGAGGGGAAGGGGGAGGGGAAGGGAGAGGGGAAGGGAGAGGGGAAGGGAGAGGGGAAGGGAGAGGGGAAGGGAGAGGGGAAGGGAGAGGGGAAGGGAGAGGGGAAGGGAGAGGGGAAGGGAGAGGGGAGGGGAGAGGGGAGGGGAGAGGGGAGGGGAGAGGGGAGGGGAGAGGGTAAGGGAGACGGGAGGGGAGAGGGGAAGGGAGAGGGGAGGGTAAGGGAGACGGGAGGGGAGAGGGGAAGGGAGAGGGGAGGGGAAGGGAGACGGGAGGGGAGAGGGGAAGGGGAGAGGGGAGGGGAAGGGGAGAGGGGAGGGGAGAGGGGAGAGGAAGGGGAGAGGGGAGAGGAAGGGGAGAGGGGAGAGGAAGGGGAGAGGGGAGAGGAAGGGGAGAGGGGAGAGGGGAGGGGAGAGGGGAGGGGGGAGGGGAGGGGAGAGGGGAGAGGGGAGGGAAGAAGGGAGGGGAGAGGGGAGGGAAGAAGGGAGGGGAGAAGGGAGGGGAGAAGGAGCAGAGAAAGATAACGGAGAAAAATAAAGAGAGCAAGGAGAGAGAAAAAAAAGTTTAAGCAGAGTGACGGAGATAAAGACAAATGAAGGAAGGAGGAAAGGATAGCTAACGAGAGCGAGAGAGAAACTTATGCTGTTAATGGACAACAACTTAAAAGAATTATACACATTTTGTATCTAATACACATCTAAACTGGTAAAGGAAAACAAATAAGACCAGCTCCAACATACTTTCCACACTGAGACTGAAGTGTCAGCTAAGGTGTGGCTTATCAAGACATCTCGAGTAAAATCAGCACCCTTGCTCCAGATGTTATCTGATCATAATCAAATTAATATTTTTAAATCCATAATTTGATTAGGCCATAGGGTACTAAATTGATTTATTAGATTTTTTTTTAAAAAAAGTATATTTTCTTATCACTGGGTGTTTCTAGATTTGGAGTTTGGATTGGTTGAATTGAATAATAGAGATTTGCCATTCCATTGTTTGAGAAGACAAATCCATATGACACCTCTAATTTCTTTTATAAATTGGAAATAATTCAAATAAAGCAACTAATATGGTTCATAGTCTAAAAAAAGGAAATACTTCATGATCCTCACATATACAGCACAGAGGACAGAAGGGAGGGTTGTTTTGATAGAAACCTTCAACTATATCAAAGGCTTTAAGTCCTGGAGGGAGGTATCTTCTAGAAAGAGAGGAAAGCGTGAACAAGACTTCATGCTTTGAAATAGGAAGAATTAGGAGTAATGTGAAATATCTACTACTGTTTCTGTAGTAAGACAAGTGGAGCAGAATTTCAATGGAAGTGGCAGGGACAAAAGTAAAGCAATTCAAGCATGCATGGAAGAGCATATGGATATTTTTAGAATTAATTAAGCTAACCAATTTAGAACAACAATAAGTATTTTGATTCATATGTGCCATCAAATCTATGTTTCTATGTTTATTAACAAATTAAAAGACCCTGATTTAAACTTTTTTTTTTAATTCTTTACCTGTGGTCATGTGCTGTTGAAGTGGATGCACTAAGTTCATCTGTTGTCTGCTGGAACAGTTCCTTATTTTCATCAATGAAATGTCTCTGCATCTCAGACATCTGGGCCATGATCTTCTCTCTGCGTAGCCTGGCAATCTCAGCTTTCCTCTTTCTCTCCGCTTTGTCTTTATCACGAGTGCTCTGAGTAAAAGTACCTTGTTACTATCCTTGAGCAATATACAACATACCAATATTTCGCTCGCTATACGCAAATGGGTTCACATCATGATGAAGCACATGAATGGCCATAGCTTACAATCTACTCTATTTGTTATAATCTAAGACAGTATTTTTTTTTTTTATAGAAAAAAGGCCTTAAAGTGACCTGCATCTTATACTCAAGTAAATGTTATGTTTGTCGGTGATTTGAAACTAATAAAAAAAATAATGCACATTTCAACCCATGTTTGGCACAGCAATGGTCTTGGTTATTGTAGAAATGATAAATACATATATAAACAAATATACGTAACTGCAACTGATGATAATAAAAATATACTTAAAAAAATCATACATCTCTGTAACTCCATTTATCTAAGCCCATGAATGAAATCAGTGGGGATAAGGAGGAAGGGCATGTATACTTATGTAAATAATAATGGTCATAGAGAGGTTTGAATGTTAAAGACTCTGCAAGTTCATTCATGGCATGGATAAAAGACTGGAGGATATTTATGCTTAAAATAACTAAATTCCAATTATATTTATTAATATATGTATTTTTCATTTCTGTAATACTGGGATCTTTAATGTTCCTTTAAAATAAAGAAGGTTTATTATAAAAAAAAAAGGAGGCACATCCAGATCTCACATGTACTTCACTTTGTTTACTCATGTCAAACTTATGGTACTAACAATAATCAGTGTTACTTTGCTATGACATGCTGAATCCAGTTATCAACAGAGATCTCACAAGATGACCATTGTCTGGAATTATACATACTTATAACTTGTAGTCCTCACATGTCAACTTCTCAAACTAGGTTTAATATTCTGTTTACAGGTAGCAGGGACTAGAATAGTGTCTCTTCGCACTAGTGCTTTGGCTTCCCCAAACGGGACAGGGTTACAGGATCTCTAGATATACTCAGATGGGCCAAATCAAACAAATGACCTAACTCCCCCGACCTAAATTCTTAAACTCTGATATGAATACACTAACATAAAGAAAAGGTGGCTCAGGTTAAGACAAGTATTGCTAAATAGGGTGTTACTAGGGAAATAACAGAGAAATTAATGAACACTTTATATACAAGAAATCCCTATATGTGCACATCTAGGTGTGCACATATAGGGATTTATTGTATATATAGTGTTTATTCGGATATGAATACACTGAAATAAATACATGGTTCCACAAACAGCCAGATGTAATCTTGTGTCAGTTCATGTTACAGTAAAACAGATAACTAGTAATAAATAAGCAAATGGTACCTCCTCTAAAACACGCCCTTCAATTTCAACTATGGGGCTTGAAGAGGAACTTTCTCTGATCTTCTTAATAGTACCAACAACCTGTAGGAAAAAACAAAAACAATATATCCGTGGCAATTACTGACAAATGATAAACACTGAAAGAATCCATGGTAATCACAGCAAAAATGAATGAGATAATTTATGTCAAATTCATCTGGTGTTTCATACAGCATTTTAGCCTTCCACCTAATGTTTGCACCAATCAAGTGACAATAGCCATGCAGTGTGCACTAGAAGATGCAATATGGAGATTCAGCACTTGCTGTATGGCCCTCTCTAACAGTGACACACTCAAGCGGGATGGGAGGAATGAGTGAGACCAACATTTCTATATATTATGAAACAGGAGGCAAGCTTGAATTTTCCTTATGCACACTCCAGATTCAACTAGAATGATCACGAAGGGAAGAATAAACTATAGCCCAGGGAGAGGGACTTTTTAAAACACAATAATTAAGCGTATTAATTAGACAGGAAGTTTGACAGCAAAAAAGGTGGTGTTCCACCTCAAAAAGCATATAAGCTTTAAAATGATTTACCCAAATGTTTATTGCAGCATTTTCCTTTGTGTAGCAGAAATCTTACGGTTGCCAAAAGGTCTTCATACAAAGCAGTGACTGTCCAAATATTCACTTTTATTAATATTTTACCTTCAGTATCCAGCGTATCATATCCTTGTGCACTTCCAAATGTGCAGCGTTCTGCAAGGTTTCCAGCATAGCCAGTATACTGGCAGATGTGCTGGCACCTTCACCGGGTCCTAATGGACAGAAGAGGAAAATCTCACTTTTAAAAGGGTAAATTCCACCTAAATATATTTGTTTGTTTTTATTAAAGCATAAAAATACAACCAACTATCTATGTAGTTTGCCAGTCATTTCTCCATGTTTGTGGGAAGCGGACAATTTATGTTCCACATCTGTCACTGACACTTAGTACTGAGCGGTTTGTATCTCAAGTTCAAGAAACATAAAAAAAAACAAAACAATGAAATGTCATTAATTCTATACTATTTTGAAAGATGTGACTTTGTAACATGTCTTTTTTTTTTTTTTTTTAAATAACTAATTTGTTGTTATTCAGTATTGTCTAACTTTCCATAACCCTATAGACTACAGCACGTATCTGAGGTTGTTGATATTTCTCCCAGGAATATGAATTCCAGCTTTGGATTCATCCAACCCAGACGTATACATGACGTATTCCACGTTGAATAAATAAGGTGACGATATACAGCCATGTCGCACGCCTTTCCTGATCTCGAACAGGTTCCTCAGGAGGCAGGCACTCCATTTCTTTAAGAACATGACACATTTTGTTGTGATCCACGCAGTCAAATGGTTTAGAATAGTTTATGAAGCAGAAGGAAACGTTTTTTTTGGAATTCTCTTACTTTCTCTATTATCCAGCAGACATTGGCAGTTTGATCTTGTGTCCCTGCCTCTCCGGGCTTGTAGGATCTTAAGCATTACCTGTTGGTATGTGAAATTAGTGCAACTGTTTAATAATTGGAATATCCTTTGTCACTGACTTTTTGGGGATTGGGATGTAGACTGACCCTTTCCAGTCGACTGGCTACTGTTGAGTTTTCAAATCTGCTAGCAGAAGACACAAAACACTTTCACAGCATTATGTGCTAGGATTCCATCAACTTCATTTCACTTCATTCTCCAAGATGTTTAGTTACAACTCATTGGACAAACTATTGAAGTTGTCAATGCTCTTAAAATCCTTCCTGTACAGTTATTCTATGTATTCTTTTCACCCTTCATGCCTTTATCTGATCCACTTCTTTTAAGTACTTACCATTTTTGCCTTTTATCATGCACATTTTGGCATGAAAGGTTCCCTTAAGATCATCGCCCATTATAGAATGTCTTCTAGTGTCTTCTTGCTAACCCCTGGAATTCCACATTCAGCTGGACAAATAGTTTCCTTTCTCCACTCCCTTTATAGTTTTCTTTCCTTTTGGGACATTCTTTGTCGCAGTTTTTCTGGTCACAAACTTCTATCCAAAATTATTCAGGCATTCTATCTACCATGTCTAGTTCCTTAAACCGGTTCTTTACTTCCACTGCATATTCACAGGCGATATTATTTATTTCATATCTACAGGTGGCCCTCGACATTCGCGGGGGTTACGTTTGAGGCATACCTGCGAATGCGGTAAAACCGTGAATAACTGAAACGTATAAATGATGTAGAATAGTTATTTTAATAATAAATAGAGACAGGGAGAAAAAGAGAATTACAGTACAACCATTATATGGTGCGCTCATGATATTTTGGGAAAGTGAACTAATAAATGTAATAATCCTAAAGTAAGTTTTATTCTCCTAATTCTAGAAATTGGTACAGTATAGTACTGTATAGCACTGTTAATGGTGCAAAAAGGAAAATTTAATTAAAATCAGAACATGTCCTTCTCTAAAATATAAAGGTAAATGCAAATACACAAAGTGACCTAAGACCAATAAAATAGTCACATGGAGTATGGTAAATCGGAGCACTTTATTGTATATTGGAGCGGAGTCCATGTTCTGATTACAATGACATTTATTTTTTGCTCCATATACTGTTTACAGTTCTGTACAGTATTCACAGACTGTACTGTATAACAATTTCTAGAATTTGGTGACTAACCGTTATATTTTAGGATTCTTTTATTAGATTTATTTTTTCACTTTCACCTCAATCATGAGCGCAGCATAAAATGGTTACAGTAATTCTCTTTCTTGCTCTGTTTGTAAATATGAAACTTGCAACACAGTTCATTGCCTACGAACAGAACAGCAAAACATGTTTATTGTTCATTACTGTATCTAGCGACATGACTGTACAGTATTTAGTCCAGCATTGGAAGATCATCAGGGTCTGCATCCAGGTCTTGTAAGGATACAGTGGGCAAAGAAGAGCCGGGTGCATCAGGTGCGGCAGAGGTAGAAGAAGTGGAAGAGGAAGCAGGACTTCTTGATGTTTTCTTCTTGAAATACATTGGTATCTTTGCTTGCCGTTTCCGCTTCTTCATCTCATTAAAAATGTTGGTGTATGTTGACACGACCTCATCTACCAATTCTTTTACATGCAAGGAGTCTGGTCTTGGTCGATGTCTTGGAAATAATCCATTGCAGATATGACGTAGCCCCTCTGCTATGTTGTTCAAGGTAAACTTGTCCTGCACTTCTTCTGCATCTGGTATTGTCTCGGCCTCAGGAACAGTCAGCTCCACTAAGTCATCCTCTGTTAATGCAGCGTATCCGTGGTCAATCATTTCTTAAATTTCATGGATTGCCATATCGTGGAACCCTTCGCCATTCCACCTTCCTTGCCAACTCCACACTATCTCTCAAGATCTCTTGGATTGGCTCATTAGACATGGACATGTGCTAGAGCACACATTGTGTCCAAAGGTTCTTCCAACATGAGTTGACTGTTTCTGTTATAACAGCTTTAACGGCTCTCTCAATGACACTAATGGTGTCAGCTATAATGTAATCCTTTCAGAATTTTAAAACATTTTCTACAACAGGATCTGGTTCGGGTAGCCTGCACAATCCACTCCATTGAGTACTGTGTGTAGTAGGCCTTAAATGCTTGTATCACACTGATCAAGTGGCTGAATTATGGATGTTGTATTCGGGGCATGTAGAGGACCTCCACGCCATCAGTTTTGAACTCTGTAACATCTGGGTGTCCTTGGGCATTATCCAGTAAGAACAACACTTTACTGGCAAGGTATTTTCTGACCTCCACAACAAAACACTTTTTAAACCAATAAAGGAAAAGTGTTCTTGTGGTCCAAGCTTTTTTGTTGCTCATCCAAAAAACTGGGAGCTAGGACTTTATTATAAATCCAGATGCACTGGCACAGAGCAAAAAGGTAAGCCTATCCCGGACTGCTTTCCTCTTTACTGATGAACGTATGCTGAGGCATTTTTTTCCCAAAAGAGTGCGGTTTCATCAGCACTTAACACCTGCTAAGGTGCATAACCCTTCTCTTCAATAATTTCCTTAAGTTCTCAGGAAATTCTTTTGCTGCCTCTTGGTTGGCTTTACTAAGCATATCCAGCATTTCAAACTTTTTTTCTGTCTCTTAGATCTACTAGGAGCATGTTTTTGATCCATTTTATACAGATATCTGTATTCTCCATGCAAATCTCGCGGGAAACCAGCAAAAAAAAAAAAAAGTCAATAAAGCACAATAAAAATGCGAATGTGGAATCCACGAATGTGGAGGGTCTACTGTGCTTGGTCTGATGATTTTCAATCCTTCCCTCTGTTTAATTCTGAAATTTGCAATACGAAGCTCATGATCTGAGCCACAGCAAGTCCCAGGTCTTGTTTGATGACTGTATAGAGCTCCACCATCTTTGATAAAAGTCAATCTGATTTCTATACTATCCATCTGGTGATGTCCATATTTAGAGTCTTCTGTGATGCTGTTAAAAGAAGGTGTTTACCATGACAAGAGAATTATCTGACATAATTCTACTAATCTCTGACCGGTTTCATTTTATACTCAAAGACTAGCCAGTTATTTCAGTTATCTTTTGGTTTCTTCCTTTAGCATTCCAATCTCCTACGACGAAAAGAACATCTTATTTTGGTGTTATATCTAGCAGGTGTTTAATATCCACCTCGAATTGGACAGCTTCAGCGTCATTGGTTGAAGCATACACTTGAACCACTTTGATGTTAAACTGCTTGCATAGAATTCAAATTTAAGTACTTTTGGGGATTGTATTTAAGAACGGCTTTTGCCACCAATTTATTATCAGGGCTACTCCATATCTTCTGTGGGATTCTTGACCACAGTAGATAATCTGCTAGTTGTCTGATATGAAATGATCCATTCTAGTCCATTTGAGTTAACCATGTCCAGTTTGCCTAACGTTCAAGGTTCCTACGCTGAATTCTTTTTTACTGCAGCAGACTTTCCTTTCCCCTTCAGAAACATCCGCAGCAGAGCATCCTCTCGACTTTTGCCCAACCACTTTATTAGATCTGGTGCTACGTGTACTCACCCTCTGCTCTTCTCTGTAGTGTGGTAGGCATCTTCTGACCTGAAGTGCTCATCTTTCAGTGCCATATCGTTATATTTATGGTTGTGGTTATCCATAAGGTTATCGTGGCAAAGATTCTGGAGTGGGTTGTCAGTTACTTACACAGTGGATCCCAAATTGCCTGACCTCTCTGCTTTGACCTGCCCATAACCTTACATGGTAAAGCTCACAGATTCATTGAGGTACACATGCACCTTCACAACAATGATGTAGTGATCCAGCCTTTAATTCATTTTTGTGTCAATGATGACATTGTGACTTTCTAAAATTATGAGAAAACTTGGAGGAGTGTGATGAACGGTTTCATATAAGATCTGTATTCATGTGTGAAAACATCAAACAGCCCATTTACAACAGAAATCAGTTGAACATTATGAGCCCATAGGATAACCCTCCTACTCAAGCTACTCCAAATGCTACACACTAATAATGCACCCTTGAAATATTCATGCCCCACAAATACCGTACAACAATAAAGCAGAATCCTTGAAATCTTGTCAAAAGTCTATGTTAAAAACAAAATCAAGCCAAACTCCTCATTCTAATTTTATGCTGCGTTGGTGATGTGTAATTAATAAATAAAAAAGGTTTATGGCACTGGTAATAGATAGGCAGCCCTCACAGACTTTGACTTCTTGAGTAGGACAGGTCCCACTGTCACTCCATACCTCAGATTTGCACTCCACAATTTTTAAATCATTCTCCCCCTCACAACAACACACCTATGTCTACTGCTTTTGATTTAACCATTTTGCTTTGGCATTCAACATAATGTGCAACCCTATGCAATAGGTACAGCTCTGTAGCTTGTAGTGCACCCAGTCAATGTTCCTTCTATTTTTCTATACTTTGATAATGAATATGTGCAATAACAGCACCAACATACTTGACATTTTGTTAGTGAAGGTAAATGTGATCACATTGTCCTCGCTGGCATTCTGTAACTGTTGGTTCTCCTCTTGTAACGCCATACCAATCAGATGTAAAACCTGGATAAATAAATGTTCAGATTTTAATTCCAATATGTTTTCTTTTTTCAATTTGGTATTCATTTTATTCTATTTTCTACCATGTAACATACTATAAAGATCATATAAAAAAACAAACACATACAACAGTCGCACATCTAACTGGTCAAACCCTGCTGCAGCACATCATCTTTAATACATATGTGAGGAACACACATGTCCTACATAAAGTGTAATTTGTTTTATTAAAATGTCCCCCATCATCCCCAACTTTTGTCATCAAAAGCTTCTGGATACTGTGTTTGTTATTATTGTCTGGATTATGTGTGGTATCCCCACAACTTGAGGAAACAGGCTTTTCTAATTAAATTTGGCGTCTTTTGGCAACCTCCCAATGGTTTCCGCATGGAGGCTTTTTTTTTTTTTCAAGCCCATAACTCATTTGCTGGTTAGAGCCTCCTTTGCAAGCCTTGCGATGAGCGCCTTTGGTGCTCATCTGGGGCCTTGCCATAAGTGCCTTTGGCGCTCATTGTGAGCCTCCCCCCTCCCCCCCTCTACCTTACAGGCCTCGCAATGAGCGCCTTTGGCACTCATTGTATCCCCTCTACCTTACGGGCCTCTGGAAGAGTGGCTTTGGCGCTTATTACGAGCCCTGCAATGAGCCTTCGGTGCTCATTGCATCCCCTCTACCTTACGGGCTTCTACCTTCGGAACTCATGGCAGCCCTATCAAACCCATAACTTTCGGTCCTCGCAATGAGCGCCTTTGGCGCTCATTGTGCATGCACAAGCCCAGAACTTTTAACATAGCATTACCAACAAACTCGCAATTTCGACAACTATATATGTGATGCCTGAATATATGAGTTTTGTGCTGCAGGGTTTTCAAGAACTGTTTTGCTTTACTGTAAAATGTAATAACAATAATGATGTAGTTATAACATTACTATACCCGTTGCAACATGGACTCAGACCAAGCGTATCCATTTGGTTCTACCGCCCACTGTAGGACTGTGCTCATAATGCAGAGCATGACATCCGACTGGAGGATGTTATTCAAACTAGCAAAGAGTGGACAGAAAACTGGAAGAACTGGTGGTGGGAGAGCTGAAAAAAGAAAATAATTTTCAGATTCTAAATAAGAAAAAAAAAAAAAAAGGGAAGTATAATGTTATTTTCTTAAATACAGTGATCAAAAAAATAAATAAATAACCATTGACAGAAATAAAATCTCCTTCCCAAATAAGTGTAAATGTCTAAAGTTGTAAGGGATAAACTAGTTTAAAAGTAGAAAAGCAAAGATGCACACCAAAATACACAAAGATATAAAATATTTAAAGTATAATTTATGGTCATAGTAATCATTAAATAAAAATACATATATACAACAAATGGGAAGAAAGGTAATTTATTTGTACCTGTGTCTTCTCCATTCTGCCGCTTTAACTTGCGCTGTGCTTCCTCTGCCTATAACAAGAAGCAAAACCACTTTCAATTTACAAAGAGTAATTAGTAGTATATAATACATTGTTATAAAAGGCATGGGATTTCCAAATCATGTATATAAAAGTAAAGATTTTAAATATTAAAGATAATTTTCCCCATAAAAAGTGAGCGTTGTAAAGATTAGCAAAAACTAAATAAAAACTTATTATGTTTTCTGAACTATACAAAACATTTTTTGATGCACATTAATTTAAGAGTACATGATTTATTGAAATTGTCTGCACCACAAGAATACATTTAAATAGGATATAAGGAAAATTAACTACATTTTATATTAATGCACCATATTTAAAAGGTTGTGCTTATGTAAGGAAATATAGATTGATAAATCACACTTATACAAAAAGCAGCAAACTGTTACCTTAGACTGTTCTGCCTTTGAGTAGTGATAATAGAAAAGATTAAAATCCTTGGCACACTCTGGTTTTAATTCATACAGTCCTCTTCCTGTCAAACCTGGTTTTCTTAAAATGAAACAAATATATAAATATTTAATAAAATATTGTATCATTAATCTAGTTCACTTAATCACCAAGAAAGCAAGAATACTTACTTAAAGGAGGCAATAGTTTCTATTACATTCTCCATCCCGGTTTCTCTATTTTCCTGTCAGATAGAAAAAAAATGTAAGACTTAATTTCAACATTTTTAGAGAAGATGCACTTGAGAAACTAAGAAATATTAAGCTATTATTTGTTATGACATCATTGCAAAGATTAATCAGTTTACATATTCTAATACATTACAATAGTTTAATGAATAAATTAGCAAAATTGCCTATTTGTGAATAAGGTCTTTCTTGACAACTGTACAATTGGCAAGTCAATTTTCTAACGCAGACGTTTTCAACAGGCTGAGCCCTTAGACCTTATCAGCTGGTCCTCAGTGACAAAGATGGAGGAGGAGCAGCTAACATGCCAGTGCCATTATTAGTTATACATATATATTATGAGGAACTATTCTGAAGCTAATTATTAAAATCCGTGTAAAAATAAATTAAAGAATTTCAATTATTCTGGATATTAAAGGACCACTGTACTTCAAGAAAAGGGCACTTATTTGTGAAGTATGGAAAATACTGGAAAATACTAACAACATTAGCAGCTGTGGAAGCCATGGACATAGTATTTGTGGAGGGAAATAAGCATCTTTTGAAAATACCGTTTATGGGTAAAATAATCCAATTTGTGTTTGTTAAATCAATTACAGAGAGCTGGATAACAAGGGTATATTTTACTTTAAAAATGTATAATAATAAAAACACCTCTTGGTTCCTTACAAAAGATGGAGCATTTAAATTTTAATGATATGATCAATCACGATTTTACATAAATAATATGGATATACATTTTTACTATAAAATGCAGTAAAACAGCACATTTACTGCACCTCCTGGTGGTTAAACAGCCTACCAGAATTGTTCTTTGAATTCCAGTCAAATACATTGCTACTTTTATATACATGCTCCTGATTTAAAGGATCACTTTAGAGGTAAAATAAATCATGGTCCTTTAAACGTTAAGTATAAGTTGTATCTACTGTAATGAAATCCCTACTGGTCCAATTGGATGAAGTTCCAACTTGTTTTTATTTTATTTCCCTCTATTAGCCTTTAGGATGCTGCCAGGTTGGCTTCTTTTGTCTCCTAGCCGACAGTGTGTGCCATTATGTGAGGTGGGCATCAAGCTTTGAATGTCCATATTGCATCCAGAAGTACACCCAGCATGTCCAAGGGCTTCCTAATAGTTGAAACATTCATATAATGGTGGCTTCTACACTAGAATCCGCACCATATGACCATGTAGAAACTGCCGATAGTGCTCAGACAAAAGGTGCATAATATATATATATATATATATATATATATATATATATATATATATATATAAACAAATTATAATATTGGACTAAGGTGGCTTTTATTAGGTGCAAATTATACTTTACAAAGGGTTTTTTTATTTTATTTTACCACTACTATGTCCAGCAACTTGGTGAACCCCACCCACGCACATTGAGCATGTGCTTCCACATTTTGTATGTTGGAGAATTTACTTGGTATACTAACATCTTCTGGCAGTGCTTTCACCAGCTCACTGTGAGCCATGGGTCTGATGCTGAGCTGATGAATAATTTCACGCCTTATTTCATCCGAACAATTAACATGTCCAACTCCTGGGCAAAATCTCTCTCCTGTAGAATAAAACACAAATCCGTGTGAGACAAGAACACAACTGTGTATCAATATAAAATACAGGTAAGCCAAAGATATTCCTAGCTCATCTGAAAAAATGTATGATCCATTTCAAATACAGCTCTAGCAAACATACATTTCAGTTCAAGACTCCTATAATTAAGAAAAAAATGTCCAACAGTAGCAGCTTTGTAAGCCATAAACATAAAAAAAAACATTTTTAGATAAAATCTTAATTTTCACGCTATGCGATAGCTCAGAAACTTAGGGCATGTACTTATCTACTGGACAGTGGATGTAATGGATTAGGAGGAGGATGGTGGTGGGGATTGTTGGAGTTATATAGTATATGCTTCAAACCATATAGGGGTAGATGTCAGACCGCTCTCAAGGCTAACTTATGTGAATTCCCCTCTTACACATGGAACTTTCAACAAAATAAATTTTGGATGCCTCTAGGAACCAGCAGAGGCATTAACATTTTTTTTCTAACTAAATACCAGGTTTATATTTTCTGTCTAATTATTCTCATGTTCAAACATATATTTTTCATTATACAGAGGACCTAAAAAAAGAGAAAAAATAAAACACTTCTAAAAAATAATAATTTTCAAATAAAAGAGTACAAATTTGTATAATATGCTGTTGGATTTTTTTGTAATATACTGTATATCTACAATGTTCCCAGTGTCAGACATACAAGAAAAAAGCATTGTGTTTTAAAACAGCATTTTGGCAGTGAGTTTAAAATACTAAAATAACATTAAACATCACTAGAAACACGGATCTGTGCCAAAGTCTTACCAACAATTATAATGATGAGATGAAGCATTTCCTCAATCAGGGTGTTGTTCTGTTGTATTATGTCCTGCAAATAAAATAGGAAAAGCAAAGCTTCAGTGTTATGACCAAAGGGATCACACAGGGAAACTAGGTATTACTACTAGAACTAGAAGTCAAAGTTAAAAACAGAAGATTGTGGGGCAATTTGCAGAAGTCCCATATTACAGATCAGGGGATAGATACGTGCAACAGCCTTCTAGTGGAAATGATAGGGGCAAATGATGTAAAGGAAGTTCTGGGATAATGGGTATCATTAGAACGTAAGGGTAACAATAACAATAGGAGCTAGAGGCATTAAATAATATTTTCTTCAATCAATTCAAAAACAGTATTCAATATTAAACTTACTTTCAAACACTAACCTCTAATCCCCAGGTGAACTGCTTATCTTCATCACTTATGAGGTCATCAAGGGATAGGAGCAACTCTGACTGGGAGGAAAACCTTAATATTCAGTCACAAGTTTATATTTGCCAAGGTAAGGCATTTTAAGACAAATCAAGTCTTCGGCTAAGAAGGAGCATAGGCCCCCTAAATAGACATAAACTTGTTTCTGACCATTTAGTACTGTCTCCCAGTCAAGCATGCAGTCAACCTTTGATGACCTCATCAAGGGTGGAGACAATCAGCTCAATGAAAGCTTTAGAAGTTGATCTTTGAAAGTAAGCTGAATGTTGAATAGAATACTGTTTTTCTAAATAAGTGAATATGAATTTTATTAAAGATCAGTGGTCCTTAAAGGCATATTGAAGTGAGCTGGGTTATTAATGCATCTGATAAAAGGAGAATTTATAGTGTATGAAAAAAATTGTTTGCATGAAAAAATTCCAAAGTAAACATTAATTAGCTTACCTTGAAGTTAGCAAAATTTCCTATGTTTTTTTTTACATTTTATCGTGTACACCCCTAGAAAACTCCTTCTCAATTAGCATAAAATTTAAATTTAAAATCAGGATAATACATTGTATCATTCTTCACCTCAGAGGCTCCTGGCATTTGCTCAGTACAAGAAGTGCAACAGTTACTTCCTGTGCTCTGTACCAGAAAGGTCAACATGTGTATCTTGCTGTATTTCCTGTGGGTACACTGCTGTATTTCCTGTGTGTACCTGGCTTATGCAAGCGTCCTGTGGGTGTGAACCACTGAATTTGACTTTTGTACAAATAAACTGAACTTTTCTATATAGCACATGTTTTCATACACTACTAATTATCCTCTATCAGATGCATTCATAACCCAGCTCACTTGCATATACCTTTAAAGCTTAACTTTTGTAGGAGGATAGAGTGATGGGGAGACTACATGGAATTATTGATTATAACCAAAGAAGAATCTAAAATGTACCTAAAGATCTTGAAAGAATAATAATGAGAACCAAAAGTCAAACAAAAAGATGAAATACCTTATTTGTGCTCTCCTTCCGGAACCTTTTTCCATAATCTGGAGTACTAAATATCTGATAAATTTCAAAACGACTGAGCATAATCATCAGGAAGTGATTGGGATCCATCATAGAAGCACCAGCCTGGAGGAAACAATAAGGTATGTATATTAAAGTAACGCTGACAACCAATATAAATAATACATCATGTCAAGAATCCCATTGCCGACTACTGCAACAACTAATGATATATACTAACGTATCTACATCCTTTCATAGATGGATCAATGCAGCTAAAACTTTGGGTTGTATCTGCTACATACTTCTCTGCAGTGTAACTGGAAATGTTAATCACCCAGTGTGTGTCTGAAGTGGTTTCACATGGATGTGATGGCATTTAAAAACATTAGCTGTGTACTTAACCTGGTATTTGCCCTAAAGACAAATTCAGTTTTCACTGGTATATATTCTTTAGATGCTAATTTATATAATACAAGCAGCTAAATACTATGCTGGTAAAGAAACTCATTTTTTTTGCATTTACCGCCTTGATCTTGCACATTACCCTGACTGCTGCTAACTTAAAGGGATAACCATTCTATAAAGCATATCTTCCACAATTTTATATGCTCCATGGAAATCTCTTTCCAGTTAAAGTAATTATAATTCAATGTAATTATATTTCTGACATATTTCCTTAGACATTGTTCTTCTATATTGTATTGTCATTTGTATATGTACAGTATGTAGTCTTACGCAGATTATTCTGTGTACACAAATTACTTTTCTCCCATTATTAGAACTGATTTTTATGTATTTTTATGCCTATATTGCTTTGACCCATAAATAAATTACTCACTCACATAATGTTAAAATAAATACAATATAAATATGGTTACCTGTAACATCACAATATCTTTGTCAAACATTTCTCTTCGACATTTTACATTGTGATAGTAATAAATCTGAAAAAAAAAGATTTACAAACATAAGCTGCAAAACCGGTATATTTCACATATAAAATCACAGACAGTATAATATTCCAAGATGTACCACCTAAAATTCAGTATCAATCATTTGCAGCATACAGTTTATTTTCCTAGCAGAACACAATGTATAGAATATGGGACACATATAATGATACTCTAAGCTTCAGTAACTTAAAAGCCTGCAAAACATTGTATCCTAAAATGAAGCTTTGTTTTTGTTAATCTTCATACATCTATAGACATACACCCTTTCCTTTCCTGAAAAATATATTGGTCTCTCCTCAAGTAGCATTCTGGCATCTACCGAGTAAATATCAAGGCTATGCATTTAGGATTTAACAACTGTACTTCCACTTCAAACTGGGGTTTGTTTAAATTATTAAAGGGATATGCAAAGACTGTTCTTTGCTATATCTAACAAATAATTTTTATATGTGTAACAATGTTTGCCAAAAAAAACAAATGATGAACTAAGAGAACAATGGGAGAATTCACACATTTAGCAGCTTCTCTGGGGAGCCTATCTCTGTCAGCCAATGAGCATTATTATAGAGTTTTGTCTGCTAATAAGACCTATATACTGTGGTATGCTTGTGCATTTACGGTTTGTATCAAAGATGTTTAAACAAGTTTTACCTATTACTTTTCATGCAAACAACTTTAAATGAGAAGCAAACTTGTCTCACTTACCTGATTGACTAAAGAGAACCCATTTCTTCTCCACATCCCAGCATGCACTTGGGCACATAACACCAAACAACGGAGAGGGTGCTCAATTAGCATAGGTGGGCTTAATTCACTCTGCGTAAAACAATAGTATATGTAAGTAACTTGTAGAAAAATAAATAAATAAAACAAATGTGCATAATAAAGGAAAACCATTAAATAAGTGCTTCTAAGCAGTGAGCAATGAAAAATAGATAATAATAAAAAAATCACCCTACTAGCGCAGCATTAGGAGGCAGTATTAAAACCACAGCAGAACTCAAGACAGTATAAGTGTCTTGGAATTTTTGGTTTAAAAAGAACATAAAAGCCTATTTAGGAATAAAACGATAGTGAAGGTTTACTGTTGACATAAAACACTATTTTATTTAAATTCTTAGAAAAATGTATTGCTAAGTAGTATTAGGGAGTTACATCTTTCCTCCTCCAACCTGTTGCAAGTCATTTTTGATCTTATTTTATGATATGATACGTTCTACAAAAACTAGTAATATCAAAATAGTAAACCATTTCAATACATGAGGGAGGAGGAATGTTTGCACAAACTACTAGTAGTCACATAGCTGAATTAATGTTATAAAATAATTATATTTTTTTGTGAACAAATATTTATTCAACTTTAGACAATGAAACTTCAGCATGGTTTATTCTTGAAAAACTTTTCTATATCCCTTCAACGGTTTTACGATCTAATCCAGATAAGGAATTCTATTATATACTTACAAAGGGCAGCTGCTCTGGGAATTTGTATGCCACTTCAATTTTACTCAGCAAAGCATGTAATCCTAGGTGGGGAACAGAGAAATTAAACTATTGCCAGGTTCCAAAAGGAATATACAAAATATAGCAACTTGGCATAAAAATAACAACATTACTTCAATATAAAATTCAAAAATTCTTGACAAGTGAAGGAATATTTTAATTTCGTTCATAAAAATACTATATTGTAAGAAGTATATTTAGGTGTAAGTCCTACTATGTTCTTATACAAAAATGCTGTGTAGTGGCAGATAAATATGTACTCACAACACTGACCTCAAAAGTCTCAATATGTGAATATTTTTTTGTGTGTATTTACTAGTATTTTAAAAGAAGCAAATGGGAAACAGTAAGTGGATGGAACACAAAAGCCTCCAGTTAAAAATGAACAGTGAGAACATGTTGTTTAGAAAGTGATCAAGTCATGACATGATGCAATAAAGGTGTGGATTAAAACAAACAGCAAAGTAAATGAAGAAGGGGCATACACAGTAAATAAATAAGAAGTGAATCCCACAGTTTCTTTGCAGTCGGGTGCTTGGGGGGAGACGGGGCCTCAAACAATCTGGTATTCCAACAGCATGTAATAACACTACACTCAAAATAGTGTATGCAGGAAGTACAAAAATGGTAGAGCCCACTCCAACTTGTAGCAATGAAACCGTGTGTCACAGATGTGGATCAAGACGCTCACCATGCGTCTTTCCAAGACGAATAGTTCTGAATTTGAGCAGTATGTTCATGGGAAAGTCAGTTAAAAGGTTGCAGTAGGCTTTACATTATTAGTGATGTGAAAATAGTGAATTCAGGAGTCATCCTGAAGGTGAAAAGGGCTGTGATTTTGCAAGTGACAAAAAAGTGCCTTATGCTAATCTGGTGCCCTAAGTTAGGGAATGGCCGTAAAACGGCCGCAGGAGCTTCTTTCCCATAAGTAACAACTCTATGCTAAACTTTTTGTCCCCTACATTAGGGCACTCCACTTTCATCTGTAAATCCTTGCCTTGTCCGTAAGAGATTTCAGTGTGGGAAGCACCCAAACCAGGCTTAACGGATGAGAAATGGCTTTAGGAAAAATTAGGCAAATGAGAATGTCATGCCCAGGGGATTTCCTGCATTTAAATCCCAGCTGGAAAGAATCCCCAGGCATCTAATACTCCCTCTCAATGCCAGATTGCACCATCTACTGGCCCGATCACCCCTGGATTATAGGGGTTCCCAAACAGTTTCCTGAAGACAAGCAGACTAAGGACATGGATTACTGGAACCATGTCCTGTGGTCGATGAGACCAAGATAAACTTATTTGGTTCAGATGGTGTCAAGCTTGTGTGGCGGCAACCAGGTGAGGGGTACATAGACAAGTGTGTCTTGGCTGCAGTCAAGCATGGTGTTGGGAGTGTGATGGCCTGGGCATGCATGAGTGCTGCAGGCACTGGAGAGCTACAGTTTATTGAGGGAACCCGGAATGACAACATGTACTGTGACATACTGAGGCAGAGCATGATCCCTCCCTTCAGAGACTGGGCCGCAGGGCAGTATCCGACCCAATAACAACCCCAAGAACACCTTCAAGACGACTACTACCTTGCTAAAGAAGCTGAAGGTAAAGGTGATGGACTAGCCAAGCATGCCTCCAGACCTAAACCCTATTGAGAATATGTGGGGAAGGTGGGGGAGTGCAAGGTCTCTAACATCCACCAGCTCCGTGATGTCATCATGGAGGAGTGGAAGAGGACTCCAGTGGTAACCTGTGAAGCTCTGGTGAACTCCATGCCCATGAGAGTTAAGGCAGAGCTGGAAAATAATGGTGGCCACACAAAATATTGACACTTTGGCCCCAATTTAGACATTTCCACTTAGGGGTGTACTCAATTTTGTTGCCAACGGATTACGGATTCGACATTAATGGCTGTGCGTGGAGTTATTTTGAGAGGACCGCAAATTTACACTGTTATACAGGTTGTGCACTTACTACTTTACATTGTAGCAGAGTGTCATTTCTACAGTGTTGTCATATGAAAAGATATAATAAAATATGTACAAAATGTGAGGGGTTTACGCACTTGTGAGATACTGTACATCTGTTAAAAATAGAAATACTGCAACAACAGACACAGACATGAAACCTGGGCAAATAGATAATAACCTACATGAGCATTATATCTGTACTATATCGTGATTTAGGACACCTAGGAATAAAGTTTCTTCCCATGTACATGTCGCCCATATCTTGGTAGGCCAAGCACAAATAACCAGAGGAATAGGAATAGTGTGAACATGATCAACAAGAAAATCCACAATCATTCAATTATTTTTTTGGGAGGGGTGTTGTATTACAAGACTACCTTTAAACATATGCCTGCTGTATTATTGGGCAAAGCCAAGGATGGATTATACACAAGCTTGGAATTGTACCCACGTACAGCTGTTTCAAGGTTAAGGTCTCTCATTGTGGGGCCGGTTCCTAGCCTGTGTAGTAGATTTTATGAGGAATTTACATATAAACATACAGTTCTACTGGTCAAACAGAATTATAAACATTCCCTCATGGAATGAAGTAGTTAACACGATCAGCAACAACCAGGAATTGATGAGGGAGAGATTTGTAAACAACCCAACAAAAAAGGGTTTGAGTGCAAATTGGCCGATCTGGGATCGGTATCTACTGTCCATATATGGGGTTTAGCCAAAATGTGATTTATATCTACTGCTATTATGGCTTATTGTGTATTTTATGTTTTCTTATTGTTTGTGTATTCTCCCGATGTCCGGGTAGTAACTGTGGATGTTTGATATATGTAAACCATTTAACTACAAGTAGGAATGTAAAAGAATAAATAATGTTTTCATTCACAAAAAAATATTTTGTAAGGAGAAAAAAAAAATACAGAATGTGAAAATTACATTTGCTAATTTAAGGTGGTTTATCATGAACAGCAGCATTTTCATAAGGAAGTAGATAGGACAATTACACCTCTGTTGGTAAAAGGTTGATTTGCTTTACCCCTGAAGACATTTTAAACATACTACAGCAATTAGTTACATTTAAATATAAATTATTGTGGAACTTATCTGCAGTTAAAATGTACTCTATTCATACTGCACAAAGCTAGATAACAGGTTAGTATCTCAAGAGGTGGACCACTTGAAACATAGAAAGTAACCAGCCCAAAACAATCAATGAAAGTGTCTATTAAAACCAGTGTAGATACCAATAAATTGCACTGTAGCTGCAGATAAACATCTGTGAATTGATACAGACAGTTGCACGGCTTACCTGAAAGAAGGCGTGGAAACAGGAAGGTGGATGCTATCTTTCTCCTGAGAAACACAATATCTTATTGTCTCTAACCAGAATGTCGGCGATGTTCAGAGTAATGGGCTGTTCTCCATCAGTAAATCCACTGTGGCAATGCGTCAAAACTATAAGGCACTTTTTGTAAGCTTCAATGAGGACATGTTCCTAAGAACAAAAAAAGATATAACTCTACTGACTTTTAAATATTAAAACACTTAAGAGTCTTAAAAAAAAAAAAAAAAAAAAAAAAAATGGGTGAGTTTAGAAACACTAAATAATTTGCATTATAAACTGTTCAGTTTATAAAAAAACACACATGATTCACATGAATTTGGACTTTTTTTATGGAACAGTTTTAGGGTGATTATTTTATTTTAGTACACTTGCTCTTTTAATGTTGTTGATTCCGCAAGAAAAAGCACTAAAGATTATGTTTAATTCTAATACTAGCCTTCGTAGAAACAAACAAATAGTGTTCTCTCCTAGTGGAATTCCACTTTTGTGTTATCTTTTTTGGTAGCTTAACTTAAGAAACATAACTTTTCCATTGTCTGTCTTTTCAAACTGGCGGTCATGAAATCAAAAACATTGTTGATGTATATTCTGCTCACAACCATCCTGTAATGTTATATACACTACTTACATCAGTGGAGCACCAGTCTTGCATCATTGAAATGATGTGTGTTAATTTCA
The DNA here is from genome assembly GCA_027410445.1 of Discoglossus pictus. Taxonomy (NCBI): domain Eukaryota; kingdom Metazoa; phylum Chordata; class Amphibia; order Anura; family Alytidae; genus Discoglossus; species Discoglossus pictus. The sequence continues at coordinate 41,698,091 of CM050165.1, forward strand.
TTTGTAAGGTGAATGCTGCCTCCCATTCTGGCTCCATCTCAATATGCTGCCCCACCTGACGTGTAATTGGGTCCATTCCCTTTCAAAAGAAAAATAAAACATAGTATATATAGAAATTAATTATTGTTTATGTGGTAGAACATTCCGCATTAATTCAGTTTTGTTAAACAAAATTCACGTAATTATCCCCACACTTTATCCTTTTACATTTGAACACTTTGTGGATCTGTGATATGGTCACACAGCATGACACTTTTGGCTCTCATGATATCCTGAAGGTTAACTATTTATCACAAGCACTGGGAAAAAATGCCAAAAATGACAGAATTTACTTTTTTTCATATTACATCTTTTAGCGGTTTCAGAAGGTCAAATTCATTATAACTTCCATTACCTACTGAACAATATTCAGACATATTAAATGTTATATATAAAGATTGCATTTAGAAATACATCTTAATAATTAAAATTCAATCTGTTCAGTTACTATTCTTTTCAAAACATATATTTTTTTTTTTTTTCCAAAATAAAGTCTAAATAATTAAAAAAATTTAGAAACCAAAACACACTCAATTATGCCTATTTTTGATATCAGCAGTGCGTAGCCAATGAAATACGGCATGTGTCGTGAGCTGGCTTAATGGTTATAGGTTATATGTAGGCATTCGGAAAACATATCAACCATTGCTGACGTGCAATTTATCAGACAGTTGCAAATGGCTGGTCACTACACCTTAGCTGACATGGGTTCTTCGTCGGAAACGGCTTCAATTTGCACGACAGTACTGACATTTTTACCATGATTTAATACAGCGATTAATAAAATGCGATCTATAGTTGTTTTTTTTTTATGGTGTTCATTGTTTTACTGATATATTTAAATGAATGAGTTTTGACATTTACAACAAGAACCTACCTGCATGCATTTCAGTAGGTCCAAGAAGACCTCAAAACCCTCGAGGAACTTGCAGCGCAAAGCATCAGACCATTCAGGTGGCTTGCTTATTAATACATACCTGCAGATAAAGAACAATACAGGAGCCTCTTACAAAAAGAAGAAAACAATGTTTAACAAAACAAAACGCACTAGATATTAAAAGTATATTGCCAGATAGACAATTACATGCTCTGTAGTTTACAGAAGATCAGATATCAGTTTAAAAGGACCACTTTACCTTTCGCATAAAAGGGCTTATAAAGAATTGTTAGGTAGGGATTGATATATGAGCTCCAAAACTCTATATCACTTGAAAGAGGTATTGTGTCTGGATCTAAACTGGCATACCACAACGGATGTATGGTAGTGGGCAATGACTAGAAAGTTTTGTTTGTACATGGCTAACAAAACCTACTTAGGAATTGCTCGTTCTCAAATTGAGCGCTCTCGGACTCTGGTCCACTCCATTATATATTCCTATCATTAAGTTCCTCATATGTAGCAGTTTTTTGTTTATATGACACGATTTTTTACTCCCTACTATGGAGGAATGGTTGTTTATTATGGCGTCCTAGAAACGGAGATGCTCTAGGTGACGTCACATCGATTTTATGGCATGGTTTACCGCCAGAATAGGACTTTGAGTTTAAAGAAACTTCAAACAGACCCATACAGCGTGATACATACCATGGGTCTCATTCTATTATCGGCCGTAAATCGGCCGTAAGGCTGCGATTCCTTGCGGGGGTTCTGTTAACTCGCAATTCTATTATACGGCCCCGCAAGGATCTCCTCTTACGGCCGGCCGCATATCTTGAAACCGGCGTAAGCTCTGAAATCTAAAAACTCAAAAATAAATTCAAGCCTGCACTGTACAGCTCTGTAAATGCTAGGGATCATATTGGGGGACATGAGGATTAAAAGTAACCCACTCTCAAGCTTGCACATCAGCCCAAACCCGAGTTCAAATTAACTGTTTATTTTCCGGCTGCGGCGTGGGCGGGTCTGAGGTGCTCCAAGCACTCTGGACTTTTTACATGTATATTTTACGTATATTAAAAAATATATATTTTACAGATTTGAGTATAGGATAATTATGTGCTATTTTTGCTAACACCGAATATCACTTTATAGTCTCCTCAGAGTGCAGGATGGCTTTATTTGAGCTATTTTATGTGCTTAATTGGTGCTAGCGGGACCTGTTTGCTGCAAGTAATCTGCGGCTCGTTTTTAGCCTTGCAGAGAGGGTTCCCGGAGCAATTGAATTGCAAATAGGATTTTCTTACGGCCGATTTCCTTGCGGCCGTTTTAGATCAAAGGATTTCCTCCGCCGCGAGCGGCCGCAAGAGATAGCAAGGCACCGGCCGCAAGCCTGCCGGAATCCCCGGCCGGAGGGGAATAAAATAGCAGAATAGCTTGCGGCTGGTCCTTGCGGCCCCGCAACGGCTGCGGCCGCTAATAGAATGAGGCCCCATGTATCTTGCATTTGCACATTGGACTTGAGAGGTAAGAGTCTCTTTGCTTGTTTCTTGGGTCCTAACACTATGCAGCCAGTATCCTACAGGTAACAAACTACATATGGAGGTTAATATATCGAGAAACTTACACTTTCAAGACTTAAAAAACATGTAGTAGCAATTTGCATATTTTATTTACCATGTTTTACCTACTTTACAGTGGTTACTTTTTAAACATAACATCTGTACCACAGATTATTAGGTGTTTAGCATCATGGGTAATTATATTGATATGTGTATGTCTATATGTTTATCCATGTTTTTACACCTTTTTATATGAACAGACTTGTAGGGGAAGACGTGTACTTGTATTCAGATTTAAAGATATAAATTTGCATTTATATCTTTAATCTTTGTATATATGGATACATGTGTTAATCAGCACCTATCATCTTGTGTTTAAATGTAGTATGATAATTTTCCATTGACATATTTGGACTTTCACACAATGTATATATCTTTCTCGTTTTTTATATTTGGATGCATATCTATGTTACATTCTTCTATAATTTTATCTCTATATTCGAATGAATATTCATAAACCTTATTATATATTTATTTTTCTCAATATGTTTATTACTTTTTTTTTTTTATAATACCATTATGATATTTTGAACTGTGTATATACACAAGGAACATATGATATATGTATATGTTTTATACACAGTTATTTTTCGATCATTGAGAAATCCACAGGGAAAAAGTGGGGAAACACATCTGGCCAGTACTTTTTACTATCTATTTTCAATAATAACAGAATCACTGTATTTTTTAATTATTATATATCTGGTATTAAGCATAAGTTACCTTTTATTTATTCCAACTGGAAACTGTTTTATATCAAATATTGAATAAATTGGATATTTATATCACAAGCTATGTTTTTTGTTTTGTTTTTTATATTTATTTATTTTTTTAGTACATACAAAAGATTCTTACAATAATCACAGATTACAAAAACAGGAAAAATAGATACAAAAACATACCTTTAATAGTGGATTTAGTTGTGTAAGGAGCGCCCCACTAGGAAAGTGTTGTAAATTTACTACATTTTATCAAGAAAACAGTCCCAAATCTGCCATTTAAGTTGATTTATTTTACTCTATTGAAACGGATATGGGTGTTCTCTATTTCAATTTGTCTATTCCTATCCATTATTGTTTCAATCTCACTCCAAAGAAATTGAGACTTTCTTCCATTTTAAGACAACTAGCCATTTGGCTACCAAAATAATCTGTATACTAATTCTAAATTTATATTTAATTTCTGCTGGGAACATGTGGAATAAAATCAACTTTGGAGTTTATCAGATTAATACCACACATATTAGAGATTTGTTTCACACATGTGTTCCACAGATCTTGTATAAAAGTGCATTGCCACCAAATATGCACATGTGAACCAACCTGATCAAAACCTCTCCAGCAATTACCTGTATATTGGTTAGGAAACATTTTATTTTAGTATAACCTGGACCAAATGCCACCTTTGAATTATTTTAACGTGAGTTTATTTTAAAGCAACACACATTAAGTTGTTTTCAGTTATTTCTAAAGCTCTATACCAGTCATTCAGTTCCCATTGGGTTCCTAACTCTCTCTCCCATTTATTTATTCCAAGAGTTTTATGGCATGAGGTACCAAATTCAAATATTTTCATACATTTAGAAATATAAAAATTACATGACTCAGCTTTACATATTTTTTAAAGGGAGTTAGACCTCTGCTCTTAGAGAGTTAGAATTCAACCAGAGATCAACAGGAATTCCATTGTTTTTAACCACTTCTTCGAATAGTCTAAACAAATCATTATCATATAAATCCGCAATATATCTCAAATTCCAAATTTCCCATCTAATCTGTTGTATCCATGGTATTGTATCGAAACTTGAGGATAGCAGGATCAAAGGAAATGGAAAAAGGTGCTAATTTATAACTTTTATTATTAAAGCAAAGCCAATTTCTTAAACAGGTTTTAACAACCAAAGGGAATTCAGAAATAGTTTTCATATCGAATGGTTTAAACCATAAATTCTCCAGATTAACCTTTTGAGAAAGGGCTTTTTCAATCTGTAAAAATGTGGATTTCCAGCGAAAAACTTAAAGAAGTGATGAAGTGCCACTGCTTCTGAATATTCATATATGTTTGGGGAGGATAAACCCCCTTTAATAAACTTTACGAACTTTCATATTTATTCTAGATTTCCTCCCATTGTTAATATATTGATCAATACTTAACTGAAAATTACTCAATGTTTTATACGGTGTCTGTAATGGAATACTCCTAAAAAGATATAGAACTTTAGGCAAAATAAACATCTTAACTGCTGCCACTCTGACCATCCAGGAAATATTAATTTTTTCCCAGTTGTCTAATATTGACCGTACTTTAATGTACACTTTTTCATAATTATTTTTAACCCGAGTTTTAAGATTTGGGGTAAATTCAATACCCAGATGTATAAAGCTAGTTTTAATCCAGTCAAAAGAATAAAGTTCTTTAAGTTTCTTTTTCATCTCTTTATCTATGTTTAATGACATAACCTCTGTCTTAGAGGAATTCAATGTATAGTATGACAAATCACTATAAAGATCAATAATTTTCATTACATTTCTAATTGATTTTATAGGGTCAGTAATTGTTACTACCACATCATCCGCAAACATGGTAATTTTGGATGTTAGATTATCAATTACCGAACCATTAATATTTTTATCACAACTAATTTTCCTCGGCAAAGGGCTCAATAACAAGAGAAAAGATCAATGGGGAAAGTGGACAGCCATGTCTAGTCCCATTTCATACTATAAATGTATCAGTTCTAAAGCTCAAACCAGATACGTGACCTAAAACATTGGTATATAAGGCTATTATGGTCTTAGAGCCGAAGTTGACAAAACCAAATTCCCTTAAGGTCAGTTCCAAGAATTCCCAGTTTACTTAATCAAAAGCTTTTTCGGCGTCTAACACCAAAGCTACTAAATGAATTCTATTAGCTTTATGATAGGTAAATAGGTTTAAGAGTTTACGGGTATTATCTGCCCCTTGTCTCGCTTTTATAAAGCCCGATTGGTCATAGTTGATCAAATCGTTTAACAGAGGATTTATTCTAGTCGCTAAGATTTTCACATATATTTTGACATCTGTGATTAATAAAGAGACTGGTATATAGTAAGTACAAATAGAGGGGTATTTCACTTCTTTAGGGATAGTAATAATGGATGCTTCCAGCAGTGCAGAGTCTAAGGTTTTAATTTGGTTAGGGATATTCCTTAAGTGTCTTTTTAATATTCCAGAAAAGGACTTGTAAAAGATATTTGAATACCCATCTGGGCACTGAGATTTTTTCATTTTAAGGGACTTAATACACTCATCTATTTCTTTAATTGATATTTCTTCCTTTAGTTTGTTCCTCTGATCTTCTGAGATCTTGCAAAGTTTTACGGATTTCAGAAAACCCTGTTATTTGAGTTTCTGGGTTTGAGTTTTCCCTATCTCTAATAAAGAGTCTGTACTTGGAAAATTTTTATTTAAGGGATCTAGTTTATTAAGCTTAATATAATGCTCTCTAAGAGAGCAGCCTCTCTTTAACTGTTTTTGCAGAAAGAGATATTAAAAAAGACCTCTCATGTATGCTGTTAGTGCGTTTCAAAGAATAACTTTGGATTCCACAGAATTTTCATTTATTCTGAAAAATTACTTAATTTCCTTTGTTATATATTCTTTGTTTGCTATTGATTTAAAAAAAGTTGCATCTTCTCTAAATGTCTTACCTAAATTACACAAGCATGGTCTGAGCGAGTGATTAATCCAATTTCGGCTCTGGTGGTAATGGCGACTGTTTGCTGATCTAATAAAACATAGTCGACTCTTGTATATGTCTTATGGCGCTGAGAGTAAAATGTATAATCTGACTCTTTAATGGCGGAGAGTCCTCCAACCACCATACATATTATATTTTCTTTCTTGAAACAATCTAGACATCTTGATTAAATCACTGTTTGGTTTTGGTTTAACAACTGACTTCCGATCAAGCTCTGAATCTAGAGTCATATTTAGAGCCCCACTAATTATTTATTTATTATTATATCCTTTTTTAATATTTGATATAGATTTAAAATTTTTATTTAAAACCCTATTTTGATACTGATTTGGAGCATATAGGTTTACAATTGTATATACATCTTTTTTTTATTGTACATATCCAGATGGCAAATCTGCAGTCTAAATCAACCTGTACTAGCTCCTCTGTTATTACATTCTTTTTAATAAACAGTATGGCAACCCCTCTACATCTTGCAACTGGACATAGCTTTAATTCTGAAACGTTGGCTTCGCAAACTTGATCACCGATATGGTATTTTGAGAAAAAAGGATACTTGTATGCGCATATGGGATATATCGACCCCATCTATACTAGCATACCACTATGTATTGATATTAGTGGAATATTACCCAAATACCCATATGAGATTAGACGCTTAAGAAGAAAAGAAGTACCAACACATGTTGGGAAGCCTATAATATCCCTCATAAACTGAGGTTATAAAAGGTGAGAGCTATACCTTTTATTCTCAGCAAACAAGGGTTTGGGATTTTGGGATAATATCTTGGCTATCTTCACTAGGATTTGGTGCGCATTCTCTCCCCATCCCCCTCTTCTCTCCAGCCACAATACTTCACTCAGGTGATGTAGAGGGCTTATACAGCTTAAAGGACCATTGGAAAATAGAAATTGTTTTATAAATACGCAGTAACATTTTATTTTATTATTATTTTTCTCATCAAGCCTTAAATAACAATTCTTTAGAGGCCCCTTTATAAAAGCACTAAAATAAATATTTTAAATGATGTTACAGTACAAATATGCAACATTATGAAATGGGCTCTTTCAGATAAATAAAAAAAAAAACTTCAACTTTAATTTGTTTTTTGTCATAGATACTCACTTGAGATCCAAAATCAGGCTCTGTACTCTTCTAAACTTGAAAGCCTGCGACGCAGTGTATCTTTCAAACTGAAACCTGCCCTGGATATCCCTGTGTCTCAAGTGGTCCATAAACGTCTTAATTATGGTGGTCATCAGGTTTTGCTCAGTGATCAGCATTCGAGCCTAAACCAGAACATAAAGTTATAGTTTTAGTTAATGAAAAATAATCTAAAGTGATCACAATGATCTAGCAACTAATTAATAAAATTAATAATGGAATTACATTTCAGTTGAATAGTCCAGATAGATAGACTTGATAACAACTCAATGTATTATTAATCTATTTTTTTAATATAGTTTAGCGAAAATATAACATTGAACCCCACAGTGAAATGTTACTATTTGAAGAAGATAAACTGAATAAAGAGGTCAGATAATTAAACAAACAACTTTTAGGGCTAAAAGTACATAAGCCCAAATATTTTTCAGGTTGTTTTAAAAAAATAATGTAATAGCTTTTTTTAATTAAATATACATTAAAACATTATTTGCTGTTTTTATTTAAAAAATTTAAAAAAATGGACGATTATAATAATAAAAAACACTTTTGTACGTTAATACCAGTTGTGACATTGTTTTATATGTAAAATGCTAGTGTTACAGCTGAATATATTAATAATCATATTAATAATCTCCAGATGTTTTTAATGTATTCATTTACAAACAAAAAAAAGTATTAAAAATCAAAATGTATTGCTAGTAGTTAAAGTCAGTGTGAAACATGGTTATTTTTCATAATGACCATTCACATATAGCCTACGAATTGTGTTTAAAAGACTACTGAAATCCAAAAATTACAGTATTCTTTTTTTTTAAACTTTATTTTGATTTTCAGTGATTTTAACAGTAAATTTGTGCACAAAATAACATTAAATACCACAGCTTACATTTACAAAAAAAAACAGTATATATGAAAGGGGAGGGTTAAAGGAAGGTACAGAAATTAAAAGGGGGATTGCGAGGGGAAAAGGTAGATCGATCGGATTAAGATACAATGTTGATACGATTCAGATATTAAGACATTATATTTTACTACATTATTCTATTTAGAAGAAATGTGATAATTAACCAAAAAGTAAAAACAAATACACCATCTTTAATTTATTATTTAATAGCTGTAATTATTCTACCCCTAAAGGGAGAGACCTTACAATTACTCCTGCTGAAAGCCCTGGCATGATTGCCATTGTTCAATCGAGGTAGGTAAATGTTTCTCTGCATTCAAGATATATTTTTAGAAGTTGATAAAAAATGGTGATTCCCATTATACAATTGTGTATTACTTAGGAAATGGAAAGCTGAGTTTAAAACAAACAAACTTGCACATTATAAAGTATGGATGAGCACATCGAAACATGGGACTACACATTTTTGTTTTATCGATGTGGAACACAAACAAGTTATATGTCTGTGACATAACTGAGGAAATGGAAGTACTGTGTGCTAAGTTTAGTTACAAGTAAAACAACATACATATCTTCTATGAAGTGTTAACCATAATACACACCTAAAAAAGTAAAATGCATTACAGTTTTATTCTTAACCACAGCCTTGTAAATTAACCACATAATGTGTGAATAACAAGAACTGTCAAAACTATAACAGGTAACAGGTGTTAAAAATATTCATGTATTATAAAAAAAAGAAAAAACAGTTGTGTGCAAAAATAAAATAAAAAAGCCCACAAGATAATTTCTTGGAAAACTAAAGAGACGCTCTATAGATTTTTTTAACAATACAATGTACAATGTAGACATGAATATATACAGTGTATATAAAAAGTCTACACCCGCCTGTTAAAATGTCAGGTTTCTGTGCTGTAACAAAAATGAGACAAAGATAAATTATTTCAGAACTTTTCCACCTTTAATGTGACCTATAAACTGTACAACTCAATTGAAAAACAAACTGAAATCTTTTAGGTAGAGGGAAGAAAAAATATAAAAATAAAATAATATGGTTGCATAAGTATGCACACCCTTAAACTAATACTTTGTTGAAGCACCTTTTGATTTTATTACAGTACTCAGGCTTTTTGGGTATGAGTCTATCAGCATGGCACATTTTGACTTGGCAAGATTTGCCCATTCTTCTTTGCAAAAACACTCCAAATCTGTCAGATTGCGAGGGCATCTCTTTTGCACAGCCCTCTTCAGATCACCCCACAGATTTTCAATCAGATTCAGGTCTGGGCTCTGGCTGGGCCATTCCAAAACTTTAATCTTCTTCTGGTGAAGCCATTCCTTTGTTGATTTGGATGTATGCTTTGGGTCGTTGTCATGCTGAAAGATGAAGTTCCTCTTCATGTTCAGCTTTCTACAAGAAGCCTGAAGGTTTTGTGCCAATACTGACTGGTATTTGGAACTGTTCATAATTCCCTCTATCTTAACTAAGGCCCCAGTTCCAGCTGAAGAAAAAAAGGCCAAAAGCATGATGCTGCCACCACCATGCTTCACTGTGGGTATTATGTTCTTTTGGTGATGTGCAGTGTTGTTTTTGCGCCAAACATATCTTTTGGAATTATGGCCAAAAAGTTCAACCTTGGTTTCATCAGACCATAACACCTTTTCCCACATGCTTTTGGTAGCCTCCCAGACCAGTTTTCTTCTCGTCTTTTCATCAATTTTGGAGGGAGCTCAAGTTCTTGGTAAAGTCACTGTTGTGTCATATTTTCTCGACTTGATGATGTCTTCACTGTGGTTCCATGGTATATCTAATGCCTTGGAAATTCTTTTGTACCCTTCTCCTGACTGATACCTTTTAACAATGAGATCCCTCTGATGCTTTGGAAGCTCTCTGTGGGCCATGGCTTTTGCTGTGGGATGCGACTAAGAACATTTCAGGAAAGACCAACTAGAGCAGCTGAACTTTATTTGGGGTTAATCAGAGGCACTTTAAATGATGGCAGGTGTATGCTAACTCCTATTTAACACGATTTGGAATGTGATTGCTTAATTCTGAACACAGCTACATCCCCAGTTATAAGAGGGTGTGCAGACTTATGCAACCACATTATTTTTATTTTATTTTATTTCCATCCACCTAAAAGATTTCAGTTTGTTTTTCAATTGAGTTGTACAGTTTATAGGTCACATTAAAGGTGGAAAAAGTTCTGAAATGATTTATCTTTGTCTCATTTTTTTACAGCACAGAAACCTGACATTTTAACAGGGTCTGTAGACTTTTTATATCCACTGTAGCTGAGAAGATATGTTAGGTCTGGAATCTATGGACTAGAATTAGGGTTAGGAGTTGGGGTAGGGATATGAATTATTTTGATTTGCTATTGAGTTAGGCTGATGAAAAGGGAAAAAATATGTAAGTAGGGTTAGTAGGTATGAAATGGGTTGTGATAGTGCTTCGTGAATGCTAAGAGGAGACTCTTAAAGGACCACTGAAATATTATACAGTAAACTCCCTGTTATCCGGCACCCACGGGGACTCCCTGTTCCCGGATAAGTGTAGTTGCCGGTTAATCGTGAGTCCACGAATTTAAGGGTCTAAACGACCCTTAAACCCCCAAAAAACCCTCAAAAAGGTGGAAAAAGTTTTGAAATGATTTATCTTTGTCTCATTTGTTTACAGCACAGAAACCTGAAATTTTAACAGGGGTGTGTAGACTTTTTATATCCACTGTATTAGTAAGGAGGACAATGCAGATAATATAATATCATAAGACTTTACAATTAGATAAACAAAGATCTGTTTTAAATCAACACCCCAAATAAGGTGGTTGTTTGTAAAGGGAATTCAGAGCTGGCAATATTTTATACTAGTCACTCCATGCCATCTTTCTTAATATGCTAATTTGCAGCTATATGTGTAATTATTGACAGTGTGCGTCTGAAAAGTGTCAGATGGAGGGAGGGAATACAAACGATCGATTAGCACAGTGGTAAATAATATAGCCAACATAGAAACAATTTAGCATACATTGGCACAAAAAAGTATGTTGGAATTATATAGACAAATCCATGTAATATTTACTTTAGAAAAGTTTTCAATCATCTTTAAAGAAAAATTAAAAAAAAGAGAGCACTAAAAATAACTTGAATTTGAGGTGACAGTGTCTCTAAAAAAAAATATTTCAGTGCCATGTTCTATTTTTTCATTTAAAAGAACAATATTGGGCCATTACAAAAATATTTTGTCAGATAAATAAATTATATATAAAAAAACTGATACTAGAAGAAAACAGATATAAAATGTGTTTTATTCCCCATAACAGTGTGTCTAACTATTAATAGTGGGTTACAAACTCGTCAAGATTTAAAGCCCCACTTAATTCAGCACAATTTGCACACTACTGTCAAGATCTCCTAAAAGCATGTTTGCATACTTTTTGAACTTTTGAAAATGGTGCATTTTCCCAGAGAAATAACCCTTAACAAATCTATCCACACAGAGCAGGTCAGTTATGGATTACAGTAACTGATCAGTGCAGTCCTGAGTGCAGGAAAAAACTGCTATCAATCACTGTCTCACCATGCGTTATTAATCAGGCAGGATAGACTTTGTAATGTAAATAGACTTAAAACTTAAAATTTTTGTTCTGTGTAATAAAAAAAAAATGATAATTTTAACATACAATCTTGTGCTCTCACACCATGAAAAGCCCTTACTGGGAGGTAAATGGCCCTTTAAGAATCTCTCCAATTATCTCACCAGATCAAGAGCTGGAAGACTCTGTAGGTGAAATATTTCTAAACTCATATACAGAATATGTAATACGATTAAAAGGGATGATAAATAGGCATATGCAAAAAGGTTTTACAGAAGACAAGTGTGAAGGTGGATGTGATACTAGCACCAGATGAGCTTTGTGTTTTTTCATAATACTTACAAGTGTAGGTAGGGCAGAAACCCGTCATAGGTGATTGCAGTAGGTCATTGATACTTACGAGTGAAGGGACTGTAAATATCTGTACCGAAAGGTCAGTGATTGAGAATTCTCTGTCGTGGTCGTCTTTCACATAATCACTCTGCAATCGCTCATAATTCTAGTGATAGGAAGGGAAGAAAGACAAGGAGTGGCATCTATCAGTTCAAAAAATGGGTTTTTACTCACCAGAGTGGGCACAGTGAAGAGTTGGACAGACAGAGCAGCCACCGAAACTGCTCGCTCGTGATCATCCTCCATAAAATCTCTCTGCAACTGCTGGTAATTCTAGACAACAAGGGGGAGATTCACCTCTAATCCACACTGGCCTTGTACTCATTTATTAAACCCTCTAGTGATAAAGGGGTGAAATCAAATGCTACTGCTACCCCTATGTTTTTTTAGGGCAGCGACAGTGTTACTTGCAGTATAAGTAGACATCTCATTGAAGGGTATTTTTTGTCATTTTTACTTTTTATATGTTAGACTTTGAAATCACTTACAAGCTGAATAAAACTTAAAAGGGATACTTAAGTCACAAATGAGCTACCATGATGGGTTTAAACGTTATTAACCGTTTTATTTGCATGAAAAATTGAAGAAAGGGTTAAAAAAAGTTATTTTAACTACTGTACAAACTGATTTTGGAACAAAGTCATGACCAGCTCTTACATTTTTCTTCGTCATGCTATATGAGAAATCCCCACTATAGATTGACTGGTGCAGTGCCCTAACACACACCATTTAGAGTTTATCTGAATGGAGACCTGTTTTGCTCCAAATGCAGTTGTAATGGAATTAAAATAATTTTTTTATCCCTTTCATGAAAACATAGTGATTTTAAATGCATGATCGCAAATGACTTTAGTATTCCTTTAAAAATATAATATAGCTCTTTCTATGGATCCACGGTATATATAATAATATATAATATAGCTCTTTCTATGGATCCACAGTATAATTTTGATCACCCCCCCCCCCCCCCCCCCCCCCCCCCCCCAATTAGGCGGGTAAGCTGGCTGTGATGCAGTACAGGATCCACCGGGGATGAGGATAAATATATAATTACCGTATTTATCGGCGTATAACACGCACTTTTTCTCCCTGAAAATAGGGTGCGTGTTATATGCCGATATTCCCTCCTCATCCTCAACCTCCCTCCTCATTCTAAACCCCCACCGCATTCTAAGCCCCCCCCTCAACCTCAACCCCCCTAAATACCTCCCCCTCACTTACCTGCTTCTGCTCCGGCCTCCGCTCCTTGACCAGGTGACGTCACATGCGCGCCACGTCATTAGCATAGCCACGTCATTAGCATATACCGGGTGCCGGCACCCAGTATATCCTAATGACGTGGCGCGCATGTAACGTCACCGGGTCAAGGAGCGGAGGAGGGAAGTTGAGGATGAGGAGGGAAGTTGAGGATGAGGAGGGAGGTTGAGGATGAGGAGGGAGGTTGAGGATGAGGAGGGAGGTTGAGGATGAGGAGGGAGGTTGAGGATGAGGAGGGAGGTTGAGGATGAGGAGGGAGGTTGAGGATGAGGAGGGAGGTTGAGGATGAGGAGGGAGGTTGAGGATGAGGAGGGAGGTTGAGGATGAGGAGGGAAGTTGAGGATGAGGAGGGAAGTTGAGGATGAGGAGGGAAGTTGAGGATGAGGAGGGAAGTTGAGGATGAGGAGGGAAGTTGAGGATGAGGAGGGAGGTTGAGGATGAGGAGGGAGGTTGAGGATGAGGAGGGAAGTTGAGGATGAGGAGGGAGGTTGAGGATGAGGAGGGAGGTTGAGGATGAGGAGGGAGGTTGAGGATGAGGAGGGAGGTTGAGGATGAGGAGGGAGGTTGAAGATGAGGAGGGAGGTTGAAGATGAGGAGGGGGGTTGAAGATGAGGAGGGGGGTTGAGGTTGAGGATAGGGGGGTTTAGGATAGGGGGTTGAGTTTGAGGATAGGGGGTTGAGGTTGAGGATAGGGGGTTGAGGTTGAGGATAGGGGGTTGAGAAAGGAGGATGAGGAGGGGGGTTGAGGATGAGGAGGGAGAGGTTGAGGATGAGGAGGGAGAGGTTGAGGATGAGGAGGGAGAGGTTGAGGAGGAGGAGGGAGAGGTTGAGGAGGAGGAGGGAGAGGTTGAGGAGGAGGAGGGAGAGGTTGAGGAGGAGGAGGGAGAGGTTGAGGAGGAGGAGGGAGAGGTTGAGGAGGAGGAGGGAGAGGTTGAGGATGAGGAGGGAGAGGTTGAGGATGAGGAGGGAGAGGTTGAGGATGAGGAGGGAGAGGTTGAGGATGAGGAGGGAGAGGTTGAGGATGAGGAGGGAGAGGTTGAGGATGAGGAGGGAGAGGTTGAGGATGAGGAGGGAGAGGTTGAGGATGAGGAGGGAGAGGTTGAGGATGAGGAGGGAGAGGTTGAGGATGAGGAGGGGGAGGGAGAGGTTGAGGAGGGAGAGGTTGAGGATGAGGAGGGAGAGGTTGAGGATGAGGAGGGAGAGGTTGAGGATGAGGAGGGAGAGGTTGAGGATGAGGAGGGAGAGGTTGAGGATGAGGAGGGAGAGGTTGAGGATGAGGAGGGAGAGGTTGAGGATGAGGAGGGAGAGGTTGAGGATGAGGAGGGAGAGGTTGAGGATGAGGAGGGAGAGGTTGAGGATGAGGAGGGAGAGGTTGAGGATTTTGCTTCAAAGTTCTTTATTTGAATTTTTTTTCCCCCTGAAATTCCCTTCTTAAAATGAGGTGCGTGTTATACGCCGGTGCGTGTTATATGCCGATAAATACGGTATGTTTTTTTACCAAGACCTATTTGACAAACAGTATGTATACTCTATGGTTTTATTACCGTGTTTAATGATTATTTTACTTACTTTTGCAAAACGGATGGCAAAAAGTTTCTTGTATTTTAAATCCATTAGAAGACTGCTCATGAACAGCTGATGGTAGCAGTTTCTGGCACCTACAATAAACAGCAGATTGATTTAGGATCTATTCATAATGGTGATAATAGGATTTGATATATAAGAAATAAGGAGCAGAGAAAGAGAATATAATACACATATATTTAGTATGTCACCTTTCCAGAGTTTTGAATCACACAGCATCAATTTGTCAACAAGAGACGAGTTTTCTCCATCTGGACCCTCCTGTAAACCAACTTGACAGAGAATGCGCCTTAGCCCATCTGGAAAAATAAACACAATGTATCTTGCTATCAGGAAGCTGACATACACAAGTAATAAATACATTGCTGATAAATAGTTTAACATATAACTTCAGTATATTCAGTCAGTATAATGGTCAGTGTGGCTTTTAAAACATATTTGAGCTTTAGTGTTTATGGGCTAGCAGAGCTGCTTCTCTCCACACCCTATTAGGTGCTCAAAGGGTGGAGAGCGTCTGTACAAGAGGTTGCCGCAAATTATTTTTGAACAGGTTTGCAATAAAGCCGATAAAGACTCTTATGAGGACAGTCTCCTGGGCACAACCTCTTCCATCCCTGGTGACCTGATCAGGGTGGAGAAAAGCAGATTGGCTGATGTCTACAGTTTAAATGTAAGTTTTAAAAGCTACAGTGACTTTGTTTTACTGACTTTATTGCTAATCCCTTATTGAATAATCAAGTGAAATCCTACTGCATGAGCACTACAGAGATCCTTAAGTCATATCAGTCTGATTTCAGTAAATGTTTACATCTTCTAAAGTTATCATTATGTACATAAATATAATGTTTGTGTTCCTACCCTGCATGTTGTGTCATAGGCAAGATTAAAGTAAGTAGTGCAAGTGGCTCTTTACAATGGCCACATATTGCATGCCTTTCTAATCTAAAACAGCAGTTTTTCCTAAAAATAATCAGTTTTAACTGAAATTAAGAGAATAAAAAAAAAATAATACTAACAAAGTATACAATAAAAGTGAGAGGCAAGGGAAATCTGTATGTGCAATGTTGCCACTGTCTTCCATTTGTGATGGGAATTAAATCATTTGCAGATTTCATCCCGGGTTATCCACAAGTGGGACATCTTTTCCCATTACATAATAATACTAATTATATATATATATATATATATATATATATATATATATATATTATTGTTTTATTTATTATAATTTTCTTTTTTCCAAGGTGAAAGGTCGTAGTAGTCGTCGTCGTAGTCGTAGTAAGTGATCTAAACATTGGCAAATAATATTACGTTTCCCATTACATTATGACAAAAGAAACGGGCAATGTGTTAAGGAGATTCTTGTCACGAATAACCAATGGAGTCTGTTGTGTGACATTGCTAGAGTGCAGACTGCAATACTAAAAACTGTCAGTGAGTGTTATAGGATTTGTATTTTGGGAAACAATTAGAGGCTTTCTTAGTAAAGACAACCATTTTTGCAAACAGAGTATGTAATATATGAGCAGAATTTGCAGGACTCCAGATTATAATAAATTTGTTAGGAATCTGCGGTATCTTCATCATAAAACACTGATCAACCAATGGATTTTGTCGGGTGAAAAGTAACCAAGCTATTGAAATACACTGAAGCTTTAAGGCAGGCAATATACTCCGAGAAAAAATAATTAGAGAAATTGAAAGGCAGAGTTTTCATAAGCTTGCACATTTATTTCACACTATCCTTACAGTTGTAGCACATGAATAAAAAGGAGTTTTCTTTCTTTGTTCCATCTAAAAGAGGACATCTTGAGTGTGTCAATGTGTGACACTTCCAGGTGGGCTATTAGTCATTGAGCAGCAATATCTACATTCTACAAAATGCGGTTTACATTTCCCATTTGATTAAATGAAGTTTAAACAAGATTTAATATTTTAACCCCAAAAAAACAAACAAATAACTTCTTTTAATATGTCACACATGCTTTTTAAAATTGTGATCCTGATGAAAGTGTACTTTTAACTTAACATATGTGCGGTCACAATGCAATCACCACGTACCTGAATATCCAATGACTTGGCCAAGCCAATTAAGGAGTTTTAATCCAAAACTCTGGTGTGCAACAATAGCAGAATGCATGACCTGCACCTTGAGGGGCTTTGTCTGCCGACTTGTGTTCCTCTGAAAAATATATAAATAGGCAAATGTCAAGAAAATAATTTCACCTAAAAATAAATTAAAATGTATATGGAAGTTTCCCGGTTTCAAACTTTTTCTAATCTAAAACTTGCTGTGTATATCAGAAACTCACATTACATTGGGTCATTCTATACACATACAGATTTTTTTTATTTAAAGGAAAAAAAAGTTTTGACACCCCCAGAGGTGCCTACATAGGCACCTGGTAGCTTCCAATAGAAACACTGCATTCAAATACCAAATAACCTTATACTAACCAGCACAATGAAGAGAGTTTTCTGAAAAGGCTTCCTTCCTTGTGGTGGGAAGAAAAGACTACGCATCCCATGATGCTTTGCTGCAGACTGCTGCCTAGACATTGCAACAAAGTTGTAGCTGCCTCTGATTGGCAACAACAAATTATGAATTTTATGCTAATTTAGCTCGGGTTTTCAGAGGCATTCCTTCATAAAAATCAACTGTCAGAAAACTAAAGAAATTTGCCACTTAGAGTAAGTTTATTAATGTTTATTTGGGGTGGGGGTGTCATGCAAAAAAGATTAGCATACACTACTGATTCTCCTCTATCCGATGCATTAATGATCCATGAAACCGCTAAATACATTTAAAAATTGAACAAACTCCATTTTAACGGATTAGTTCTTTTGTCTGTAAAAAGTGATTATTAAAAGTTAAATAATTAGATAAATAAATATAGTTTAGTCATGACATTACGATTCGATTACACCATAGCATGAAAAATGAGGCCGAGGCAGCACAGTTTTAGGATGCAGCAGTCTACCTCAATTTAACAATGTATTGCCATGGCATATGACTGGAATTATCTGTATGTGACCACATTTCTGTCAGTACACACTGTGCATATACATCACACATACACGTATGCTTTTATATATGTATGGGTTTATGGTCATTTTAGGATGGAGATATATTAAGAGGAACTGAGAAGCAGTAACTGTGTCAGGGAGAGAATACAAATGTAAATGTACCTAGGGGAAGCATAAAACCTAAACATACCAGTGGCCAGTGTACAAGTCATGACATACCAAGCTGCTATGTGATACAACTAAAGCACATGTTACATTGCATATTTCTGTTCTTAGAAACACTAGTGATATGGTACTGGCAGTGATCACCCTTCAGAGTCAGACAGACTGTTTCTAGGAGACTAGAAGGAAACCCTTCTGAGATACATTACCATTTGAAAAATATTTAGGAGCCAGAACTGCGTATTTTAGGAGCTCTTGATCACAGGCACCTGGCAAATATCCTACCTTGTTTATTGGTAGAAAAAGTTCCTATCACAGTATCCTTCTCAGTAATATTGCACAATTTATTAAAAGATATTGGGAGAAAAAATGTGAAAGCAGTCACTCACCACTATGACGGACTTTGCTTGTTCACAATACTGAAAGTCCCCATATCTGACTGATCTCCGTCCCTAAAAACAAACAAGAACAAATGATTGCATTATATAGACCAAAATAAAGTCAGGATCTTGCCGTTTTATTAATATAAAACATATTTTGTAGGTTTAGCTCTGCACAGCCCAGAAAGTGAACGGTAAAACTTACATCTCGATCCACAGTTGTTGCAAAGCTAATGGCTTCCTTCTGACTGCAGCTCACTGCTTTCTGAAGAGTGTAAATGACCTGTTCATATGTATGAACTTCATCATTAAACAGCATGCAGTAATAGGTGTCCTCTTTTTCCCTGTAGATAAAAGTGTTAATGCTTTAATAACACCATTAAAAGATCATTTTTGATTACAAATGAGAAAGAACATTTTCTAAATGAATGAAAAACTAGAGAAGAAAGGTTAAAAATGACTTCTTTACATATGCAAGGCAGCTTTTGTAAACATAAAGACCTACTTGCAGAAGGAACTTGAGGGGCATATTGACTTTTGTCAACAGTTACTTTCCAAACAAATTATAAATGACTTTTTCCTAATCCTTGTACAACTAAAAAATAAGGTACTTAATTACAATTATAGCTCTTTTTATTGTTCTGAAAATATTAGGCGTCTTAAAGCTGAGAGTATTTTTATGAATAAACTTATTTATAAGTTACAGTTTTATGGTCTTCCAGCAAAAGATTGTTGAAATTTAATTTGCAACAGCAAAGCAACTTTTTTTAAATGTAATTCACTGCTTAAAATGGTTAAGAACAATTAGATTTAATAAGAGAATAAACAATCATTCATAGGCTGCCCCAATAGCAAAGGGACGATACCATAGAGAAGCTTCCTTAGGACAAATCTTTATTAAACTTTTACTGTGCATTTAACCATGCCCTAGGCTGAATAAGCTCCAGATCTCTGCACCTTCTGAATGATCTATTGGTCTCTGGTGTTAAAGCCACCCAGGGGGAAGTACCAAACTGAAAACCTTTAGATACCACTCTGTAAAACACACATTAGTAGCAGGCAGTAGTATAACATGAACTGCTAGCAATATACACAAATACACCTTCTAATCGCCTCTCATTATCCTGCTGCAAGTACAGTATGCCTGTTTGGATTGCATTCCCCTCTGGGTGGTTCCTACTACAGACACAATGCATCATTCATTTGGCAGGATTGCAAAATTGTAAAAAATTGTTTAAATGCACAATAAAAGTTTTAAAAAAGGTTCCTTACCCGGACCTACTTTCTATTCTACTATTCTTTAGAGAACCCTTTACAAGAACACTTAATTGGCACTTTAATGTTGATTTTTAAATCATTGATTTCAAACATGTAGCTCATTTTGTTAAGGTCATTACAGTGGTCCTTCAAGTTTATTTTAAGATGAAAAGTAAATGTTGTAGACCACATCAATGTAGGTGACTTCAGCTCATGTGCATCACTCCCACCTCTTTTCATGGATACATTTGTACTTTAGTACACACAATCCAGTTCTCACAGAGCGCAGTACTCACACACACTCCAGGCCAGGAGGCAGCTCATTTTCTTTCTCCCATGTTAGAATATCCACAGCATACTGAAACATGATGGCAAAAACATTGTATGCCCGTGCGACCATATCATCTGACAAGTGAACAAGGGGGTCCTGGAGGCAGAAAAAAAAAAGAGAAGTGCCTTACAAAAATGCAGAATGAAATATACCCGTAACAGCGATTAAACAGTATTTCAAAACATACTAGACGTTTACTTTTAAGGACCACTCTAGTTTTTCGATTTCGTCTTTTGAACACGTAAACATGAGAATGGGCAAAAAAGTAAATAGACAATCTTAACATTTTATAAATCTTAGGCAAATATGCCTTACTGCATACTTCAATTTTGTTTCTTGACCAGGTGCAGTCTGTCCTTTTAAAATAAGGAGATCACTGACAGTTGCAGCTGCCACATTACCCTTGTGCAGACAAATTTCCCACCTTGAAAAAATTCATCAGCTGAAACCAAAATGGCATACTCCAAAACAGTATAAGTGAATGTAAAATGTAAAAACATGTTGCTTGTTTTCAAGAACAGTTCTTTAAAATAGTAAATTTTAAAAACATGACTACAGCGATCTGTTGCATTGTATACAGAGTCAGTGCTGCTTTTTGGGATACTCTTTATATGGAGAGGTTGAATCTTATGTTTTGTCCCAACTCACCAGTATATCTATACATAAAAACACTTGTATTCATCCTAAATATATGTATGTTTCCTAGGTATTATATAACTTTACTGCGCATGTTTATGGGAACATGGAATGATCCCTGCGTTTGTAACATTAAAAGAAGTCTAGAAAAATACTTTGATCTGTTCAAGAATCTAAAATCAAAATGGCAAACATGGGACAAATACTTTGTAGAATCACCGTAGAAGCCTCTTGGCTATTAGAGTAATAATAATCCTCTCTTACCCCCGGGTCTCGCCCGTGTTCACACCAACCCACATGATTGTTTACTATTTCTAATTTTAAGTGTGTATATAGGTTTTGAACTGTATGTAAATTTCATATGTCTGTATACAATAAAGAAAAAAAAAGTATATCTACACATAAAAACACTTAATCCTAAATAAATGTATCCGTTTCCTATGTATTATATAAAACTTTGCTGCGTGTGTGTGTGTGCGTGTGCGTGTGTGCCTAAAGGAACTTTGAATGTTCTATGTTTTAAACTTTAAAATAATCTTCTATTTACTCGCATAAACATTTTATAAAGGTGCTCTGTTTTTACTCCCTGAAACCATACAAATACCCTTAGAAAAAGTCTGTTGTAATAAGATAATAAAAAAAAATTATATATATATATATTTGTACTGTGGGCTGACTTTCTTAAGTGCATTTCTCCTAATAATGCAAACATGTTATAGCAGCAATGCTTTGTCTGATGGAGTGGTAATTAAATAATTGTATTACTTCGTATCACTGACTAATGAGGGCTTAAAAAACAAACTTTTTCCTTCTGTCAGGCCATGTACTGAAAATGCCAAGCGAGCAAGCGAGTCCTCATTTTGTGCTGCCACTTAATGCTGTTCCTATTTCCTTACCTCGGTCTCACTTTCAGAGATGTTTAGTGCATGTTTCTGGCAGAATGGGCCCTCTTTCCATGCCTCAGCATCTCCACAGTCACAGAAACCTCCTCCTCCTGACGTGGTCATCTATTATAAACGGATTGGAAAGAAAAAAAGGAATGTATGAAGACAAGAACACAAGCTAATATACAAAAATATAAGCTAAAATAACAGAAGAATTGTATTACATGGAAAATGTGCACTCAAATGGAAAGAGAATGCAAAAGGGTATAGCGCTTCAGAATATGTTGGCGCGTTATATATAAATGATAATATAAATAATAATAGGGTAGGAAGCAAACACTATTTTGTAAGGTCTTACTCAAAATTCTGAAACAAGGGAGGGTAATTTGTGTTCATCCATTAGTACTTCAGCTCATACTAACCCGGTAACGATGCTCTCTGTGAACACTTCCCAAAAAGCACTCCATACACAACACGCATGTAGGATCAACTGCACAGTCCCTGAAAAAGAAGAACAAAAAGCATGAATACAGAATAAAAGCGAGATTTTGTATATGCAAAAAAACAAGGGGTAGATATAAAAAAATGAATTCAAAAGATGAAGAGTACAACATTCTTAAAAATTACTACTCTGTACAGAAGTAGAGTATAATAATTAATAGCGAGGCTGCTCTCTGAAATTATTGAACATGTTATATGCAAAAAAAAGCAATACAGGTAAACTTTATGGAGAATGAGAACTTAATTGACTTTATGATATTTTGGATGCATGATAACAATTAAAAGAACAAAACTAATATTCATTCTAAATTATATTCAGCAAGTTACTTAAGACAGAAGTGGAATAAGACAGCACCAATCATGTTCCAGTCAAGGTGTTATACAATAAGCACATGAGTTTTCATGGTAAAATACCAAATTGTTCTAATGCTGGTGAAATGCCGCTAACATTTTACTGAAACCTGCTTTAATACATTTTGATGACTTATTAGAACGACTTACTTCCAATGTCATCAATAAACGACTTCAGAATCAAGCAAGGAAAGATAAAAAAGAATGATATATTGTACAAAAAGTTACATTAAATATAATGGTAAAACTGTATAGAATAAACTAGACGTACTTCAAAGTTACATAAAACTACTTATTTTCATCAAAGTGCAAGTGTTGAATCTTGTGTCAATGCTTTGGAAACAAGTGCTGTGTACGTTTGATTTTGAGCTCAAAGACAAGGCCCTCCATTCTTTATAATGTGTTAATATTGTTTTTTCCTTGTTAACTTGTTACAAATAAAGGATATAAATAATGCGACACAGTGGAGGTACAAATACGGTATTTAGTTTATGAATGCTGTCCAACTTCTCTAATGTTAAGCTGGATTTAAAAGAATTTATGAAACATGTAGATCTAAACATCTAAACAAATATATTTAGATATTTTATATGAAATAAATAACCAATAGTGACTGTTTTTTTACATTTTCATAATGTTAGGTTTGTGAAGTAATTCTCCTTGGAAGTCAGTAGGCCACAGAAACCTGCTGACGGGCTACATGCAGTCCAGTAAGAAAGCATCAATCGAAGATTATTTGAAAACTAGCGACTGGGCCGTCAAAAATGACGGCAATAAAATTTGAAGCATAGCAATACTCTGCCACACTATGCAAGGTTCTTCCCCCTCCAACTTGAGCGCCTTGCAATGAGCTCCTTTGGCGCTTATTGCGAGCCTCTCACACTCTCTCCCTCCCATGTCTCTTTGCCCCCTCTCCTTCCCCTGTGTCTCTTCCGCTCCCCAACCCCTCACCTGTGTCTCTTTCCACCATCTCCCTCCACTGTGCTCCTGTTTGCATGTATGGGTGTGAAACCATTTGCGGGCTTAGGAAATTGATAATTTTCCTCAAGCCTGAAATGTTTTTCTGATTTACGTGCGTGAAATTTCCCCCCCCCCTCTTTTAGTCGTTTTCAGACCTCCCAAAAACGCCAATTAAATATGACATTAGCTTGCAACCTCACTTACAGGCTCCCTGCCTCTCCCCCTGTGCTACGTGTGAGGTTGTAAGTTAATTTATTTAATTAATTGGCATCTTTTGGGGGTCTTCAAACGGCTTCCGAGTTACAGGCTTGAAAAAAAATGGCGGCTATTAAATCCATAATTTTTTTGAAGCCTGTAAATTGTAAGCCGTTTGGAGCCTCTAACCCAATCAAGACAGTCACGCACGGGCCTTGCGATGAGAACCTTCGGCACTCAATGCAGCACCCGTACCTTTCGACACAGCGTTACAAACTCGCAGCGCTACAAACTATCAATTATGACAACTATATATATGATTATGCATTTTCCTACAGTAAACATACATTTAGGCTTGCAACATTTAGTCATCAGTCAGCCTGATACACCCACAAAAGAAGATTCTAATCTTTGGTTAATGGGATATGATTGCTTTAATTTCTTGATTAGCCCTTGAAGCATTTTATCCTTTGTCTTCAGTGAAGTCAGATGCACAGAAATAGACCCTGGTGAATGCAAAGAAGACAAAGTAATAAATGCCTCAGTTTTAGATATTTGTGCCCACCCATGTATACACATACATACATATACTGGCTCTCCAAAGTAAAAAAAAAAAAAAAAACTTGTCAACCCCTGACGTACTTGTGGGTAATACAAAATTATATAATATTGTGAACACAACTGCAAAGAGCTTGCGGTCCAATGGTTGCTTCTATGTATTTCAGGGGAAGATATAAATTGTCGCACTATGTAACAGGACCTCTTCAGAAGTTATTTTGGGGCACTGCTAGATCAGAGCCAGATAAGGTGAGAGATCAGAGACTCAATGTGACGGGAAGTGGTATAGAACAGTTGCATCTCAAACTGTAAATGAGGTCAGGCTTACGGCTGGGTTTCCTGTTGGTTTAAAGCCTATATTCAGTGTGAATAGTTATTAGTTTTATAGCTCAGCTGGAACATATATACCAGCGAGCATTTCATTTATCATAATTATCACATAGAGCTCTCAAAACCACTAAAAAATTATTTTTTATAGTTGTTGCACATTTCAATGTTTTAGAATTTGTTTTATATAACCCAGATAATTCTTCCTTATTGCTGTCTAGAGCTTCACTGACTCTATTAATGAAATAAAGAGACTATATAAGCATTTAGAGTGAGCTTGTAACTTATGGTCCCTTCGTGACCGGAGAGCTTGTGTGCATAAACTCAATACATTGCCCTGTGTAGACCCAAAGTGAACAGTGTGAGTGCGGTAAATTAAAAACAATGATAAAAAAATGAAATTAAAAGGTTTTACAGCTTCTCCATTTGATTTTGACTGCTCTAGATGATGGTGCAGAGCTCCATTTATGAGTTCAGACTCACTTTAATCCCAAACCTACATTAGATTAGTATTGTAACTCTATGGGACACATTTTTTGTGACTAGTAAACAGAGACTTCAGTTTCCTACTTCATTATGTCCAGATCTCAGATAACCTTTCCCGCATTATATCCTGTGATTGTCAGCTCTCATGAGCAGGAGTATAAATATGTATTGTCATATGGATAAAGCCGATTATAAATAAATACCAGTTGTGCCACGCTGATAACTATCACTCTAAATAGTAATGGAAATGAATAAATAAAAGAACACAATTGCTTATTCTACTTTGATTTAAGCTTGCCATTAACAGTATGTATTCATTTTATAAGTATGGTAACAGAAATTGGCCCATAAACTGAAAAAACTCCTGTCTCATTTTGGACTTCTCCAGGAGATGGCACTGTTTCTTAAAGGAATATTGAAGTCACTACAAAAGTGGTTCCCAACAGTTATTGGTCTGGGGACTGGCTGGTCATCTTCCAATGCTCATGAAGATCAGCTTTGATACCCAGAACATGTTTAACAGGGTAATGCTTCATGTGACTAACACAATTTCCATCTAGCTTTGCAATGATTTAAATAGAGTACAGTTTATTTGATTATAAATTCTTATATAATCTATCTAGAACAGAGTAATGGTATGTATAAAGTATTAGGCTTTCCTCATCTATGAGGACTGTCAGAGAAGGTCTCGGGGATCAGCACCAGACCGGGGACAGTTTGTTGAGAACCACTACTATCTATACACCACATGAGGATGGAAAAGTATGTGGACAAGATTTTATACTTTTTTTAAATTGATCAAGAATTTACTTAATATCATAATTTTTAGTTACTGCTTATCTAGCCTCCAAATGCCTCCCACAAGGAACTGCACAGATAAAAAGGATCAGACTAACTATCATATGTATTATGTTTTAGATTTCTATGCTCAATTGCTATAATGCAGATGTGGTGCAGTGGGTAAAAGTGGTACCACAACTTTTGGGTGAAGGAGAAGTGCGCACCATCATGTGTGCACCGAAAAATGCCTGACAAATGTGCGCACCCACACCAGCGCGGCAGTACAGCACTCTGCACTCACCCTCTCCTCCCCCACTACTCACCCTCCTACAGCTCTCCAACCCTCTCCCCAAGTAATCACCCGCTCAGTATTCACCCTCTCTTCCCCCAGTATTCACCCTCCCCGGTACTCACCCTCTCTTCCTAGCTCTCTTTCCGCTACTCACTCTGTCTCTCCCCCTAGTACCTACCCTCTGACCCCAGGTCTCTCTCCCCCTAGTACCCACCCTCTGACCCCAGGGGTCTCTCTCCCCCTAGTACCCACCCTCTGACCCCAGGTCTCTCTCCCCCAGTACCCAACCCTCTAACCCCAGGTCTCTCTCCCCCAGTACCCACCCTCTAACCCCAGGTCTCTCTCCCCCAGTACCCACCCTCTGACCCCAGGTCTCTCTCCCCCAGTACCCACCCTCTGACCCCAGGTCTCTCTCCCCCTAGTACCCACCCTCTGACCCCAGGTCTCTCTTCCCCAGTACCCACCCTCTAACCCCAGGTCTCTCTCCCCCAGTACTCAGCAGCCGCGCTGGTATGGGTGCGCGCATGTCTCCTTCTCCCAAAAGTCGGTGTGCCAGTAAAATCATATATTTTACAACTGTACATTTTGGGTTTGAATTTTCTTTCTTACAGTAACACAGAGCTTACAAAAATGTGTTAAATCTAGGAGCAAGCCCAAAAATTAAGGCGCAACTAAACATTTTCCAGATAACACATGCTTGGGTGTATTTAGATCTAAAAAATACAAAAATATTGACAAACTTTTAGAAAAGCACCCAAATTGTTGAATAAAAACAATACAAAAAAATTAGGTTAATTAAAATGTAAAATGTTTATTTAGATGTTTGGCTTCCATTAATACCTTAATGTTGAAGCAATATAACACATTGTGAATGTATAAAATGTAAATATACACTCAGAAGGTCTGTTCTAGTGCTTTACACAAGTAAATCTGAAGCAATAATTGCTATAGAATTTTCATTAGACTCCCACCTCTTCTGTTCTGGGTCTTCTACTTATATGTCTCTATATATTCCCATGCAGCGAGTGGGAGCCTTGATACATTATGCCCAATCCCCACAGCAGCGCACAGGATGGCCTGTCTGCTGATTCATTTTCATCACAGCACCCTGATCCGGCAGCAGCACGTTTCCCTTCACTCCCCCTTCCTCCTCCAATGTTAACTGGAGGTGGTAAGGACAGCACCCAGAGCCGTGCTCTGTAATTAAAGCTGCAATCCATGTGCTGTATTTTTAACCTATGAACGCATAATATAAAGAAAGTAATCTACACATAAAGGCACACTGTCTTCAAAATGTAGGCGCCAGCTTACGACCAGAACAGGTCAGCTGGTGTAAAAAAAAAAAATTTTTTGTATTGTAAAAACAAAGAATACAAAGAAACAACACAAGTGTTGTAAATATTCTTCAGTATAATTGATAACAGTAATGGAAAACACAATTACATTTTTATAAAATAAAATTTTCCTATGACTATATCTTCTTACTGTAATTCTTTTCTCCGTGTTTCTTTTTTCACCTTTTCCTTATTCTAACAATAACAAATCTATGAACATAATTATTTTATATAAAATTAATATTTCTCAGAACCGTATTTATCTTTTTCTCCTGCTTTTTATGTCAGATAATATTTCGTTTTGCTACGTAAACTAAGTCTAAAATTGGAAACATTTTATATTAAGTAACTAGCATATTATTCATAAACCTTTATTATTTCTCCTTTTTCTTAACTACTTCTGTTTATAACCAGATTTACAACTTAATAATATTTGTATCTTGTGAGAGTCATTAAACTCTCTCATTTTCTTTCGCATAACTGGCGTCAAATTTTGAAGACTGTGTGCCTTTATTTACCTTGCATTTGTCAGAGCCTGCATTAATATGTTTTATTTTGTTTAAATAAGAAAATAAAATCTTAAAAGCATTACAACACCCATGCTATTATTATTTAACCTCTTTACACTTTTTTTTAAATATTTTTTCAATTTTATCTGTGCCATTTCACAGTACAGGCAGATAACCCCTGGGCTATTTTTACATGCTTTGCAATGGGTGAAAAAGAACTGTATAAGTAACAACACTAATATTGGAAATACAACACTTTCTTACTCACTACACCCATATTTGCCCTTTTAAAACTGCAATAGTTTGTGAAATACATAACAAAATAAATAACAATATTAGCTCCTGTACATGCCATAAACATAAAATATTTTTTTTAGAGAAAATATGAAATTATAAAGACTATATAGAAGAAACCACTTTCTCTTTGCTGAATTGCTTTCCTGTGAGCTGAAGAATGAGGATTTTATTTTTCTATCAATGGAGGGAGGTGTGAAGTGGTTGGGAAAATGAGAGGGGAGGAGGATTTATTAGATAAGCAGATGTCAAAAATTTGACATCGACCGCCTTTCTCCACACATGCAAGCTGTGCTCTCCAGAAACATTAACACCTCAATCACACATACAGCCTTTACCAAAGTATCATGGATGCCTCCAACAGTGGCATGGAAATTATTTTGCATGCCTAATCAGACTCAACATTTTGAAAACATATGTATTTTGTTGATATGCATTGTGTTTCATTAATATTAGGCAGTGAAAGTGTAGTATAATACACCATGTAACAGAAGTATGAAGCCCTCAGTATCTGTACCTGCATGAATATGTTGGTTCTCCCACTTTGAAAACTCTTCCACAGAGTTGGGATGGTTTGTTTGCCTGTTCAAGTTTTGGAAAGCCCGTTGTAGGATCCTCACTACATAGATACCATTCCATGGGTCCCAGAAGAACATGCTGGGCCAACATGTCCTCACTCTCTGGAGATGGATTGGAGCCTCGGCAATAGATTTTGGGAACATAATAAGCAAGGTGCTCATAAACCTCCTTAGGAAGATCAGTTGCTTGAAGCCATTTCTATAGAGAGAAGTAAAAGAAAATCAATATAAAGTAGACAACGCCACTGCTGACATTAAGACAGAAATGTTACACTGAGAAACAGAACAAGTAAATATTATACATTGCTATTTTAAATTTAGCCCCCAGTTTGGACCTTTTTCTATGTGTCTTAAAAAAAAAAAAAAGATATTGAGCAAAACAGGGCATCAAATGAGGGCATCTAGGGCTTCATGGCTCATAAGATTTTAAAGCTGGCTCCTAATTCTTTACTTATATAATACATATATTTTATACATAATCTACTTTCCGGCTCATAACGCGACTGGCTCTTATATTTCATATACATTTTTCAACCATGAAGCCAAACATTTGTTACTTAATTTTTTATATTTTATACATATAATCCATGCTCCAGCCACCCAGAGAAGTTAAACATTTGACACAGCATTTACAGACCTTTACAAATACCCTCTTTACGATGCAAAAAAGTAAAAAATATTTGTCCCTTTAAAAAGGTTTTAGAAGTAACTAAAAAAGTTAAAAAAAAGCAAAACTTCAAACCTAAATTCTCAGAGAGAAACTAACAATGCAAAAGTAACCTGAAGAAATGCAATAAGAAAATGTACATGAGATTACTTATGGCAAAGAAACAAATTTCGAAGAAAAATAATAATTAAAATAAGATGTTATAATACACAAACGCCTTTAGTAATCATAGCATAATTTTCTATTAAATTTTAAAACAACTCCGTGAACAACTTTTAAGCTTCTACCAGTTTAACAAACTCAAATATCAACTATATTACATTACTGAAAGGACTTCTACTGCTAAGTCTTGGTGTAGAGCAGACAGGCACCCAGTTTTACCTGAAGGATCCATACTGTTTTTTATCTTTATTTTATGTATAGCAAAAAAATGTGTGCGAATGAGATGGACCAATGGGGAATAGAGTTAGGTAAAATAGAATAAATAATGAAGGGAAGCCCCAAGACACTTTCTGCCATTCCTCAAGGATGAGAAGAGACTAACGCCACAATTAATCACAGTTACAGATAGATTATAGAAGGATTTATAAGAAGTTAAACTGTACTCTGTTCTAATCTGTGCAAAGCCATAAGTCACATAAAGTATCACCCTATGAAATAAGTTCTAGATCTCACAGAAGGTCCCCATGAGCACTTTATGATCCCATAATCAAGTAGAAGGTGACCACTCTGTCTCCAGACTAAAAAGTGTTGAGAACAACACTTCTAGAGTGCAAAATAATATCTTATTTGTGGAAAAATAAAATGGACTGCATGCTCTCAAAGAGGGTCAGGTTGGGGCGACACAGAAAGTATTCAAGTATGGCATGTGGCCCACCACTAGTATAGGATGTTTTTGAAGTCTAAAACACTGCACCAAAATAACTACTTCACTACAATAATCATATAAAAGATTACACAAATATAGGTTAGGCCCATCAGTCTTAAGGTTGCAAAGGGGAGATTTACTAAGCATCTGTGATGTGATTCAGTGTGTTCTGCTTCCTATGGGGAATATTGGCATCCATTCCCGCCCTAGTGACTGCTCAGAGGCCTAAAGTGTCACAGACAATGTGTCAGCAGGTAATGAAACCAATGTTACACAGTTCTGTATTTCCTTAATATGTTTAAAAAGCAAATTCTACCAATATCAGACTTGATTAAAGGTATATGGAAGTTTCCCTGTTTTTATCTTTTTCTAATATAAAACATCCTGCTTATAGCAGACGCATACATTATATTGAGTCAGTCTATACACATAAGGAGATTTTTTTTATTTAAAACAAATTGGTTTCCATACTCCCAGAGGTGCCTAGATAGGCACTTGGTATTAACCAAGAGAAAAACTGCATTCAAGTTAGTGCAGAAATCCACAGCAGCATTGTCGGAACTGCTTCCTTGTAGTGGGAACAAAACACTACACATCCCATGATGCTTTGCTGCACAGTGCAACTCCAGACATTGCAACAACCATGTAGCTGCCTCTGATTGGCCACAACAAATTATGCTAATTTAGCTTGCATTTTCAGGAGTAATCCCTCTCAAAATCAACTACCAGAATTTTTGTTTTAATTTGCAATCTTTAGGGTATGTTTATTAATGTTTATTTTAAGGCTTTTTTCATGCACAAAAATGTTTGCATATACTACTGATTCTCCTCTATCAGATACATTCAAAATCCATGAATCTTCCATATACCTTTAACCACAAACTAGTTTCTACATAGTGGGAAAAGGGTTAGATTGACAGAACGAAGTCTTCAGATTTAGAATCTATAATCTTATACTAACAGCAGTTATTTACTTTTTTTTTTATAATGTTTACAAATATTAAGCATTGAGATATTATATCACTTATTCCTTTTACATCTGCCTTAAAATAGATTTGCTGCAATCAAACTAAAAAGAGGTGGCCTGTGTGGCAAAATGGTATACTATACAATTATGTGTAAAATAAAAACAGACACTAAAATCACTGGTGAGACCATAATACAAGATCTAGCAAAATGTATTTGCTGATCTACGGCATATTGGCCTAGTTGTGCTTTTTCCAAGGATGAATCCCAGAATAACCATAAAACCACCAAAAAATAAATAAACAGTACTTAATAGATCATTCTAAACATCAGTATTGTGTTATACTGGCTCCCTGGTGGTCCAGTGGTTAGGATTCAGTGCTTTCAGCACTGTGACCTGGGTTAGATTCCAGTCAGGGAACCAAGCGTCACACCACCCTGAAGCCATGCAGGGTTGAGCCTGGTCAGTATTTGGATGGGAGACAAACTAGGAAGACCAGGAGCTGTATGCTGTGGCCTACTAGAGAACGCAGCCCACAGCAATATCTCTGCCATGAAAACAAAGGGGATCAGCATGACCATAGACATAAAGATGTGCCTGGTGTGTTACAATCCATGAGGTCACAGAGAGCCGGACACGACTGAATGACACAAACACGTTGCGGTTTGAATGACTTCTGAATGTATAATACAGGTCACCTAAATATTTATCCACTGCAAAATCTATTACTCATAGAAAAACACAAAAGACCACAGCACCAAAATGAGGGAGAGTGGTGATAATAAGATAAAATCCATGAGCTTAACCCACAATACCATGATGTTATAATATGTGTATACTTTTTTGAAACAAGATGATTTTATGCTAAATCTGCAATACCAGTAGTCTCAAGCAAAAAAAAGCATACTGGCAGATTTTAGGCTGTCACTTTTTATGTTTTTTTATCCATTGCATACTAAATAATTGTTTTAATTGATTTGTTCAGTCAGTTATTTTATTATGAACAAAGCTATTTAACAGGATGACCTTTTTGATATCACAGAAAATACATTTGGTACAATTATGTATAATGGAATACACAAATTCAGTGGCAAAAAAATAAAATGACAAAATAAAACCTAACAAATCAAAAATGACTGTGGTGTTTTATAAATTTGGATTATATATGTTAAAAAGTGTACTGTCTTAACATAGCAAACTACTTTATAAGCTAGATCAATATCTAGATTGTATTCTCACATTATACTGTATACTCTGACAGTTACCTGGTCTACTGAAGGATGGACTGTACCGTACTATAGAAAATGTTGGTGTCTATAAATATGAGAAAATAATAATGTATATCTACATGTGCAACTATATTGATGAATATGATAATCACTAAATTGTTATTTTTTTCAGTAATACAACATATAACAGATAATACATTTACACATTTATCTGTGACTATTGTGGTTGTCCCCTTCTGGATCACTACCTTGTGTACTTCAGTGAAGCTGAGAGCTATACCATGTAGGGTCTCCCAAGATGGGCAGGTCATAGCAGAGAAGTTAGCCAAATCACAGTCCACTGGAGAAGGAACTGGCAAACCACTTTGGTATCTTTGCCAAGAAAACCTTATGGATAAGCATGACCAAAGACAAGATGCGCCTAGGGGGCTGCTGTCCATAGAGTTGGACACGACTAAACAACAACAATTGTGGTTTTATGTGTATATACATTATATATAACACTAGAGGCACAGATATCACTATGTGTACTTTATATACAGAACTATGTGTACAGATATCATTGAGTATACATTATATACAACGCTACATGTACACATAGCTGAAGGTGTTTTACATAAAGCACTGTATATGTGTATATATATATATATATATATATATATATATATATATAAACACACAAGTTTATGCACTATTTGTGCAGATATCACTGTGTACATTATATGCATCCCTATATATGCCACTGTATATATGTATAAAGAGATCAATATATGTACAGCTATCTGGACCTATCCTGTTATGTGCATGCACGGGAAGCGCACTGCCGGCGTCCCAATGTAGCGGTCTCCAAGTGGACGGTAAGTGGTTTTCAGGTTAGGGCCAGTAAGTGGTGTAGGGGGTGAGGGTTAGGAAGTTACTTTTAGGAGGTTATGGTTTAGGCTAAGAGGGTTAGGAGGTTAGGGTCGGCAAGGGATGTAGGGGTTAGGGTCAGGGGCTATACGGTACATACACCATTATTTGTACAAATAGAGTGATTATATAGACTACATGCAGTTATTGTGTGTATACATTTTATAAATCACTATATGTACAAATACAACTGTGTAGACGTTATATACAGCACGACTGTATGGCATTGGGCACTGTGTACAAATATCAGTGTGTATATTGTATGTAGCACCACATGTACATATGCCACTTAATGTATAGTATCTCTAGATATCACTGGCATTGTATACAGCTCTGTACACACATTATATAAAGCATTGTGTGTGTGTATATATATATATATATATATATATATATATATATATATATATATATATTAGTGTGTATGTTATATGCAACACTCTCTCTACATATAGACCATTGTGTGTATATTGTGTACATTACAAGGCGCTGTAAGAATCGATATACACTGCACTCTATGAATACAGATAGAGCACTGCTCCTGTGACTGTGCACAGCTGTACAGCAGACTCGGGGCCTGCTCCGCCCAAGACCCTGTACAGAAGGACATGGCCGTATACACTGGCCTTCAGGATATAGGGGTCCCCAGCCCTCCACAGGGCACATACCAAGGCTACATCCCGGGCCGAGCAGCTCAGCAGCGCGCTGTCTATCCCGGGGACCTCGGGCTCCTGCTCCGGGGCCGCCATCTTCACCAACAGGAGACTGGAGCGGAAGCGGAAGTACGTCACCAAGGAGCTGTGACACACTCACATACAGGCGTATGGCCGTAGAGCAGACAGGGTAGAGCAGGCAGATGGAGGCAAACTGGTACATGGGTAGATAGGGGCACACTGGTACATGGATAGATATGTATACAGAGTCAGATAGGAGCACACTGGTACATATGTATACAGAGCCAGATAGGGGCACACTGGTACATGGGTACATATGTATACAGAGCCAGATAGGGGCACACTGGTACATATGTATACAGAGCCAGATAGGGGCACACTGGTACATTAATACATATGTATACAGAGTCAGATAGGAGCACACTGGTACATATGTATACAGAGCCAGATAGGGGCACACTGGTACATATGTATACAGAGCCAGATAGGGGCACACTGGTACATTAATACATATGTATACAGAGTCAGATAGGGGCACACTGGAACATGGGTACATATGTATACAGAGCCAGATAGGGGCACACTGGGACATGGGTACATATGTATACAGAGCCAGATAGGGACACACTGGTACATGGATAGATATGTATACAGAGCCAGATAGGGACACACTGGTACATGGATACATATGTATACAGAGTCAGATAGGGACACACTGGTACATGGATAGATATGTATACAGAGCCAGATAGGGGCACACTGGTACATGGATAGATATGTATACAGAGCCAGATAGGGACATACTGGTACATGGATAGATATGTATACAGAGCCAGATAGGGACTCACTGGTACGTGGATACATATGTATACAGAGTCAGATAGGGGCACACTGGTACGTGGATAGATATGTATACAGAGTCAGATAGGAGCACACTGGTACATGGATAGACATGTATACAGAGCCAGATAGGGGCACACTGGTACATGAATACATATGTAACCAGAGACAGATAGGGACACACTGGTACATGAATACATATGTATACAGAGACAGATAGGGACACACTGGTACATGAATACATATGTATACAGAGTCAGATAGGGACACACTGGTACATGGATAGATATGTATACAGAGCCAGATATGGACACACTGGTACATGGATAGACATGTATACAGAGGCAGATAGGGGCACACTGGTACATGAATACATATGTATACAGAGCCAGATAGGGGCACACTGGTACATGGGTTCATATGTATACAGAGTCAGATAGGGACACACTGGTACATGGATAGATATGTATACAGAGCCAGATAGGGGCACACTGGTACATGGATAGATATGTATACAGAGCCGGATATGGACACACTGCTACATGGATAGATATGTATACAGAGCCAGATAGGAGCACACTGGTACAGGGGTACATATGTATACAGAGTCAGATAGGAGCACACTGGTAAATGGTTACATATGTATACAGAGTCAGAGAGGAGCACACTGGTACATGTATACAGAGCCAGATAGGGGCACACTGGTACATGGATACATATGTATACAGAGTCAGATAGGGACACACTGGTACATGGATAGATATGTATACAGAGCCAGATATGGACACACTGGTATATGGATAGATATGTATACAGAGCCAGATAGGGGCACACTGGTACATGGGTACATATGTATACAGAGTCAGATAGGGACACACTGGTACATGGATAGATATGTATACAGAGCCAGATAGGAGCACACGAGTACAGGGGTACATATGTATACAGAGTCAGATAGGGGCACACTGGTACATGGATAGACATGTGTACAGAGCCAGATAGGGGCACACTGGTACATGGATACATATGTATACAGAGTCAGATAGGGACACACTGGTACATGGATAGATATGTATACAGAGCCAGATATGGACACACTGGTATATGGATAGATATGTATACAGAGCCAGATAGGGGCACACTGGTACATGGGTACATATGTATACAGAGTCAGATAGGGACACACTGGTACATGGATAGATATGTATACA
This sequence comes from Discoglossus pictus, assembly GCA_027410445.1. Taxonomy (NCBI): domain Eukaryota; kingdom Metazoa; phylum Chordata; class Amphibia; order Anura; family Alytidae; genus Discoglossus; species Discoglossus pictus. The sequence continues at coordinate 41,734,477 of CM050165.1, forward strand.
GAGCCAGATAGGAGCACACGAGTACAGGGGTACATATGTATACAGAGTCAGATAGGGGTACATGGGTACATATGTATACAGAGCCAGATAGAGCACACTGATACATAGATAGATATGTGCACAGCGCCCTATAGGGGCACACGGATACATGGATAGATATGTATACAGAGCCAGATAGGGGCACCCTGATACATGGTAAAATGTGTATACAGAGACAGATAGGGACACTCACACAGACAAGCTGTCATATGAATACAGGTACAGACAGAGCCAGCGTACAGTGCAGTCATATGGACGCAGAGTCAGATATGGGCACACTCACACAGACATATGGATACAGAGTCTGATAAGGGCACGTCACGACCCAAAGACCAGGTGCTCAGTACACCCCTAATTCTCCTATCATAGCTTATAGGAGCAATCTGCAGGTTGTGACTTTATATTCATCTCAGCACCCAGCAATACAGGCCAGGACATCTGTCGTGGGTTTTGGCAATTAATATGGTGATATTATTAATATCAATAACCTTTATTAATATTAATAAAAAAATTACATATTTTCCGATTTCAACTAATTTCCAAATTCTTACTACACTATATATTAAGAGCATTGGCCTAAATAAACAGAACTGTATTATGTGAGAATATATTTATTATAAATAAATAGAAATAATAATTCAGTATATTTCAATAAGTTGGTATAACAATTGTAATATATATATATATATATATATATATATATATATATATATATATACTCTCAAGGTACATCCATTATAAAGTCTTAGTTATAACATTATCCACATAATCATATATAAGACATGCACAATATGCTTACTATAATTAAATATGGTAAATTATGACATCAGAGATGGTTTTAATTGTTTTGGTATGTTTACACATATTTATTTATTGTATGATTTTATAGTACAATTATAGTATTATCTCTAATTAAAATGTCGTTAATTCAAGAGAAAATGTTTTTTTTTTATGCTTTGAATATGTAAACCCAGACACAACTGCCACACCTTTATATATACTATGACATTTATACAGTTTTCTGGCCACAGGCTGGCCAATGACAACAATCCCCACTCCTTAGGTACACAGAAGAGAGACCAATTAGCAATAGCCTGCCCCTGATTCACTGGGAGACCCTGTACATCTAGTGATGTCAAATCTTCAATTACCCCTGTAGTGCAGTAAGCTAATTATCTGGGCAAGTTAGCAGTGGTACTTCAAGTAGAACAATACTGGAGACCCTTTATCTTATTTGCTTACATGACCTGCTTTTCTTGCTAGGCTCCAGCCCCTTTCATCTGATCTTCTAGGGAAATATCCATGTGTTGGCAAATTATTTCTGTGCTGAGTGACCCCTTATGTCCCATATTTCCCACTCTGGTTTCCCTTGTCCCCGAGATCCCATCCCTATAGTGTTTTAGCCTCCTTAGGGACAGACCAGCAGTTTGATACCAAACATCCACATAATATTACAACAACCTACATGTAATACATGTAATCAGCATACATTATAATAACAACTAGCCAATTGCCCGTCAAAAAATGACGGCAATAGAATTGTAAGTCAAGGAATGTTGTTTGGCACACAAAGTAAGTGTTTTGGTTGTGTGAGTACCTTCGGTACTGATTGCAAGCCTCTGGGTGAGCACCTTTGGCGCTCATCGTGTGGCTGGTAATGAGCGCCTTTGGCTCTAGTTTTTTTTTTTGGGTTGTTGGAGCCCGTTTGGCGCTGATTGCAAGGTCCATGCTGATGGCCTTTTGGCACTCTTTGCGAGTGTCTCCCCTGGTGTACTTTTGCTCCTGTGAGCAGCCTTGGTACTTCTTGTGAGGCGTGCTGTGAAAGCCTTTGGCGTTTTATTGCGATTGTGTGGTGTTTTTTAAAGTTTCTTGTATATGTATTTTTTTATGATAATTAATTAATTCAATAATAAATTAATATACTTTACTTATTTGGAATTAATAAAAGCAGCAACCAATATGCTGAAGAGCTAACAATCTGTTTTGATGTTCCTGCAGCATACAATGTAGATTTGCAGTGTTGGTGATCTGAGGTGTAAGTGTCAGCAATGTGTGAAGTGTGTAGTGTAAATAGGCTGCGTACGCGAGGGGAAACAGTTTGTGTAGCTGTGTGGTAATGTGAATGCTAGTATGTGCAAGTTAGTGGTGTAAAATGGTGGTGATTGTTTATGTGTTAGGCGGGTCTGGATGATTTTGCGTCCTTCGTAAGAGTGTATTTTATAGCTTGTACAGTCCTGTCTAAAAGTCGTATGTGTGTGGCGGAGTTTTGCGTGTTTAGGGGATTTTCGAGTGGCTAAACTCTGGAAATTGGAATTAAATTGACGTGTAACATGACTTGCAGATGTCCTGGGTGTCCCCCCTTGCTGTGTGTGATGTTTTTTTTGTATTTTTGTTTGTATTTAGAGGGATTTTCGTGTTTTTCGGTGTGCGCGGTTCGGCCGTTAAGTTCGTATTTTTTGCGGCTCAGATTTTTTTATGTAAGTTACCGTTTCCTTTTGTAAGTGTTACGGGCCGTAATTTTTTTTCATGCAATTTTTTCAAAGTGCTACTGGTCTTGCAGTGTGAATTGTGTATTTGAGTTTTGTGTTGATAAGTAGTCCCGCAGGTCGTAGGTATGATGCTAAAGTCGTGCTATGGGGTCGAAGGGGTGAGTGCCTATGGCGCTCATCTCCACCAGCGCAAGGAGTGCCTTCGGCACTCCTTGTCTGGCTGCAACTGCGGCCCTCGCTTCGCGAGGATTTTGGCAAGCCCGGCTGCTGACAGTTATATATGTGATACATAAATGAACAGAACCATGAAACAACATATATGTAACAATACAACCAAAATTCTTATACATAGGGGAACAGCACCATGAGGCCCCAGGCCAGGGTCATCTGTCTGAACATAGTCCATGATCCCCGGTGTCATGGAAAATTATAACAATCCATTGGAGAATCCTGTGGGATAAACCTGTTGCCAGCCCAGGCCCATAGCATTTTATTAACTCTGCAGTCCAGGGGTTTCCCTGGGCATGACAAAATTGTAAGAGTCCCAGATAACAGTGGTACTTGTTGGTTGCAGGGGGTCCCATCATGGCCCAAAAATCAGTCCTAAAAGGGCAAACTTGCACAAACAGGCAGTTACATACAGAGTCAGATTGGGTACACTGGGAGCAAAAAGGTAGTTATACAGATATAGAGTCGGATATTGGCACTTTGGCACAGGCAAGTTGTTTTATGAATACAGAGTCAGATAGGAATACTTTGCCACTGATACTATCATGTGGATATAGACACAGATAAAGGTACACTGATACAGACACAGTCATATTGACATAGAGCAAACTGCAATCATGTAGGCACAGAGAAATGGAGGCATGCTGACACAGATACAGTGCCTTGCAAAAGTATTCACTCCCCCCACCTGGCATTTTTTGTGTTTTGTTGCCTCACAACCAGGAATTAACATGGATTGTTTGAGGATTTGCATCATTTAATTTACAGAACATGCCCACAACTTTGAAGGTGTTTTTTATTTTATTTTGAAGCAAACAACAAATAGGACAAAATAAAATAAAAAGTCAATGTGCATAACTATTCACCCACCTCTAGTCAATACTTAGTAGAGACAACTTTTGTGGCAATCACAGCTCCAAGTCGCTTTGGATAAGTCTCTATGAGCTTGCCACATCTTACCACTGGGATGTTTGCCCATTCCTCCTTGCAAAACTGCTCCAGCTCCTTCAAGTTGGATGGTTTGCGCTTGTGAAGAGCAATCTTTAAGTCTGACCACAGATTTTCTATTGGATTGAGGTCTGGGCTTTGACTAGGCCATTCCAACACATTTACATGTTTCCCCTTAAACCACTCAAGTGTTGCTTTAGCGGTGTGTTTGGGGTCATTGTCCTGCTGGAAGGTGAACCTCCGTCCTAGCCTCAAATCACGCACAGAGTGGTACAGGTTTTGCTCAAGAATATCCCTGTATTTAGCACCATCCATCTTTTCCTCAACTCTGACCAGTTTTCCCAGTCCCGGCTGCTGAAAAACATCCCCACAGCATGATGCTGCCACCACCATGTTTCACTGTGGGGATGGTGTTCTTTGGATGATGTGATGTGTTGGGTTTGCGCCAGACATTGCATTTTTATTTGATGGCAGAAAAGTTCATTTTAAGTCTCATCAGACCAGAGCACCTTCCTCCATACATTTTGGGAGTCTCCCACATACCTTTTCGCAAACTCAAAACCATTGTGCCATTTTGTAATGGCTTTCTTCTTGCCACTCTGCCATAAAGCCCAACTCTATGGAGCGTACAGCTTATTGTCGTCCTATGTACAGATACTCCAGTCTCTGCTGTGGAACTCTTCAGCTCCTCCAGGGTTACCTTAGGTCTCTGTGCTGCCTCTCTGATTAATGCCCTCCTTGTCCGGTCCGTGAGTTTTGGTGGGCGGCCGTCCTTTGGCAGGTTTGCTGTTGTGCCATGTTCTTTCCATTTGGTTATGATAGATTTGATGGTGCTCCTGGGGATCATCAACAACATTGTCCCTTACTTGTTTGGAGACTTCCTTGATCTTCATGGCAGTATTTGGTTAGTGGTTCCTCTTTCTTAGGTGTTGCAGCCTCTGGGGCCTTTTAAAAAAGGTGTGTGTATGTAATGACAGATCATGTGACACTTAGATTGCATAACAGTTGGACATCATTTCACTAATTATGTGACCTCTGAAGGTAATTGGTTGCACCAGAGCTTTTTATGGGCTTCATAACAAAGGGGGTGAATACATACGCACATGCCAATTTTCTAAAAAACTGTTTTATGTATATATTTTTCTCATTTCACTTCACCAACTTAGACTATTGTGTTCTGATCCATCACATAAAATTCAGATTAACAAAACATTGAACTTAGGGCTGTAATAAAACAGGTAACAAAATAGGTAAAAAGTCAAGGGGAGTGAATACTTTTGCAAGACACTGTATAGTCATATGGATTTAAAATCAGCTTGTGGCATACTGACACAGCCAGGAGGTAATAACGATAAATACAAAGTCAGATAGGGCACACCAACACAAATACAGTCATATGAATACAGCGTGAGATAGAGGTACATTGACAGACACACATATACAGTCATACAGGCACACTGAAACAGATAAAGTCATAGATATAGATCAAACAGTGCAATAATTTAGGCACAGCAAGACAATGACAGGTGGAGGCACACTGACAGCCCAAGATGGTCACACTTATGCAGACAGGTAGTCATATGGATAGAGACAGTCAATTAAAGGCAAACTGACACACACACAGATGCAGTTATATGGATAATGAGCAAACTATGTAATCATGTAAGCACAGCCAGGTAGATGTGCACAGGTACAGCCATATGGAAACAGTCAGATAGAGGCACACTGACACAGACAGGCTGTCATATGGATACAGATACAGACAGAGCAGCTTACAGTGCAGGCAGATAGGCACAGGGCACAATGACACAGACTAGTACAGTCACATGCACATAAACACAGTGTAGCCTTATACTGGACACTCATGTATACATGTATAAGCAGATTGAGGCACAGACAGATACAGTGACATGGACACAGAGCCAGACACAGGTACAGTGGTACAGCCATAGTGACATAGATGGATAGTTATATGGACACATACAGATTCATGTTGGTCACACTGACACTCTGAGCACCTGCTTTGGTTTTGTTTTCAAAGTCCCGCGTGCCTGGCGTTGTTAGTGTAAGTGTTACTGTTGTTGCCGTCGTGTATTTTCTAAGTTCTGCGTGCCTGGTTTTGCTCAGCCTTGAATTTTTACGTTTTTCGTCCGCCATTTTTTCCCTCGCTTAGCCGATTTTTGTTCGACGAAAAACGCAAACAACATATCTCCAATTAGTTTGCAACTTCCCTCCCAGGCCTACAGGGTCTCCCCCTGTGCTGTGTGTGAGTGTGTTATTATTACTATAATATATTTTATTATTATTTTGGTTGTTTTCCAGTGTTTTAGGGTTACACGTTTTGAACCAACTGCGTGGCTCAACTGCTCGCCTCGCTTTGGGAGGTGAGCAGTGCAATGAGCTCCTTTGGCGCTCATTGCAGCGTAATTCGTGCGTGCGTGAACGGCTCGCCTTGCTTCGCGAGGCTCGCAGGCGTCCCTCACTGTGCGAGGGACGCAAAAGCTTGACCAACATCGCAAACCTTCCCAACACTGACAACTATAGTCACACTAGAATATTGCCCGTCAAAAAATGACAGCAATGTAATTGTAAGTGAGCTAATTCTGTTTGGTGTATGGTAATTAAATAAATAATACATTAATAAATGAATATACTTTACCTATTTTGAAGTAATATATGCAGGAAGCATTGTGCAGAAGAGCTGGCAATCTTTTTCCATGTTGCTGCAGCATACAATGTGTGTTTTGAGTGCTGTGGAGCTGCTGTGTAAGGCCCTCATTCAATTGCAATTTGGCCAATTGAATAGGGGTCTAAATAAGCACATAACATATTTTTTTTAAAGAAGTTTTTAGTTAGTAAAAATGTATCCAAAAGCAAGGTTTTCACTAACTAAAAACATATTTAAAAAAAAATGTTATGTGCTTATTTAGACCCCTATTCAATTGGCCAAATCGCAATTGAATGAGGCCCTAAGTGTCAGTAATGTGTGCAGTGTAATAGTGTGCGTGAGCGAGGGAAATCCATTAGGGTAGCTGTGTACTTCCGGATTGTGTAAGTTAGTGTTGTAAAATGGCGCCTAATGTGTGGTATGCGGCTGTGGCTGATTTTGCGTCCTTGTTTTTGGATCTCGTCCGGCTTTTTCTGAAAATCCATATGTGTTTGGTGGTGTTTTGCGTCTTGGTGGGTCCTGTAGCCTCGTTTTCGTTTTTTTCTGCTGCCATTTCGCTTAGGTGATTTTCAGGTGTCTAAACTCTGTAATTTTGGACTTAAATGGAGGTGTAACTTCACTTGCAGAGGTCCTGGGTGCCCCCTTGCTGTGGGTAAGCTTTTTATGTGTTTGTTGTGTGTATTTATTGTGTTTCTAATGTTTTCTAGTTTGTGCGGGTCGGCCGTTAAAGTCGTATCTTTGCGAGGTCAAAGTTCCGCATCTCGTATTTGTTTGTCGTAAGTCTGTAAATGTTGCGAGGTCCGCAGTTGCTGGCAAGGAGCGCCTTCAGAGCTCCATGCCAGCAACTGAGGCCCTCGCTTCACGAGCCTGCATCGTTAGCAACAACCCGCATGCTCACAACTATTATAGGTGATAGATATAAGCACAGTACAGCCTTATATAGGGCAATCATATTGACATACACACAGGCAGTCATATTGATATAGACAAAGATAGGCAGGGCCATATTGGCACAGAGAAATACAGCCATATGGACATGGACACTGCCAACACTGTCTGACAGAGGACACTGACACAGCCATAGTGACACCGGGAGATTGTTATATAGACACAGATATACGGATACAGCCAAAAAGTAATATGGACACAGACAGATACAGCCACCTTACACACCAGTCATATGGACACAGCCAGACACACACAGCTAGACAAGCACACCAGTAGCTAAATTATCATAAAACAAAATAATTAGAAAAACTGCAACATAATATACTTATACATATAGGTGCCGCAGTGCCATTATATTTTGTATACACTAACTTAAAACAGCATGCAGTGATACATGCAGACTCCATGCAAATAGCAATTCACTGACTGGAAATAAGCCAATCTCAGCCTTCATGGTTCCCACATACAGATAAGAAATGTATATGGGCATGCTTTAGAAGATGGCAATGGAAAAAGCCAGAACAGCATACAATTATATACATCTAATACATTTTAAAGGTTGTTTTTATTTGTATAACATTAAAAGTTTTTGCCGATAATTAGTACTAGTTCTTTAAAATAGCGTAAAAAAAATAATAATATCAGGCTAACTCATACCCAAGCTGGCACAGTCAGATACATTATTACAGCAGGCGGGATGTACACACACACTGAGCCTAAGTATATTGAGGTCGTAGCAAATTCACCATCTTGCTAGTTCTGCGCCACAAGATAACATGAACTGGAGATGTTCTTCAAGCTTATCACCAGGGAACATCTGCCCCATAATTACAGAAGCTAGTCAACAGATACATATGCACAGACACTGAGTATATTTGCATATGAATCAATATAGACAAATAATACATATACACTGACTGAAATGCGAGTTAGCTTAGTGTGGACATTCATATTATTATTATTATTACCCTTTATTTGTAATGCACCAACATATTCCAATGCATTCAAAAATAAGTTGGTCCTGTCTTTGAACTTAAAATCAAACGTAAATTACGCTTACACGAAAGCACCAATCAAGTTGAAAACTCGCAAACTTACAGTCAAAAGGATATGGGCGGGATATAGAAGGAAGATAGATATATTGTCCACATTAAGGCTGAAGGTGATGATCTTCTTTAAACAAATGCATTTTTAGTGATGTTTTCAGGACATCAAACATTTGTAGAGTTACTTTGTAACTAAATAAATCTTTATTGATTTTAAGACAGCGACGCTATTAAAAAAAATTAAAACCATTCTAAAGACGATGTATCCAAATGTTGCCTTTGAGATTTATATATGGTGATTCATTATTGCACTATGGGTTAGGTGTCTATCCCAATGTGAATCATTAACAGATATAGAGCAGTGTGAGTACTAAAGACTTATCAGAAATGAGGGATTTAGATCATGGGGCTTTCTGATGAAGAAGACGCCCTTTTATTGGACCCCATGTGACTTGACGGGAACTTACTAGAGTGATATTTATCTTATCACCTTTCTTCAAGGGAATCTTATTTCCAGGCAGTATTTTATAATGAATTGTTCCCTCTGTTTATTCTATCAAAATAGGGAATATTTGTGCAATAGAAGTTCAGTCTGGTGCTTGAGATTTCCCAAGTGAGATTTCTTACTTGAACTGGAGTATGTCGACTTTTTACCTATACTTGCACTAGTCAGTGTCCTTAAATTTGAGTGTATTTTATTTACCTGCCTATCACAGCAGTACTTTACAGAGAGTTTTTATTTTCACTTTCCTGTTTGGATGCAGTATCCCTCTATAATGCACTATCCAATCTACCTTCTCATTATTATCCTGCTGTTATAATCCCATTTCCTATAGAGTCCACTATTTAATATGATCAGTATCCTAAGGCTCTGGTGTATTTGCCTGTCTATCAAGGCAATATATTTCAGGGAGTTACTTATTTCTACTATACTATTTGAATACAGCGTCCCTGCATAGTACACTGTTCATTTTGCCTCCTCATTGCTTTGTGCTATTGTAATACCGTTCCCTATCTTCTCCTCTATTCACTAGGGGACATTTGCACATAGTATTCTCAGTAGTGGAACTCTAATCTTGGGGATATTATAAGAAGTCTTTACCCAGAACTACACACTGCCTGCTTTTGTATACAAAGTGTCCATAACAGGAACACTAACACTTTCTCAGCATCAGCGTTGGGTCCATAAACATTAGTCTGACGCTATGCCCCCCTAACACGTGTTTCTACGTCCTGCGACGTCTTTGTCAAAGGATCAAGGCATTTCCTTATCGCTTCAGTCTTTTATGGTTACCTAGGTTACCAAGGAACCATATTGTGCTGCATATAACTAAAATAGAAGTAATCATCTGGACTTACTGTTCTATTGGATAAAGTATTGTATCAAAGATTTTTCAAAACATTAATTGCAGCACTGGTATATGATAGATTAAAACATAACTTCATGTCTATAAACGGATTGGCCCTATATGATCCTGCATATTGTAAGATGGAATATTGTTGCTTCTATATGCCTCACTAGATTATGTACTGTATGAATGAACTCACAAATCGACTCATATTTGCAAAAGTAGAATATTTATATATATATATTTACAAGTAATATTAGTTGGTCTCCATTGGTAAAGGCACATGCAAGTGAGCTGGGTTATTGAGGCATCTGATATAGGAGGATTTATAGTGTCAGCAAAAAACTGTTTGCATGAAAAAATTCCAAAGTAAACAGTTAAACCATTAGCCTGAAGTTTGCTGAATTTCTTGCATTCGCAAACTTTTTTCTCTCAATGTTGACAGCCTCTGAAATTCCCAGGTAATATTAGCATAATTAATTCATTGTATCGCTTTGGCCTTGGGATTGTGCAGGCATGCTCAGTTAGCACCTGAAGTCTTCCCTACTGTGGGTAGTCACATAATTTCAGACACTTTCCTTTCCATTAGCCAATCAGCAGCTTTTATATTGAGGTACATTTTTTTGAAAGAAGTACCCAATATGCGCAGTGCCATTGCTGGGGGTGTCTACATCACCCATTTTTTTTGTTGCAAAAGATGTTTGCATTTTTTCATGCAAACATTTTTTTCTAGGTAGGTTATGATGCATTCTACAGGATGCATTCATAACCCACCTCACTTGCATATATCTTTAATTTACAGTGCCTTGCAAAAGTATTCACCCCCCTTGACTTTTTACCGATTTTGTTTCATTACAGCTTTAACTTCATTGTTATGTTAATCTGAATTTTATGTGATGGATCAGAACACAATAGCCCAAGGTGGTGAAGTAAAATGAGAAAAATATATACATAAAACTATTTTTTAGAAATAGAAAACAGAAAATTAGCATGTGCGTATGTATTCACCCACTTTGTTATGAAGCCCATAAAAAGCTCTGGTGCTACCAATTACCTTCAGAAGTCACATAATTAGTGTAATGATAGCCACCTGTGTGCAATCTAAGTGTCATATGATCTGTCATTACATATACACACCTTTTTTGAAAGCCCACAGAGGCTGCAACACCTAAGCAAGAGGCACCACTAACCAAACATGAAGACCAAGGAACTCTCCAAACAAGTAAGGGATAATGTTGTTGAGAAGAACAAGAGTTAGGTTATAACAAATATCCAAATCTTTGATGATCCTCAGGAGCACCATCAAATCTATCATAACCAAATGGAAAGAACATGGTACAACAGCAAACCTGCCAAGGGATGGACGCCTACCAAAACTCACAGACCGGGCAAGGAGGGCATTAATCAGAGAGGCAGCACAGAGACCTAAGGTAACCCTGGAGGAGCTGCAGAGTTCCACAGCAGAGACTGGAGTATCTGTACATAGGACGACAATAAGCCGTTTGCTCCATAGAGTTGGGCTTTATGGCAGAGTGGCCAGAAGAAATCCATTACTTTCAGCAAAAAACAAAATGGCACGTTTTGAGTTTGCGAAAAGGCATGTGGGAGACTTCCAAAATGTATGGAGGAAGGTGCTTTGGTCTGATGAGACTTAAAATGAACTTTTCGGCCATCAAAGAAAACGCTATGTCTGGCGCAAACCTAACACATCACATCACCCAAAGAACACCATCCACACAGTGAAACATGGTGGTGGCAGCATCATGCTGTGGGGATGTTTTTCAGCAGCCGGGACTTGGAAACTGGTCAGAGTTGAGGGAAAGATGGATGGTGATAAATACAGGGAAATTCTTGAGCAAAACCTGTACCACTCTGTGGGTGAATTTGAGGCTAGGACGGAGGTTCACCTTCCAGCAGGTCAATGACCCCAAACACACTGCTAAAGCAACACTTGAGTGGTTTAAGGGGAAACATGTAAATGTGTTGGAATGGCCTAGTCACAGCCCAGACCTCAATAGAAAATCTGTGGTCAGACTTAAAGATTGCTGTTCACAAGCACAAACCATCCAACTTGAAGGAGCTGAAGCAGTTTTGCAAGGAGGAATGGGCAAAAATGTCAGTGGTAAGATGTGGCAAGCTCATAGAGACTTATCCAAAGTTACTTTGAGCTGTGATTGCCACAAGCGGTGGCTCTACAAAGTATTGACTTTACGGGCGTAAATAGTTATGCTACCCATAATTGTCAAGTGATATTAACTATAAATGTATTATTGTCCACCATGCTATTAAAGTGGATCTAATTCTACTCCCACCCTCACACAGACAGGTAAGTAAATACTGTATATCTGTATATACGTGAGAGTATTTAATATCCATAATACATAATTTGTAAAATGAGTCCTGAGCCAATTCATAATGTTAAGTATAGCATACTTTCTTATTATTTATAAGAATAAATACATTTTTCTTGTACAGTTTTGAGGACAGTCAAGGGGAGCGAGGCAAGGAATTCCAGAGAATAGGCGCAGTACAAGAAAAGTAATGAAGGCGGGAATGAGAAGAGGTTATAAGAGAGGAGGACAGAAGAAGGTCATTAGCAGAGCAAAGAGAATAGTTGAGGGAGTATTTTGAGACCAGAGCAGCGATATAAGGGGCTATATAATTGTTGAGGGCTTTATTAGTTAGGGGCAGGATTTTCAATTTTATTCTGTAATCTATGGGAAGCCAGTGGAGTGACTGACAGAGAGGAGCTGTGGACACTGAGCGTTGAGTTTGGTGCATGAGTGTAGCAGATGCGTTCAATATGGATTGGAGGCAGACGGGTGATCGGGAGGCCAGCAAGGAGAGAGTTGCAGTAGTTGAAGCAAGATATGACGAGAGAGTGAATAATAATTTTACTTGTGTCTTGTGTAAGATAGTGACATATTTGGGAGATGTTTTTTAAGTGAAACTGGCAAAATGTTGTGATTGATTGTATCTGAGGAGTGAAAGAGAGAGCAGGATCCAGTACAGCCCCAACACAACTGGCCTGGGAGGAGTGCAAGCTTTTGTAGAGGGTGGAAAGATAAAAAGCTCAGTCTTTGACACATTGAGCTTGAGTTGACTGGCAGACATCCAGGTGGATATGCTAGAGAGGCAGTTGGCAACTTGAGCTAGAAGAGAGGAGGATAGTTCTGGTGCTGAGAGGTAGATTTGAGTGCCATCTGAATATAGATGATACTGAAATCCAAAAGATTTAATTTGGACATAAATACAAGAATATAAATATTGAATTGCCATCCATACAGAGGTACCCTCTGGAACTGTAATATTATTTATTAAAAAAAAGTAGAATAAATAGTCTACCTTTTTAGTATCTTGGGTATAACAATATTAAAATTATATTCACACAAGGCTGTAAATATTACTGGTGAGAAAGCAGTACCAGAGCAGAATGGACTTAGAGGGTTGTGATTGTAGAATGGATATGGCTCTACAGTTTGGTGCAGGGGGTGATAGGTAGCATTATATGAACATGCTGCCCCTTTCCTTAATATCATGTGCATTACCCTGCAGGGTCATTAGCCCCATTAATGGGGGGAGTTTTTGCAGGAGTATGGCTGTTGAAGACCATTGTATGTGTGTGTGTGTATATTTGTACCTGTCTGACAGTGGTACGCGTTTGGCGGTGTGTTGCGCGATCCAGGGTCGCATAGCCTCGTTTTCATTTTTTTGGGCTGCAATTTTTTTTCTCGCTTAGCCGATTTTTAAGTGCCGAAATACGCGTTCCACCTCACTCCCAGACGTCCTGGCTGTTCACCCGTGCTGTTTGTGATGTTTTTGTTGTTTTTTTTGTGTTTTTCGTGTATTTTGTTTTTCGCAGTTCGGCCGTTAACTTCATATTTTTCCTCCCCTTGTATTTCCCGCGTCTCGTAATGTTTTAAAGTCGTGAGTTTGTCAACTGCTTGCAGCCTAACAACCTTATTAAATTGCTAATCGGGCAATTAAATATGGCTCTATATAAGCGTATAGCATATTTTCTTTTTCACAGAAGTGTTTATGCAAAAGCAAGCTCCTCAGTAACTAAAAACTTCTTTAAAAAAAAGATGCTATGTGCTTATATAGAGCCCTATTCAACTGGGCGAACGGCAATTTAATAAGTCTGTCAGGCGATACCGCGTTTCCTAAGTGTTTGTAGGCTAAGTCCTGCGTGTTTATTGCTTCCACTGCTCGCCTCGATTCGCATGGCTTGCAGGCAATGAGCGCCTTTGGCGCTCATCGGCCAAGTGCTGGGAGTTGTAATGCCTTAACGGCTCGCCTCGCTACGTGTTGAGTTTGCACGCAGGTGATTTTCAGAGTTAACACCCCTGCATGTCCCTGCTAAAATTAGCATAACATGTATAATTCGTTCTGGCCAATCACAGGTAGCTGTAAAGCCAGTTTGATCACCAAAGTATCATGGGAAGAGTAGTCCTGTTGTCACAGGAGGAGTTAGACACTGCTGAGGAGATGTCTGTATTGAGCTGCTGCTGGCTTGAAGGTTAGTAAAGGGTTAAAATCCTTACCCAAATGCAGTGTTTCTATTGGGAGGTACCGGGTGCAAATTGTAAGCAGCTTTGGGGGTGTGGAAAACACGTTTTATTTTTAAATAAAATAAGTCTGTGTGTGTAGAATGCCTCCATGTAATGTGTGTTTCTGATATAAGCAGCTTGTGTTAGATTAGAAAAAGGTAAAAACAGGGAAACTTAGATATAGCTTTAAGTAAGGCCTGCCTCATATTGTTCACTAAGCAATAAAGTGATAGTTACTGAGATCAGCAACAAAGACAAAGGGTTGCTAGTTACTCTGCTAAGGGTTCTTATCAGGCTGTTGGTTATCTTACAGATTTGAAAAGGATACTTTTGATACTAGGCGACCATCCTCATTTCATTTGTTAATGAGATTATGTTCTTCCTATGAAGAAGCTAGTGAGTGGAGGGCAAAAAAAATGTAGGCCACCTCTCAGTATGCACGGACCCAGAAAGAAAGAGGTAGAGAGAGAGAAACGGGATGGAGAAGAGGGAAAGAGAATAGTGGGAGAAAATGGGGGGGCAAAAGGAATAGAGAGATTAGGAGGGAGAAGAGAGATGGGCAGAGAGGAGGAAGCTAAAGAGAAAGAGACAAAAGGGAGATAGAGAAGGGAGAAAGGAGCAGAAAGGAAAGATGACAAGGAGGAAAGAGAATGGGGAAAGAGAAAAGAGGGGGAGAAGAGGGACAATTAGGGTAAAAGAGAGGAAGGGAAGAACAAATTGAGAGAGAGAAAGGAAAAAGGGTGCGGAATGCGTGGGGGAAAGACACGAGGGGGACAATAAATAGAGAATGGGGACAAAGGAGATAAAGGAGAAGAGCTGTGAGTAAGGGAATAGAGAGGAAAGAGAAGATGGAAGTGAGAGATTGTGGGGAGAAGGGGAAAAGGGAAACAGAAAAAGTGAGAGAGAAAAGAGTGGGAAAGAAGGAGATGAGGGGGGAAGAAGACGAGAAAAGGGGAGCAGGGAAGAGTGAAAGGGAAAGAAAAAAGGGTGACAGAATGAGAAAAGAAAAATGAGGCGTATAGCCGGAATGGGGAAAGAATAAGGGAAAGACAGGCCATAGAGGAAGGAAAAGTGAAGAGGGTAGAGAACATGAAGTGGAGGGAAAAAAAGGGAGAAAGAGGATGGAAGAAGATGGGAAGAGAGAAGAAAGGAGAGGAGAAAGAAGAGAGGAAGTGGGACTATATAGGGGGAGTGGGGGAAGAGAGATTACTGGGAGGGGCTGGAGGAGATGTATAGGGTCACTTGAGGGCAATAGGGTCGCAGGGACCACTGATGGCTAGAGCGGGCTGTGGGAGGGCCGTGGGGGTCAGAAAAACAAAGTGTGAGAACCCCCTCTGGTGGGGGCTCTGGTGCAGATGCAGCTGATAGATCCGTGTTACGCCCCTGGTCATGTCTCAGTAATATGCTCAGTGCTGCCCCATTGGTAAGAGGTATGTTTTTATTTTGTTCATTTTAGGTTTTTAAAACATCAAGTGCTCCTCTTAATTACTGCCCTCTCCCTCTACCTTTTTATATATGTGGCTCCTTTGCCTCTGACCCAACTCATCAAGTCCTTTTTTAATTATTCCCCTCCTCTACCTTGTGCTTGCTCACAACACTAGTTGTATAGGAGTATGTGACAGTTGACTGAATGACACAGACAGCACACATTCGTTTTGGGGAGGACTGAAGCAAAGTGGCAGAGCTAGATAATTGAGGACCCTGGTGCAACAAAATATGTTGGGGCCCCCTCTGGGGGATTGCAAACATTTTTTGCACTGGGTCCCCTAAGACTAAATCACTCAGGGTGCTACTCCCCAGATATCTTCTCATAGCTGATTCCCTCCCAAAGACCCCTTCCCATAACAGTAAACCTTCCAGGACCCCTTTCCATTGCTGCTATCTTTACATCCTGGCTGTGGGAAACTCCTCTCTTTGCAGAACAGCTCCAAGAAACACTTGCTCAACTTTCCAGCAACATCCTCTACAAATATGCATACTGTACATACATACATACAGTATGATCCAGTCCCTTTTCAACTTTGACCCCACACAGCACTCATCCATCTTAGCATAAAACCCTACATAGCACTCAGTCCTTGTCACAGCCATCCCTTCTGAGCATCCACCCCAACACAGCACCCAACTCCTCTCAGCTCCCACCTCACATAGCCCCCATCCCTATCTTCTTTGCCCCCATCACAGAACCTATCTACTGTACTTTCCAGCCACTTTGCAGCCCTTGCTCTCACATATCTACATATCTTCCCTGATACAGATATCCCTACTGTGCTGAACTGCTCCACACTGCCACCTCTTGGAGCTTCAGTAGAAATTTCAGGCCCAATTTCAGGCTGGGAGTGTGTGCAGCCAAGGGGAAGCTCAGGCAGCCATGGTGGGTTGGGCCAGCGTGGGTGATCCCTACACTACAGAAAAAAATTAAATGCAAAAAAAAAGAAATTAAGAAAAAAATACACAGCATTGGGCCATCCTAGATGAGGGCCCTGGTGCACTGCACCACTGGTAGATCTGCCTCTGCGGAAGCAACAGACACCCACTGGTAGATCTGCCTCTGCTAAAGCAACAGACACCCTTAGGAGAAACAGAGCCAATGGCCCAGAGCTACATTATGCAGTAAAAATTATAATGCTTTTACTCACCGTCTTAAATTTAAAAATGGTGCAATTACCATTCAAAATCTAGCCTTGGTGGGAGTGTCTGCTGGTTCCAAGCCACTTAAACCTTCTCTCCCACCACAACTCTGCATGCCTAGGAGGAATTTACATAAGTAGAGGAGGATGGAGAGAGACGAGGAGCATTAATAAGTGCAATGTGCAGGGCTATATAGAGTTTATTATATGTTTATATATATATGTGTGTGGATTGCTATTTATATATCTGTAATGTGGAGGACTATATGGAGCTTGCTCAGGGGCGGTCCGTCCATTGGGGCGTCAGGGCAAACGCCCCCCCAAATATTTTCTTCACCCTGCAATAAAAAAAACACAACAATGTATTAGTATAACCCCAAAACAAATAAATATAAGGTGTACATCATCATTTCAAGTCTCAATAGTATTAAAAATGAAGTAAAGTTAGTAAAGGGACACTGTCACTTTAAAATAACCCTTGCGCTACATTAACTAATGCTGTGTATCTATATAGCCCCCTGCCTGCACCCTGTGTGATCAAATTACACTAGTACTGTGTACACTAACCTTAGACTCTTCTCTCTCTTCAATGAGTCCTGGCCTGGCCCCCTGACCGTTAATGCATGCCGCCCACCATCACAGTGACGATATGCATGGGCGGTCATAAAATGTATCAATTAATAACTGACAGTCTTCCATCATTGACCAATCAATGATGGAAGGCTGTCCAGTTACTAAGTGATCAATCTAAACCCACCCAGACCGTTAGCCCTGAGCGCCCGCCAGCAAATAGGGCCTCGAGTTTACATTTTGATTGACTGATACAGTCAATAAAACCACCAGTTCCCTGTCCCTTCCCCCTTTCTGTTTCCTGACCCTGGTCACGCTGAGACTGAGAGACCTCCCTGGCTGAATCTACTCACATCTGCTCTGCCTGCCTAACACAGTAAGTCTACCTGCCTGGCACCTGCCCTGCCCCTGCCCCTGGCCAAACCAAAACCCCTAGTAGCCCCTAATAAAAGTTAGGGGTGACCAGTTACCCCCAGTCCCCCACTATGCCTGCCTGGCCTGCCAGTGCCACCTACCCAGCCACCCACCAACTACCACCGACAACCCTAGGCCTACAATGCCTGGTGCCAGTGCCACCCCCAGCCATCACCCCCATGTGGCCTGTGCCACCCCCGATCAGGCCTGCCCTATGCTAGCTATGCCATCATGCCACCGCCGGATTACCCCGATCACGGGATCGGGGTAGTGGGGTGGTGAGCGGGGTGGCACAGGCCCACATGGGGGTGATCGGATCACCCCCTTGATGAGGCCTGTGCCACCCCTGATGACCTCCATGTCGCCGCCCTATGCCACCCCCGAGGCCCGATCACCACCACCCCGATGCGGCCTATGCTAGCACCGCCCGATTACCCCGGGTATTCGGGCAGTGAGCGGGGTTGACCAGGCCACATGGGGGTGGATGTTCACCCCCATGAGGCCTGTGCCACCCCTGATCGTGGCCTACGCGGTCCGATGGGCGACCGATGGGCGCCTGAGCGTGACCGACCCCACCCTGGATGAACCAACTACCGAGCCCCCCCCCCCCCTATTTTTATTCCATTTTTAGAAGTAACAGGCATGTATATGTGCCTGTCACTTTTAAAGATAAAATAAAAATAAGGGAAGGGAAAAAAAAATACAGTAAAAACATTATTATTACAAGTAAACAGTAAGCAAACACATTGTTAGTACAGTTAGTAACACAACACATTTTATACAAAAATAAACAGCTTTAAACAAACATTAATAAAAAATAAAATAAACAACAGCACATACTTACCTGTAAAATTGACCCCTCCAGCGTTGGCCTTCTGTCCTCTGGATATAGTCATGAAAAATAAAATTTATAATCCAATGTTGATTGAAGCCCATGTCAAATAAAATAATCCAATGTTGATTGAAGCCAATGGTCAAAATAAAATAATCCAATGTTGATTGAAGCCAATGGTCAAAATAAAATAATCCAATGTTGATTGAAGCCAATGGTCAAAATAAAATAATCCAATGTTGATTGAAGCCAATGGTCAAAATAATCCAATGTTGATTGAAGCCAATGGTCAAAATAATCCAATGTTGATTGAAGCCATTGTCCATCCATCCATTCTGGCCCATTGAAAGAGGCCTCCACAAAAAAAAACGACGCTCTAAAAAAACAAAAAAAAAAACTAAAAGAGCTCCTCCTACAAGGAGCCCCTCCCGCGATTAATTGTTTTTTTCCCACGGTCTGCTATATATACTAGTTTTTGAAGGACTCTGATTGGCTGAAATTTTTGATTGACATCGATTTCAACCAATGAGAGTCTTTAAAAAAATTAGCAAATCAGCAAGCAGGTACGGAAGCCTGTAAGGGTAAAAAAGGTTAGTGTGAACTTGTTTGACCCTGTATGTATTATACATATTACAGGGCTATTTTATGTGATATACATGTTACGGGATAATATCCTGTAACATGTATAGCCAAAAAATAGCACTGTAATATGTATAAAAAATAATGTGTAATAGAAATGCATGAACAATATAATATAACTAGTAATAAAGAACATCAATTAATCAAATAATAAATATCAATTAATATATATTGTTGTATGTATATGTTTATGTATATTTATGTGTATTTTTTATGCGTATATATATATATATATATTTGGATATATATATATATATATATATATATATATATATATATAAAAATTGATATCAATATATCACAATAAATAAATATATATATATATATATATATATATCAATTTGATATATATATATATATATATATATATATATATTTATTTATTGTGATATATTGATATCAATTTATATATATATATATATATATATATATATATATATATATATCAATCAATATATCTATCAATATATATATATATATATATATATATATATTATTATTATTATTTTTTTTATTTATTTTTTACAATTTGGGCCTATATGGTCCCAATTTGTTACTTAGGCTTTTTAAGGTGCGGTTGGGGCCTATATGGTCAAAATTGGTTATTTAAGGTTTTTAAGGTGCGGTTGGGGCCTATATGGTTCCAATTTGTTATTTAAGGTTTTTAAGGTGCGGTTGGGGCCTATATGGTCAAAATTGGTTATTTAAGGTTTTTAAGGTGCGGTTGGGACCTATATGGTTCCAATTTGTTATTTAAGGTTTTTAAGGTGCGGTTGGGGCCTATATGGTCAAAATTGGTTATTTAAGGTTTTTAAGGTGCGGTTGCGGCCTATATGGTTCCAATTTGTTATTTAAGGTTTTTAAGGTGCGGTTGGGGCCTATATGGTCAAAATTGGTTATTTAAGGTTTTTAAGGTGCGGTTGGGGCCTATATGGTCCCAATTTGTTATTTAGGGTTTTTAAGGTGCGGTTGGGGCCTATATGGTCCCAATTTGTTATTTAGGGTTTTTAAGGTGCGGTTGGGGCCTATATGGTCCCAATTTGTTATTTAGGGTTTTTAAGGTGCGGTTGGGGCCTATATGGTCCCAATTTGTTATTTAGGGTTTTTAAGGTGCGGTTGGGGCCTATATGGTCAAAATTGGTTATTAAAGGTTTTTAAGGTGCGGTTGGGGCCTATATGGTCACACTTGGTCTTTCAAGGTTTTAAAAGTTAAGGTTTGGGTCTTAAACGCTCTAATGTTTTTTTTGTTGTTTTCTATCACCCCCCAGGTGCAAACTATCTGTGAAAGCAGATTTGTTTGGACTCGTTGGTTGACTTACTGGACGTGAATACCCCGAGAAGGAGAGTCAACTGTTGGTGAGTATATGGTCACACTTGGACTTTTAAGGTTTTTAAGGTGCGGTTGGGGCCTATATGGTCACACTTGGTCTTTTAAGGTTTTAAAAGTTACGGTTTGGGTCTTGAGATTTCTAATGTTTTTTTTGTTGTTTTCTATCACCCCCCCAGGTGCAAACTATCTGTGAAAGCAGATTTGTTTGGACTCGTTGGTTGACTTACTGGACGTGAATACCCCGAGAAGGAGAGTCAACTGTTGGTGAGTTTCATTGCCTTTTATTTTCTGTCCATGTGTATAGGTGCAAATTTGATGTTGATGTAGTCTTGCCACATGAGGGTTTGCAATCTGTAATGTATACCAATGAAATCAACACACTGATATTTTAAAGTAATTTTGTGACATAATATAAATTAATATACCATGATCTCTTTCTTTTATTGGTATCAATATCAGAAATGAATACTATTGACTCTCTACTTGTGAAGCCTTTCGGCACCCTAACCTATGAGGAGAAGGTGGAAGTAAAACGGTTAGGAGCTGACCAACCAGAGATAAATCTGCAGCAAATCGCAAGAGATAGAGGGAAGCAATATGTCCGTAATTTCAATACTGAATGGTACAAGAAGAACGACTGGCTTTCTGGAAGCGTTTCTAGGAAGTCCTTATATTGTTTCCCATGCATCCTATTTGGTGGTGACGCTGCTTGGACCAAAACTGGAGTGACTGACGTCAAACATCTAGCTGACAAATTGGCAAAACACAAAAGTTCTAAAGCTCACTTGGATAACAGGATCAAGTTTGAGATGCTTGGACAGGCGAACATTGCTGTTCAACTGGACCAAGAATACCAAGGGCCTCATTCTATTATCGGCCGCAGCCGCTGCGGGGCCGCAAGGACCGGCCGCAAGCTATTCTGCTATTCTATTCCCTTACGGCCGTAGGCTCCGGCAGGCTTGCGGCCGGTGCCTTGCTATCTCTTGCGGCCGATCGCGCCGGAGGAAAGCCTTTGATCTAAAACGGCCGCAAGAGATTTGCAATTCAATTGCTCCGGGAAACCTCTCTGCAAGGCTAAAAACGAGCCGCAGTTACTTGCAGGAAAAAGGTCTCGCTAGCACCAATTAAGCACATAAAATAGCTCAAATAAAGCCATCCTGCACTTTGAGAAGACTATAAAGGGATTTTAGGTGTTAGAAAAAATAGCACATAATTATCCTGTACTCAAATCCGTAAAATATTTAATTTTTAATATCCGTAAAATATACATGTAAAAAGTCCAGAGTGCTTGGAGCACCTCAGACACGCCCACGCCGCAGCCGGCAAATAAACAGTTAATTTGAACTCGGGTTTGGGCAGATGTGCAAGCTTGAGAGTGGGTTCCTTTTAATCCTCATGTCCCCCAATATGATCCCTAGCATTTACAGAGCTGTACAGTGCAGGCTTGAATTTATTTTTGAGTTTTTATATTTCACAGATTACGGCCGGTTCCAAGATATGCGGCCGGCCGTAAAAGGAGATCCTTGCGGGGCCGTATAATAGAATCGCGAGTTAACTGAACCCTCGCAAGGAATCGCAGCCTTACGGCCGATTTACGGCCGATAATAGAATGAGGCCCCTAGTCAGCATTCAAAAACACAACAAAGAAGTGGCTAAGAACCAGTACATCCTTTCCAAGATAATTGATTGTGTTCGCTTTTGTGGAGCTTTTGAACTGGCATTAAGAGGACACGACGAGAGTGAAACATCGCTAAATCCAGGAGTGTTTAGAGGCCTGGTGGATTTGGTTGGCAGTATCGATAGTGCAATGGAACAGCATTTGAAGACTGCAACTGTGTTTAAGGGCACTTCCAAAACCGTGCAGAATAAGCTACTGGACTGCATGCATGAAGTTATAAAGGGAGTGATTCACCAAGAGCTTAAAGAAGTCCAGTTTGTGGCAATCCAAGCGGATGAAACAACCAATATTTCCGCTACGACACAGTGCGTTGTAGTCTATCGCTACATTGACAAGAAGCATCAAGTGGTGGAAAGATTTGATGGCTTCACGGAAATGAAATCAACGGATGCAGACTCCATTGCTGCTGTTGTGCTGGAAACACTGAATACTGTTCTCCCAGAGCCAGAAGACAAGAAGAAACTCATAACTCAAAGCTACGATGGTGCCAGTGTGATGCGTGGAGATCAAGGAGGAGTTCAAAGAAAAATAAAAGACGTGTACCCGAACGCACACTACGTCCATTGCTATGCTCACCAACTGAACCTAATAATGGAGAAAGCAGTTTCAAGGATTGGAAGAGTTCGAGTTTTTTTTTCCAACATAGGCGGCATACCATCTTTTTTTTCACGCTCTCCAAAAAGGACTGGAGTTCTGGATGAGGTAGTTGGTAGAAGACTTCCAAGAGGTGCACCAACACGATGGAACTTCAACGTTAGGACCGTGAACGTGATCTACGAGAACAGAGATGCGCTACTTGAGTGTTTCCAGACAATTGAAGCATGTCTAAACTTTGATCCAACATCTATACGGGAAGCCGCAGGTTTCATTGGAATGCTGGAAGACAGGGAGTTCCTTTACTTCCTTAAATTATTTCATTTAATAATGCCACATGTTGACATCCTCTATAGTCAGCTTCAGAAGCGAGACACGGATACTGTTTATATCAAAAAAGTCACAGAAGACTTTGTTGCCAGCATCCAGAAAATCCGTAATTCTGTGGAAGAGATAGAAGCAAGTTTGCCGAGCGATCTAACCGTCAACAGACGGAGTGCGGAGATCTCAACCTTGAGACAACTTTCAAGAGAGGTATGTGACATAGTGGTGGTTCATGCAAAAGAACGTTTTTCATTTTCAAATCACCTAGTCAGTGCCAAACTTGTTCAAAGTGACTTGTATAAAACCCATGACACTTGCTTTCCAACCCAAGCTCTGGAAGACACTGTGCAAGCATATCCAATACTGAAGAAGGAACAATTACGCACTGAGCTGTCACTTCTGTATGGGAAGACAGAGTTTCATACTTGTACAAGTGCTGTTGCTCTGCACAAACTTTTCCATCAATTTAATCTGCAGAATGATTTCACAGAGACAGTGAAATTATTAAGAATCCTGATTACAACACCGATGACCACTGCAGAATCAGAAAGATGCTTCTCCACATTGAAGAGGATAAAAACCTTTTTAAGAAGCACCATGTCCCTGGAGCGGTTGAATGCATTGGCGATGCTCTCAATGGAAAAGCAACTGATTTCCGAGATCTTAGACTTCAATGAAAAAACCATTGAGAAGTTTTCTTCTTTGAAAGATCGCCGTGCAAAATTAAAATACAAGTGATTGAAGCAAAGAAGAATGCATACCTCCAAGGTGTGCAAAGATAAACTGCGTTAAGCAGCACCACCTCACACTACCAAACATAACTAGTGGTAAGTAAAGTATGAACGGTGTGTGGGTGTTCATATGGAAGGAGCTATGAAAGGTGTGTGCATGGTCAGTAACAAGCCTTGGCGTGGTTTGAAGGAATTGGAGGCACCTTCAAGGGTACGTAAAGTTCTCAGAAATGGCACCACCTCACTACCAAAAATAACTAGTGGTAAGTAAAGTATGAATGGTGTGTGGGTGTGCATATTGAAGGAGCTATGAAAGGTGTGTGAATGGTCAGTAACAATTGTTGAAGCCTTGGCGTGGCGTTACTGCTCATATGGTTATCCATATGCTAATTCAACGTGTTTGTTTGACATTGATTATTGTGTTGTCTAAACAGAAGTCAAATGTTGTTGTTTTCTTGAATCCCAAGATCCACTGGTTTGGGCCTATGCAGTGCTGATTGGTCTTCTAAGGTATGTTTGAGGCCTATATGGTCACACTTGGTCTTCTAAGGTATGTTTGGGGCCTATGGTCACACTTGGTCTTCTAAGGTATGTTTGGGGCCTATATAGTTACACTTGGTCTTCTAAGGTATGTTTGGGGCCTATGGTCACACTTGGTCTTCTAAGGTATGTTTGGGGCCTATGGTCACACTTGGTCTTCTAAGGTATGTTTGAGGCCTATATGGTCACACTTGGTCTTCTAAGGTATGTTTGGGGCCTATGGTCACACTTGGTCTTCTAAGGTATGTTTGAGGCCTATATGGTCACACTTGGTCTTCTAAGGTATGTTTGAGGCCTATATGGTCACACTTGGTCTTCTAAGGTATGTTTGGGGCCTATGGTCACACTTGGTCTTCTAAGGTATGTTTGGGGCCTATATAGTTACACTTGGTCTTCTAAGGTATGTTTCGGGCCTATGGTCACACTTGGTCTTCTAAGGTATGTTTGGGGCCTATGGTCACACTTGGTCTTCTAAGGTATGTTTGAGGCCTATATGGTCACACTTGGTTTTCTAAGGTATGTTTGGGGCCTATGGTCACACTTGGTCTTCTAAGGTATGTTTGAGGTCTATATGGTTCCACTTGGTCGTTTAATGTTTTTTAAGTCTGGTTTTGTTCTTGAATGGTCTGATTGATTTGCTTGTTTTCTTTCAACCACAGGTGCAAACCCTATGTGGCTGCAGATTTGTTTCTACTTGTTGGTCAACTTAATGAACATGAATACCCTGAGAAGAAGACCCGACTAATGGTAGGTGTCACTCCTTTAATTTTTTTGTTAATACATATAGGTGCAATTATGATATTGCTGTAGTCTTGTCACATGAGTTTTTTCAATCTATATTGTATACCAATGAATTTAACACATTGTTACTTTACTTCTTGACATTTCTGCATTGCTGATCATGTATTTCAATGGGCTTTACAAGTATAAGGTCATTGGGCGGGGCTTATAAAGGTCATTATGACGTCAGGGGAGGGGTTCTAAAAATGGGTGTGGTTTGAAAAAGGGGGAGTGGCTATGTTTCGCCCTGTCGCCCCTCCAACTTGAAAAGTCACCAGCCGCCACTGAGCTTGTTATATCTTTATATACCGGTACTGTGCAGGGCTGTATGATTAGTGCCTAACGTGGTGCCCAATGGATTTTTTAAATGTTTTTCCACTATTGTTTAGGTCTTTGATTCTCTTGACTAATATAGAACAGAGTAGAACAGACTCCAGTAGAACTAGAAGAACCAAATGTTTAATGGAGTTTGTATTGACAAACATAAAATTACAAAGAGCATCATCATTATGACTTATAACAAGACACACAGTCTCTGATACAGAGCCGTTCAGGCGCCTCCTCAGGAGAGATGACTGTAGAGACTGTATGAAAATGTGAAGAGCTAATGTTTTCCAGTGTCCTTTACAAATGTTGCAGAAAATGAATAAGGGAAAAACGCAAGACAAACATAACTAGTTACATGGGGACCCTGCACGACAAAGGACAAGACGGACAATCTGACACATGAGGAACTGACGACCCTGCTCCCTAGAGCTTACAGTGTAAAGGAGATGGGGAAGTGACACAAGAGGGTGAGAGTCTGATGGGCCATGATCCAGTCAGTAGGCAGGACACACTGGAGGAGGTGCCTGTGTCCAGTAGGGTCTTCCAATATTTAACACTGTGTTGGATTTCTCTCCACACAAGTTAGGAGTTGTGAGGTTGTTTTCATCCTCTAGTATAGTTTTAGCTTTTTACTTGTGCAGTTGCATTACACTGACATTGATGCTGAGTCTCAGTGACTGAATATTACAAACACACTGTATCTCCAATTTCTTCTTATGCAGTTAAGATCAAGCCAGTAATAGCTGTCTATTTGAAATAATAACATTTGAGAACATTAGCAGATATCCACAAGTTCTTCTGGCAGCTACGTCTCTTTTCCTCTATTCAATGCTTAATTTAATGTCAAAGAATGCCGAGAATATTCTGGGAAACCGAGATTCGGTTCTGTGTGAGACTTGGGTTGCAGTTCTGTAAAGAAGTGAAATAAAGTTAAAGAGCAATGTAGTTTTACAACATTACATGTGTTATGTAATAAATAAAATATTTGACCATTCAATATTATATTCAGTATTAGTATATTGTAGTAAAAGTCACTGATGTCTGTTTCTGTTTCTCTGTTCCTTCAACTGCATTGAGTGCAGAAAAGAATGTGGCGATCCTTAGTGTTAAGTGCTTACAGCAGGACTAATGGAAATATACAAAGTCTCTCTCTGCTAAGAAAGCTGCTACACAAACAAGACATTGATGACTGGCCCTAGTAAAGAATAATTGCATATGATAGGTAATAAAGGCTGTGCCCAAGTCTATTTCTTCAAAAGAATAATGCTCATCATATAGGGCTACAGTATACGTTTAAGATACTGACATGCAGACAATGTTATTATAGGGCCACAATATACTACAGTATACTTTAAATATATTTGCTTGAGGACTTTCAGTCCCTACATATTTTTAGTAATTGCACTTAGTGATGTAATCCATTGTGACATATGCTACTTTTATATCCACGTATACTAAGGTATACAAGATACTGCAGGTTATTTATTTCCTGGGGAAGTTGACCGCACAACTCTGATACTCATTAAGACATCTCAACTCTCACTTAATTGCTCACAAGCGATTGATTACACACAAACTTAAAGGGCAGGTTTGGTCAGACACTGCACTCACCCCTAAATGAATGAATGAAAATGATATACTCACCTCGCAGTCCTATCTCCTCCTTAGGATGGAATTATTCCTTATTTATATTTATAGATTGTGTGACATTGTAAGGATCTAGTACTTTCCAGTGTTCAGTACAAATCAGAACATTGTAGGTGGTACGATAAACACATGAGACTAATAACTAGTTACATGGGGACCCTGCCGACAAAGGACAAGACGGACAAACTGACACAAGAGGAACTGACGACCCTGCTTCCGAGAGCTTACAGTGTAAAGGAGATGGGGAAGTGACACAAGAGGGTGAGGGGGAAGAACTCGTGGATATCTCCAAATGTTCTCAGATATTTTGCTCTTATCAACTCAATGCTTCATTCAGTGTCAGAGAATATTCCAGGAAACTGAATTCAGTTCCATTTGGTTTGTGTTTCTTGTAAGTCTCGGGGTGCAGTTCTGGAGAGAAAAAAAAACACATGTGTCATGTTACTGAAGATAAGGGCGTGTCTGATCTATTATGGAGACACCTGAATTTGTCATCTTTTTTTTTTATTTTTCAGCTGATTCCCTGATATAGTATCCAATCATAGATATCACTTCTGAAGTTCTGGGTTTTAACGAACCTACAACCTTTGAAATCTCATATTTGTAATATGCTAATGTTCAAATCTACACTTGATGATGAGCAAATTATTTAGAAAGTAAAACAAAAGTAGCCTTTAAATTTTACAGATGTGCCTTAGTAGTAGCCACCATGTCTCTTTTAACTACTTCTAAATCTTAGAAGAAACCTTGAATAAAAAGAAAAATGGCATAATTCTTAGTGTAAGTTCTTTGAGTAGGACTAATGGAAATCTAAGTCTATAGAGTCCCTTTCTGCTTATAAAACAGATATATAACTAAGTCAATGGCTGGCACACTTAATAACAGTTGCATATGAATAATTCTATAACATAATGAATTAGATGCTATAGTTGGCGCATTAACAAAGTCAATACTTCAAGAGTATAACGTATATTTGTCTTTAAGGTTTTTGAACATTAGACATATTGACTTCTATCCCTACATCTGTATAGTAACTGCGCTTTGTGATGTCATCTATAGTGACATATAATGCTTTTATATACATATACAGAGATAAACAAGAGACTGAGGGTAAGTGTGCCTGGCTGATGCTTTGATTCCTGGGGAAGTTGGCAACACAGCTCACGAAGTCAACACTCCTCATATAAATATTCACACAATATTATATATACTGAAAAAATATCAATACACACACATTAATGTGACAACACCTCCCCTTTAACGGGGATGGTTCTGAAAAATACATATTGCAGGGCTGCTTTAAGGCTAAGTGCATCCCAGCCATGCCAGATACAGGGGAGGACTGGCGCATTAACATACATACACTAATGTCTATACTTACACATACATAAACTAAAGCAAAATCTATACGCACCTTAAAGTCCCATCTCCTCACATGTGGGATTATTCATTATTTACTATATTTTTATACTCTGCTACCATTTTCTGCAGAAAAATGAAAGGGGTACAGTAAATACATAGGACTAGTGACTGATCTAATCATACAGTAAAGGTAAGTTTCAATAAATATGGTTCTTCTAAAATTAGAAAGTCAGTTATATTGCTCCAATTGGTATAATCTACTTTTCTGTCTGTACAATTAACCTATTCCCCCAGTTATTAAACCTTACCTAGATCTATGCAATCTCCCAGTCTCCGTGTCCGTGTGAGTTTCCTCCTTTAACGCTTCCTATAGTCATGTTTATAGGACACAGGCACAGGGTTATTCAGCTGCTCATCTCTTGATGTTTATGCTGTGAATGGCTTTGGCTCTCTCATTGCTCCTTATATAGTCCCCTGGGCTCTGTGACATCATCTATTATGACACATCTCTGATGTAAGAAGTTGTTTGTTACCCAGAGGGCCCAGCTCAGCCTTGTGATATCTGCCATTAGACAACTCATCATATAATACTCTGAAAATATCCCAATGCTCTCCAACATATCATGTACCAACACTCAAAATTTAGAATCCCAAATACATTTAGAAGCTGGTGATAAAATATGGTTCACGTAATATGCAGCAAATTACAGAATGTAGAAATGATCTCTGTGCATCTAGCCTCAGATTACTTGTTCATCTCCATCTTTACTTTCTGTTCTACTTATTTCCATTACCCAACGTTACCACTGCTTATTAGTAGCTTCCTCCCAACCTTTACCCCTCCATATGATTTGCCTCTAAATCCAAGACTAAGATGGAGATATGAGGGAGTATAGACTATAGTGAATATAGAGCGGTATTAAGGATATTATTTAGGGAACAATAGAGAAGCAAAGATCTTAAAGGTGACTACTACAAGCAAAGTGTGCAAGACAGATAGGTAGGAGTGTGTAAAAGACAGGCAGTAAAAGAGAGTGCAGTATAGGCAGGTAGATAACCAGGAGCTTGGTAATTTTGGAGAGTGCCCAGTTCCGAATATAAAAGACAACTTAGCTTGGTAGAAAAACTCCATATATTTGTGAAGATCACTCATGGACAGACCTAGATTTACCATTAGGAACAATAGACAGGTGCCTAGAGGTGCCTGCCTGCAGAGGCCACTATGTTTTTACATTTTAAAATATATTCAAACAGAAGACTTTGAATGTACACTGTACTTTACATACTGCTCCTTGCAGGCCTTGGTAGTGGGCAAAAAAAAAGATTGTCTCTAATCAGCAGAGTTGTGCTACTTATGAAGTAATTTCCTCTTTTCCTTAGAAAGCATGCTGGGACTTGTAGTCTCAACTAAATACAAGTCAACAACAACCTGCACAATTCTCCCTGCATGGTTCTCAGTAAATCTCAGCTCTGTGAACTCCCCACAACACTACTCTAAGTGAGACAGAGACACCCAGTAAGTAAAAGGACCACTGCAGTTCAAGAAGAAGACACTTGTCATATGTACCAAGTTATAAATATTAGTAGATGTGTTAGCCATCAAGATCTTTTTTTTATAATCTGAATTTTTTTAAAGCTTCTGTTAATGAGTAAAGGAATCCAGATTTGTGTTGTCAACTTCCCCAGGATATAATTAATCAACCCTGGACACTAAACCGCCATATCTTGTATACCTTGGTATATGGATATAAAAGCATCATGTGTCACTATGGATGGCATCACAAAACCCAATCACTAAAAATATGTAGGGACTGAAGATCTGTCAAATCTATATCTATCTACTGTATATTTATATTATACTCTCTTATATTATACTCTTTTGAAGAAATAGATTTTGGCACAGACTTCAATTCATTACCCATCTATTTTTGAGAGATGGGTGACGGGCAGGGGTGCTTGTAGTTATCAGTGGAGGGAGAGCTGAGTGAGGAGGCAAAAGGCAGAAGTACAGAGCCATTGTTTGATCATTGGATAATATTGAAATTGATACCACACCTCTTCCCTTTTACTGGCCCAGAAGCAGATTCCTTGAATCAAAGGATGGAATCACAGGTCTCCAGAAATGTAAACAGCAAGCATTACTGTAATTCAACGATTTACGTATTTATCCTTTGAGGATGATTATGAACTCGTACAATTACAGTCTTGTACCTCGTTTAAAGGAACAGATTGTTTTTAAAAGAAAATTCTTCACTGCC
The DNA here is from genome assembly GCA_027410445.1 of Discoglossus pictus. NCBI lineage: Eukaryota > Metazoa > Chordata > Amphibia > Anura > Alytidae > Discoglossus > Discoglossus pictus. The sequence goes on from CM050165.1 coordinate 41,765,398, forward strand.
TCCAAAACCTCCAAATGTTCTACAAAGGTACAGTCCCACTTGGACAAACATCTCTTTCCCAGCTAACCATATCCATCTTTCTATCTCTGATTAGTTTTCAATTATTTTCCCCAATATTTCAGGAAAAATATGATATATTCTTTTTTATTTATAGGTACTTGTACCTCACAACGACGAATAAAACATTAAAACCAAGGCTGGGGAAGAAAAGATAAAAACAAAACCTTTCATAAGGCCTAGAGACCCCAAGTTTTTAGGAAAGTCACTATCTCATATTGTTAAATCAACTTGTTAAATGTTGAGTTTTAAAGTACTTCTGTTCCTATTGAGCGCTAAAGTGATGTCACAAACATAGAAAAATATCTATATAAAAGATATTAACTGTACAAGTACCTATAAATAAAAAAGAACATATGATATTTTTCCCAAATATAACCAATTTGTGATATGATATATCAATATCAGAGTGGAAAACACTCATGGGGTGTGAAAAATCCAATTTTACTTGAAACTAATTAACTTGTGGTCTAATCCACTTTATGGATGGAACTTTAAGACTTCAAAATAACTTTCTTTTTGAGTTTCTCATTGTTAAAAAGTGTTTGTATTAATAAGATAGGATTGATTTGGCAAAGAAACAAGGAGCCAGAGATGGCCTTCTTTACGCTAAACAATATCAATTTATTTCAGAAGGAAGCAGAGGATAGTTTCATGTCTAAAACACAGACTATACCTGAAATTAATAAAGATATCAGAAAAGCATTTAATGAATTGATGAAAAATGACAAAAACAGGTCAAAATAATATGGGAAATCAGCAGTTTACAAAACTACCTAAAGAATCACATAATCCCTAGAGGATTAAGAGTGAATGTAACTCCAGCTACAAACTTGGCCAATGATAAGTTCATGGAAAAATGGAAAGACATTTTGATAATGTTCACATGATTTAATTGAATTGATTGTTGAAACAGAACAAACCAATTTAGAAACTTTAAAACCAAAGGTAGCCTTATACCAACAAGACTTTAATAAGTTTAATGAAACACCTGAATATGACAATTATTGCACAAGATTAAATGAAAATATAGAAAAATTCAAAAAAGATCTGAAAGAAAGGAAAAAAAGGAAGTTCCTTAGAGATCAGGATGACTTTAAGTCAGGGAAAATATTCAGGAAATTTCCAATAGGTATACCTATGTATAGCCATTCTGATACGAGCTCTTCTGAGTATGATAATTCCGACTTAGACGACTGCCCTCCACCAAATTTTAGGAGCAGACGCTCCAATCCCTGGTTAAAAAATTATGATACTAGACCGTACTCCCAAACTAGAACAGGGAGGAGGTTTAACAATAATGAGAATTTTTTAGAGAGAGGCAGAATTGTCAAGAAAGGCCCAGAAACGACACACAGAAATTAGATCAACAGAGATCCTCAGTAGAGAGTCCAATACCTCCTTTAAACCAAAATAAAGCGGTAGTTAACCTTTCCAATTTTCAACTCAAAGAAAATCATTGGTCTGTTTTACAAAGCGGCTTATCATTTGTACCTACATCTAGGCCAGAGACTTTCCTTCATATAAAATATCTAAATCTCTTTGCTAGGAAACTAGCTTTACATAAATGTTATAAAATCAAACAGTAGAGAGAACTAATGCAATTGGGGATTGAAAAAGATGATATAGAGGCATTCCACACTATGTTATCTCTTTTAGAGGAAAATAATCCTCAACAAAGAGAGAAAACCAAAAATTTGGAAAAATAAGAGTCGCTTCACTCCCTTTTTAAAAGATTATGCTAACATTTGGATCTTCTTACAACAAGCCACTCTAGAGATTGAAAATATAAATTATCAGAAAATCCCTAAAAGTCATAATCTAACCAAAAGTGAAAATCAGGGATTATTTGAATTAAAGAAATGCAAAGATATACAGATAAAACCTGCAGATAAGGGTGGGAATATTGTTGTAATGGATAACAAAGAATACAATCTAATGTGCCAGAAAATCTTAAATGATGCAAATACTTATGAAATTATTGATAAAAATCCCACCCAAGAATATAAAAAATTACTCAAAAATATCTTAGAGGAAGCAAAAACTGACGGCCTTATTGATGACCAAACATCTCAGTGTCTTTTTCCTAAGTATCCTACTATTTCCACTTTTTATACTTTGCCAAAAATTCATAAAAAGTGACTCCTATCCCAGGAAGGCCCATTGTTTCAGGAACTGATAAATTATCTTATAAATCCAGTGTGTTTTTAGATTACTATCTTAAAGACATGGTTGAAACATTACCTTCATTTGTTAAAGACACAAATGACATTCTTAAACAACTTGAAGATCTGACAATACCCACTAAAGCATATTTAGCAACGGTGGATGTAGAGGCCTTGTACAGCAGTATACCTCAGAAGGAAGTTATTAAAGCGACAGAGTTCTTTCTACAAAGTAAAAGTACTAATTTTCAAAAGTTCAATGAATTTCTTTTAGTCCAGTTAGATTATGTCCTCAAACATAATTATTTCATCTATAATGGGAAATGGTACCACCAAATCAAAGGAACAGCCATGGGCACCCCATGCGCCCCGAGCTATGCCAACTTGTTACTAGGTTGGTGGGAAGAGAATTTAGTTTTTAATAATTCTCTTTCAGAACACACTGAGGAAAAAAGCTCAAAGACATGTTGGTACATAGTACTTTTAAAGATAAAGGACAGAATACTATGTGGCTTAAACCTCCATTAGGCTGCTTTAGATGTGGCAGATGCAAATATTGACGCTACATCACACCTACAAAAGTTTTTACACATCCAACAACTAATGTTAAATATTAAATCAGGGATTTCTTTAACTGCTGCTCTACAAATGTAGTATATGTAGCAGTTTGCATTTGTAAAAAGATTTATGTGGGTAAAACTGGCCGCCAACTACGACGTAGGATAGGGGAACATGTATTAAGTATTAAACACATGCTTGATACCCCCATTGCACGACATGTTAGACTTCACCATAAAAACCAAAGTAAAGTTTTATCTTTTTTTGCTATTGACAAAGTCATTATGAACCAAAGACAAGGAGATATTGACCGCAAACTCCTCCAATGTGAAGCGCGGTGGATTTATAAACTAAAGACCCTCTCTCCTCATGGTCTAAATGAGGGTTTCAACTTCACGGGTTTCAACTACATTGGGTTATTTATAGATATAGAGCTATATAGAGAAAAAAATCTACACTAGTCACTTTTTTCACTACTAAAGAATGACTACTTCTCACTATTTTCACAAAAGAAGTATTATGCATTATATGAATTCCTTACCCTTAATTTTGCTGTTTATTATTAGGTTTCACAGCACTAGTTTGTTAAAATCCACACTCACGTGTCACTTTTATCCTTATTTTCTTTATATATACTCATAAGTATACTTCAATTCACTATTACACAGACTTAGATAACTGTTTTTGCTGTGTATACTTCAGTGTACCCTTTCTCCTTCTAAATGATTGACTGGTCCACTTCTCTAATGTCACTAAGTAGCTTACTCTAAGCTTATCAAAAATAATGATTTATATACATGTCACATATATACTTTTACCCTTATAGATATATAATTTCTCTAATACTCTCTCTACTTATCCCAATCATGGTTTTTGGTACTTTGATCTAAGTTCAATTTACTTAGATTCTAGACTCTTATCTTAACTACAATTGTGCATTTAAAAGATACTCATAACATCTCTTTTAACATGAAAAATGGCACATTTGTTCCCCCTTTTCTTTTCTATTTGCAATATAAACACTTCTCATTACTTATGGTTGCCCTAGCAACCGCTGTGCATAAATACCTCACGTAGACGCTACCCCCTGTTTGCCCTTTGAGAAAGACGTCCTCTGTGATGTCGAAACGTGTCAGGTGTAGACAGAGCGTACTATGCGGTTCACAGTAACACGCACATAGATGCTGTGCACTCTGTTACTTCGCGCTCTCTGCAAACAAACCTCCCTAAACTCTTTAGAAATGGGATTTTTTTTTAGCCCTTATAAATTGATACAGCATCTATCTATTATAACTACTCCTGCAGACTTCCCAAAAATATTCTATCAATAGATCAAGTGTGTTACAGTCACTTTTGTGTACATAACACATACCTATCTATAAGCTATACTTAGTTAGCAATGGAAGCCGTTAGGATTATATAGGGGGACAGTTAATATCTTTTATATAGATATTTTTCTATGTTTGTGACATAACTTTAGCGCTCAATAAGAACAGAAGCACTTTAAAACTCATCATTTAACACGTTGATTTAACAATATGAGATAGTGACTATCCTAAAAACTTGGGTTCTCTAGGCCTTATGAAAGGTTTTGTTTTTTGTCATTATCTTACACAAGACACAGCTAAAATTCTAATACACTCTCTCATCATATCTCGACTCGACTACTGCAATTCCCTTCTTGCTGGCCTCCCCATCTCTCGTCTGTCTCGCCTCCAATCCATAATGAACGCCTCCGCTTGACTCATCTTCAATACCAAACGATCAGTGTCTGCAGCTCCTCTCTGTCAATCACTCCACTGGCTTCCCATAGCTTCCCGAATCAAATTTAAAATCATGACCCTAACACATAAAGCCCTCAACAACAGTGCACCCCCTTATATCTCTGCTCTTGTTTAAAAATACTCTCCCAACCGCCCCCTTCGTTCTGATAACGACCTTCTTCTTTCCTCCTCTCTCAGCACCTCCTCTTACTCCCGTCTTCAGGACTTTTCTCGTGCAGCCCCTACTATCTGGAACTCCTAGCCTCGCTCCATTAGATTAACTTCCTGCCTCAAAACCTTTAAAAAATTACTAAAAACACACCTATTTAAAAAATCATATCACCTTCAGCCTTTATAATTACAACTGCACACTCCACAGCTTAAAAACACTCCCACCCACAATCTACAGTACAGCTCACAGACCCCTCCAATTGATTAAACAAATTGCATTCACATTGCCATTTTGTATTTGTCACCCTCTTGTATCACACCTAAACCCTTAGATTTTACGTTTGCGAGTTTTCAATTGTGTGTCCTTGTCTTGGAAACAAGCACTATGTACATTTGATTATATGCTCAAAAACAGGGCCCTCCATTCTTTAAGGTGTTAAGTTTGTTTTTTGCCATGTACTAACCCCCTGTACAGCGCTACGGAATATGTTGGCGCGATATAAATAAAGATAATAATAATAATTATCTTTCCTTCCCCAGCCTTGGTTTTAATGTTTTATTTGTCGTTGTGAGGTTCAAGTACCTATAAATAAAAAAGAACATATGATATTTTTCCAAAATATAACCAATTTGTGATATGATATATCAATATCAGAGTGGAAAACACTCATGGGATGTGAAAAATCCAATTTTACTTGAAACCAATATTTCAGGAGAAGAAAAAAAATTGCAGAGATTTATTTAGTAAACTGCAATAATACTATCACGGCACCCTGAGCTTCGCGCGCAGCTGAATAGCGTGTTGTCATCAGAGCGATGAGAACTGCGCTCTGATGATGCTCTGCACTCCAGCCTGGTGCTGTGTGATCTGCCCCTGGCGCAGTTCTCTGTGCTCTGATGACGGCGCGCTATTCAGCTGCGTGCAAAGTATGTGCTGCCTACTATCACAGAGGGTCCCGAACTGTGCTCCACAGATTCAGTGGACCATGAGCTTCATTTAGCTGGTCCATAAATGTTGTAGTATTACAAAATGTGTGTGACCTAATTAATATATATTAATAACAATACATAACAAGTAGTAAAGAAGTGTAACAAGTAGTTATTGTTTATAAGTGTAAGTTTGATTGATAAACAATAAATAAAATAAATACAAAAATAAATGATTAAGAATACTAAATCGGGCCAGCAGAAGGCTTTGGGCAACAGAGTTGGTGCAACAAGGTGAAGGTCAGTACTCAGAAGAGCTTACAATCTATCAAATTAATAAAACCTGATACAGAGATCATAGAAAGAGAGTTTCTCTACACATGTTTGTGCAGAAACTAATGAATAGTAAAAAATATATATTTATTAAGTATGATTAAAAAATATATATAATGTGGCATGCTTAAAAGAAACCACCTAGATTATAGGTCAGATAAATCTATGGTGGATATTAAACAGGACTGCTTATAGTTCTCCCTTAGTTTAGTTGGTACTAGTAGGGGGTCCAGTTATTAAAGTACTGCTATATTACATCTGCTAAAGTTGAAAAGACACTATTTGCAGATAAGATTGCAGTTTAGTCACTACCCTTTAGTGCTTCTAGAGATAAAAGTGACACTTTGTCACTATTAAACTCATTATGTTGCACAGAGTAGACAATATGGTGTTTGATCCTATTATAGATTTATATATTAATAACTTTGTTTCAATCAAGAGTTAGAGTGAGTGGCTAAAAAGAGGTACCAGGGAAGGAGATACATACATTTTCAATTTTCATGGATACCAAGGGGATGGAGAATTTGGATTAGAAGAGGGTGGTCAACTGTACCAAAGGCAGCCAAGAGTTTCAGGAGAATTAGAGAGAAGTGACCCTTTGACTTGGCTGTAAGCAGGATATTCATGACTTTTGTGAGAACTGTCTCTGTGGAGTGTTGGGTTGGAAGCCAGGCCGAAAGGAAAGAGTTGGAGGAAAGCAGTTGGGTTATGTGACTGTAGAAGAGCCCCTCAATTAGTTTTGAAGCCAAGGAATGTAGAGAGATATGGCAATAGTTGGATGCAGAAGCTGGGTCAGATGAGGGTTAAATTAAGGCATGTTTTAAAGATGACAGGAACTTTATGGTATTTAGGGAGACATTGAAAAGATCTCTACCAAGCACCCGGACCCTCTCATCAGCCATCTTCATGACGCACCCAGTCCCTCTCAACATCCACCCCCACACACCACCCAGTCTCCAACAATATCCACCTTAAAAGAGCACCCACCCCACTTAGCATCCATTCCTACATAGCACGGCCCTTGTCAGCAGCCATCCCCTGTCAGCATCCACCTCTCATAGCACCCATCGCTATCTCCTTTGCTCCCCCTTCACAGAACCCATACCGCCTGTACTTTGATGTCATCCAGCCCTTGCTCTCTCTCACCGTTTCCTGATACATATCCCCAGTGTCCTAAACTGCTCCTCACTGACACCCATCCAAGCATTTTTAAATAGGCACTGCCCAGTTTCCGGCCTGGGGGTATGTGGCCATGGAGTTCCAGGGGGCTGTGGTGGGTTGGTCTGTGGGGGGCAACCCCAGGGGGGCCCTTACAGTGCAGGAAAAAATCAAATGCAAACAAATAATAATTACACAGCATTGCTCTCCAGAGGAGGACTCTGTGCATTGCACCACCTGCACCACCTGCACCACTGGTAGCTCTGCCCCTGTGTTCTATACTTTCAAAAGTTTGCTCTTCTGAGTCCATTCAAAGCTGCATTTTTATTGATTTCTTTGGGGCTTTTAGAATTTATGAATATGTTAGCTCAACTAAGTAAAACAAATGTGTTTTGTCAGATATATAAGATGCAGTTAATTATTTTTCTATCTTTAATTGGCAGTCCAAATCTGATCAGATGGCCAAAGGAAAGCTAATTTTCTTGTATCCAATAGAGAGTAAAGGAAATCAATGTTCTTCTCTGCCTTGATATTTGCTGGAAAGGCGTAAGTTTGAAGGTCCTTTTTTGGCTCATACAGATGGCTCTTACTTTTCAAATGTTTTATTTCTTCGTGTCAAGGCATGAGGGTTGAGAAAAATATTATGGACTCATTCTTTGAAACCAAGGCTTCAAGATCAGGGCTCTAAGAATATGTGATTAAAAGGACTGGGAAATGGGAATCAATATTGTTTTTCTGTTCCACCCTCACTCTAGCCTACACACAGTATCTGACAAAAGTGAGTACACCCCTCAAATTTTTATAAATATTTTATTATATCTTCATGTGACACCACTGAAGAAATTACACTCAGCTACAATGTAAAGTAGTAAGTGTACAGCCTGTATAACAGTGTAAATTTGCTGTCTCCTCAAAATAACTCAACATACAGCCAATAATGTCTAAACCATTGGCAACAGAAGTGAGTACACCCCTAAGTGGAGATGTCCAAATTGGGCCCAATTAGCCATTTCGCCGGTGTCATGTGACTCTTTAGTGTTACAAGGTCTCAGGTGTGAATGGGGAGCAGATGTGTTAAATTTGGTGTTATCGCTCTCACACTCTCTCATACTGGTTACTGGAAGTTCAACATGGCACCGCATGGATCTAAAAAAAGAATTGTTGCTCTAAATATAGATGGCTTAGGATATAAGAAGATTGCCAAGACCCTGGGAAAGACCATACAGCAGTTTCACAGGACAGGTCCCACTCAGAACAGGCCTCTTCCAAGGGTCGAACAAAGATGTTGAGTGCACGTGCTCAGCGTCATATCCAGAGGTTGTCTTTGGGAAATAGACATATGAGTGCTGCCAGCATTGCTGAAGAGATTGAAGTGGTGGGGGGTCAGCCTGTCTGTGCTCAGACCATACGCCGCACACTGCATCAAATTGGTCTGCATGGCTGTCGTCCCAGAATGAAGCCTCTTCTAAAGATGATGCACAAGAAAGCCTGCAAACAGTTTGCCGAAGACAAGCAGACTAAGGACATGGATTACTGGAACCATGTCCTGTGGTCCGATGAGACCAAGATAAACTTATTTGGTTCAGATGGTGTCAAGTGTGTGTGGCAGCAACCAGGTGAGAATTCAAAGACAAGTGTGTCTTGCCAACAGTCAAGCATGGTAGAGGGAGTGTCATGGTCTGGGCCTGCCGGCACTGGGTGCTGCCGGCACTGGGGAGCTACAGTTCATTGAGGGAACCATGAATGCCAACATTTAAGGTGACATACTGAAGCAGAGCATGATCCCCTCCCTTCAGAGACTGGGCCACAAGGTAGTATTTTCCAACATGATAACAACCCCAAACACACCTCCAAGATGACCAAGCAGACTAAGGACATGGATTACTGGAACCATGTCCTGTGGTCCGATGAGACCAAGATAAACTTATTTGGTTCAGATGGTGTCAAGTGTGTGTGGCAGCAACCAGGTGAGAATTCAAAGACAAGTGTGTCTTGCCAACAGTCAAGCATGGTAGAGGGAGTGTCATGGTCTGGGCCTGCCGGCACTGGGTGCTGCCGGCACTGGGGAGCTACAGTTCATTGAGGGAACCATGAATGCCAACATTTAAGGTGACATACTGAAGCAGAGCATGATCCCCTCCCTTCAGAGACTGGGCCACAAGGTAGTATTTTCCAACATGATAACAACCCCAAACACACCTCCAAGATGACCACTGCCTTGCTAAAGAAGCTAAAGGTAAAGGTGATGGACTGGCCAAGCATGTCACCAGACCTAAACCCTATTAAGCATCTGTGGGGCATCCTCAAACGGAAGGTCTCTAACATCCACCAGCTCTGTGATGCCATCATGGAGGAGTGGAAGAGGACTCCATTGGCAACCTGTGAAGCTCTGGTGAACTCCATGCCCATGAGGGTTAAGGCAGTGCTGAAAAATAATGGTGGCCACACAAAATATTGACACTTTGGGCCCAATTTGGACATTTCCACTTAGGAGTGTACTCACTTTTGTTGCCAATGGTATAGACATTATTGGCTGTGTATTGAGCTATTTTGAGGGGACAGCAAATGTACACTGTTATTCAGGCTGTACACTTACTACTTTACATTTTATCAGAGTGTCATTTCTTCAGTGTTGTCACATGAAAATATATAATAAAATATTTACCTTAAAATACCAAGCGGGACCATATAGGCCCCAACCGGACCTTTAAAACCTTAAAATACCAAGCGGGACCATATAGGCCCAAACCAAACCTTAAAAACCCACACTACCCCAACTATATAGACCCCAACCGGACCGTAAAAACCCACATTACACAAAGTGGGACCATATAGGCCCCAACCGCACCTTAAAAACCCACATTACACCAAGCGGGACCATATAGGCACCAACCGTACCTTTAAAACCTTAAAATACCAAGCGGGACTATATAGGCCAAAACTGTACCTTAAAAAAAACACATTACACCAAACCGGACTATATACGTCCCAACAGGACCTTTAAAACCGTTAAATACCAAGCGGGACCATATAGCCCCAAACCGGACCTTAAAAAACAACATTACACCAAGCGGGACCAGATAGCCCCCAACCGGACCTTAAAAACCCACATTACACCAAGTGGGACCATATAGGCCCCAACCGGACCTTTAAAACCTTAAAATACCAAGCGGGACGGGGTGTGGCTAAGCTGCTGGAGAGGAAAGACATGTCCTGCAAGAGCTCCAGCTAAGGCCTGGGTTAATCTGGGACAATCGACCCCTATAGATGCCCTGAGTGACCAACAAACAATATCACTAAACTCAGAAGACCTAGGGGAACAAATTGATCCCAAAATTACCTTAAAAAAAACAATAAAATCGGAAGAGTCCCCTGCATGTAATCCCTACCCAGCTGAACTTTTCCCCCTGGAAGCCTGGAGGGAGAGAGTGTGGAGCTGCACTGCTGAGGACATATATAAGCAGGTACAGGGGAGAGGCTATAGAGCTGTGGGGGGAGAAGATAGCTTGATCCAAGGAAGGGGTACCCAGGGGGGCATCAGAAGCAAATTAGCCCCAGAAAAATTAAGCAATCCGGGGCCCCTTACCCACATATCCCCATCAAAGCTCTCCCCATACCCTGGGTCCAAGCAACCCAGCCCAACCTGTCTACTTAGACTCAGAACATTAAAAGTACACTGCACAGGGCTCACTTACCAACCAAACAGGATTACAAAACCATTTGTTTTTCAAGGCTAGTTTCCAGGCCGAATCCCTGCTTGTGTAACAGACTGTACTAGTGGAACTCTACTACCACCTAGTGGACAAAGTTCAAAAGCACCAAGCAAGTAAAAAGAGACAACCAAAGCTCAATTTTCAACTATAAGCATTTGAGCTATGACCACTTCGGTTCAAGAACTTTTAATAAATCCAAAAAGATGTAACTAGCAAAAAGCCCAGCAATATAGGGACGCTAACAATTGCTCTGGGACAAACCAAGTGAAACCAGGTCTCTGGCAACAACTTGATCTACAATACTCTCACTGAGATGGCAGGTGTTGCCACGAGAAAGAACAATAAAGGGATCCAATCTTACTGCCTACCCAAATCTTCAGCAAGTTCTCCCACCAATAAAACACCCACAGCCGCAGTCCACGCAGCAACAAGCTCTGAAATGTCAGCGCCTAGCACTAAAAGTGACATCCAGGACCTTAAAGACCTAATATCCAACTTCAGAGAGGAGGTCAAATCAGACATCCAGAAGGTGACAACAGAACTAACCACAGAAATTAAAAAGGTGGACGATAAAACAACAAAACTGGAAACTAAAATTTCGGAAATAATGCAACATAACAACAAGCTAACAGAGGAGATCTTGGCTTTGAAGGAGGAACAATCTAGACAACAGTTGCAACAGGAAGATCTAGAAAACAGATCTAGACGACAGAACATAAGGCTGAGGAACGTGCCGGAGTCTGTCAAGGACCTACACGCATACCTAAACGATCTATGTGAATTTCTCCTCCCAAACATACATCCAGAAAACTTGAGAATGGATCGGTTTCACAGAGCCCTAGGATTCCGTTCATCTCCACAGGAGCGCCCAAGAGACATCATTGCCAGATTCCACTACTACTCCACCAAAGAACTGTTCATGAAGGCCTCAAGAAAAGGCATCCCTCCCATCGAGGGGCACACACCGCTGCTTTTTTCTGATCTAGCCCCGACTACCCTTGCCAAAAGGAGACAACTGAAACCGGTTCTGGACTGTATCCTGGCTCAAGGATGGAGGTATACATGGGGTTTCCCTTTTCGCCTCAATATATCCAAAGAGGGAAAATTCTTCACCATCAGAACACTGGAGGAAGGCATTAACTTGCTGGCGGAATGGAACATCAAGGTCACTGTCGGAGAGCAGTTACAACCAACAGAAAACCCGAGAGGAAGGAGTCCTCCCATGAACGGAGAAAAAGACTTACTACAATGAGTTGTCACTTATTTTGTTTCTCTGTTTTTTTTGTCTTTTTTTTGCTTCATCTTCCTCTCTCTTCTTCTCTCTCTCTCCTTGTTTTCATGCTACTCTGACAACCAAAGCTAGTTGAATCTGAAAACGAGTAGATCCAATAAGGTAGCACCCACACCAGTGAAAGTTCTAATACACACTATAGACAGTTAACCCAGGCCGTAAAGGCAAAAGCAACACACACCTAGAAGGCGTCCCTACGGGCGCTAACACGTAGACTTCCAAAAAACCCTACAGTAGGGAAAGTTTAGGCGGACCAATTCAGTGTCAGTTTAGAGACACTAACTGGCCCACCAGTAAAATACGAAGAGGACAGCAAACGCTCTCCTCATAGTAGTTTAAATTACCACACTTTATTTAAGTAAGGAACACAATTAAGTTCAAACATACTAAGAGCCTTCCTGACCAACAGTAAGACACACAAACAGACTCAAGTACTTAGACTTCTTACCCAGGATTACCTTAGGGTTCCCCACTAGAGGAAAAGTAGGAACTTGCTTAATTACTGAGCCAGGTTTTTATAATTCCGAAAGTTTAAGTATAAGCAATTTGGCTCATACTCTGTTGTCTTTTTTCCTTTGAGTACAGATACTCTCCCACACAGCCAGCTGCTGAGCAGTCTTCGGGCGGAAACCAGCAGGAGGCACAGGATAACGAAGTAACAGGCTTCCAGAAAGGTGAGATAGCCATTTAGACACACCAAAGGGTCATACACCTCAATAAGAAATATGGACATTGTCATTGCGTCACACAACGCTCATGGTCTGAACGAACCAATCAAGAGGGGGGTAGCCTTGAGAAATTACCAAAAACTAAATCTTGATATCGTAATGATTCAGGAAACTCACTTTAGAAAACAAGCACTACCAAAATATTGGGGGGGAGTCTTTACTCAGGCATTCCATTCGACCGCAGATACCAAACAAAAGGGAGTCACGATTTTGTTCCACAGAAGACTCAACTTTCAGTTAAGTAAAATTCAAACAGATAAAGATGGCAGGTTTTTAGCAGTACATGGGACCATACACGAACGTAAGGTTTCATTCTTGAACATTTACGCCCCGAACACAGATCAAACGCCATTCTTTCAAAAAATACAGAAACTCACAGATAGCTGGGAAGACGGACTTAAGATAATAGGAGGAGACATGAACGCGGTCTTAGACCCGCTCAAAGACAAGTCAAACGATTTAGGTTCACAAAAAATCCCCACAGCGACCAAAGCTCTCAAAAAACTCCTAAAATCAAACTGCATGATTGATACCTGGAGAAACATGAACCCCACAGAAAGGGAATACACATTTTTTTCCGCCAGACATGGTTCGCTCTCCAGAATAGACTATATCCTGATCCCACAGAACGTTACAGGGAACCTAACTGAGGCCTCTATCTGCCCCATAGCATGGTCGGACCACGATCTAGTCAAAATCTCCATGAATAATCTCCTACCGAAAGGAAATAACCCAAGGTGGTCATTAAATCCCAGTATACTGAACGACCCTATCACACGAGATAAGGTCAGAACTGCAATCGTAGATTATCTTGACCTCAATACAGTAGGGGAGATAGACATAGATGGAATTTGGGCAGCTCACAAGGCAGTGATCAGGGGAGTCTGTATACAAATTAGTTCAATCAAAAAGAAAAGAGACCAAGCACAAATCTTACTTCTAAACCAGAAAATTGCTGAAGCACAGAAACTATTTGTTAAAGATAAATCACGACATACCCATGAGAAGATACTAAGTTACAAACAAGAACTAAACACTATTTTAAGAGGGAAAATGGTCAATATCCTACAGCGAACTGAAGCTAAATTCTTCAGATACGCAAACAAGCCCGATAGAATGCTGGCCACGAGACTAAAAGAAAAAAGAGCAAACTCATTCATAGCCAAAATAATCACCAAAAATAGGCAGACAGTTTTTAAACCAGATCAAATAGTAAGCGAATTCAGACAATTTTATGCGGACCTTTACAGCAAAACACCCGAATCAGGCACCCCAACCCACAAACTAGAAATTGAAAATACACTAAATAACTTAAATATACCCCAATTAGACTCTATCAAAGCTAAATCACTCTTAGAGCCCATCTCGGTCGAAGAAATACAGGATGCGATCAAATCCACAAAGGCACACGGGGCCCCAGGGCCAGATGGCTATTCCAACCTCTACTACAAACATATGAGCGATCTACTTAGCCCCACCTTACATAAGCTATTTAACAGCTTCTTAGCTGGTGAAAAAATTAAACCGGAATTCTTAGAAGCTAAAATAATACTGATTCCTAAACCGGGGAAAGACCCATCCCAATGTGCTAGCTATAGACCAATATCTCTGATCAAGACAGATTTAAAAATATACACCAAAATCTTAGCGTCAAGACTAGCGAATCTGTTACCTGAAGTGGTACATCCAGACCAAGTAGGGTTCATTAAGGGGAGAGAAGCGCCAGACAATACCAGAAAAATTGTTGACCTTATTGACATAACCAAAAGTAATGAAGGCCGCGCTATGTTGTTGGCGCTTGATGCCGAGAAGGCATTTGATAGGTTAGATTGGACATTTATGAACGCCACACTGAACAAATTCGGAATTCCGGAAGGTTTTCTGCGAAGCATCGCGACATTATACTCGGAACCAACCGCACAAGTTACATACCAAGGACACAATTCACTAAAATTCAACATCACAAGGGGGACAAGACAGGGGTGCCCTCTATCACCATTGCTGTTCGCCCTCAGTATAGAGCCCCTAGCAATTGCCATTCGTCAGCACACTGACATATCGGGTATACGGGTCGGCCCGACAGATCATAAAATTAGCCTTTTTGCCGATGATATCCTACTAACAATATCAAACCCCCTGGTTAGTCTACCTAATCTATTCAAACTTTTGTCTCAATTTGGCCCACTGTCAGGATTCAAAATTAACACAAGTAAAAGCATAGCCCTTAATATATCACTTCCTCCCACCACGGAAAAACTACTAGCCAATAACTTCCCAATAAAATGGGCCCCGAATTCTATCAACTACCTAGGCGTACAAATTACAAAATCAACTAAGACCCTATATGAAGCAAACTACCCAACCCTCTTTAAACAATTAACTAGGGACCTGCACAGGTGGTCAGAACTAAAGATTTTGTGGTTAGGAAAGCTACATGCTGTCAAAATGAACGTACTCCCCAAACTGCTCTACCTTTTTCGGACCTTACCTATCTCGATTTTAGCGATAGACTTGAAAAAAATACAGAAATTACTAATGAGTTTTCTGTGGAACAATAAAAAACCTAGAATAAACAGAGAAACAACTACTGCGACTAAGAAGGATGGTGGGCTCGGATTTCCAGACATTTCCAGGTACTTTAAAGCTGCTAGATTAGCACAACTAGTTAAGTGGTATGTCAGGGACTCCCCCCCGGTATGGGTTCAATTAGAAAAACGCATACTAGGGTCCAATGATTTAATCATGCGTCAGTTACTATGGCTCTCAACCCAGCAGGGCTTCAAGTTACCCCAAGCAATTCCATCAAGTGTGAGGCATTCAATTTCCCTATGGAAAGATATAAATAAGAGGAACAGACTGCTGGGCCAGGAGTCAGGGCTCAGCCCTCTATGGCCACTTTCAACTAACCCCAAAATAAACTCTAATGCTCAATACAGATGGTGGATTGATAATAATTGCTCAATTGCGGCAGATTTACCGGTTGTTAATCAAAAATGGTCCACCACCGCATTCCTAGAAGACAAACCCCTTCCTCCGGGGGAATGGCTTAACCTAATCGCTATAAACCAAAGATTAAATCACATCACTAAGAATAAAGGAGGGCAAAATATATCCTTATTCGAAAAATGTTGCATTAAATTCCCGGGAGGGAAAGGAAACATCTCCACAATATATAACCATTTAAGCGATTTAGTCACTCCCCCTAAATTACACTATGAATCAGCATGGGAAGCTGACCTCAACATAAATTTAGACAGAGACCAATGGAATAGTATTCGGAAACAAGCCAAAAACACATCACTTAACGTAATTATGAAAGAAAACTCCTATAAAGTTATTATGAGGTGGTACCTAACCCCAGTAAAAATGCACATAGGGAACCAGACAATTAGTGACATATGCGAAAGGGGCTGCAACCAAAAAGGGACTCTAATCCATAAATTATGGGAATGCCCTATGATTAGACACACATGGGTGGACACCTACAAAACCCTGGAGAAACTATGGGGTCAATGCTATCCCATGAGACCAGAAGAGGCCATCCTAGGATTACCGGTAGAAGGGATGTCCAACTCAGAACAATTCCTAACTAACCAAATTTTCCTAGCAGTTAGGATAGTAGTAGCCGCCCATTGGAAATCACCCACCCCAACATTTGAAGTAGTCTTAAACAAAATTGAGTTCGTTCGATCCATGAGCGTTTTGTCCGCAGAGGTTGACCATAACTACAAGCGCTGGGCCTCCTGCTGGGCCGCCTGGGAGACAAGACGCGGCAGATGAATAGGGTGAGTGACACTTCTCCCTACAAAGGAGCTATTAGGGGATCCATAGTAGTAGTGGTCTTAATTTACCCAACATCATTAGCCCACACAGTAACCTAAACACAGAATAATCTTTCTATTAGATGCTACCAACCAAGCTCAAAACAACAGTTGGTCAGGAATCCAAGTTCATCATATTTTTCCCATAGTTATGGGACTTCATTAAATATAGTTTTCTCGTTAGCCTTAAGTTATTTAAAAGCTAATATCAGCTATTATAATACCAGAAAAACGGAAAAGGGAGAGGAGTTTTGGACAGGCAGAGGACACACTGGAAACCAAATATGTGAAATACGTTTATTGTTAATTCCTATTTATCACTTCTAATGTTTTTGGTGTACTATGTTATATGTCTGACCTGTCTAATAAAAATCAATTAAAAAAAAAAAAAAAAAAAAATACCAAGCGGGACCATATAGGCCCCAACCGGACTTTAAAAACCAACATTACACCAAGCAGGACCATATAGGCCCAACCGGACCTTACAAACCCACATTACACCAAGCTGGACCATATAGGCCACAACCGGACCTTTAAAACCTTAAAATACCAAGCGGGACTATATAGTCCCCAATAGGACCATAAAAACCCACATTACACCAAGCGGAACCATATAGGCCCCAACCGGACCTTAAAAACCCACATTACACATGACGGAACCATATAAGCCCAACTGGACCTTAAAAACCCACATTACACCAAGTGGGACAATATAGGCCCCAACCGGTCCTTTAAAATCTTAAAATACCAAGCGGGACTATATAGGCCCAAAACGGACCTTAAAAACCCACATTACACCAAACGGGAGTATATAGACCCCAACCGGACCTTTAAAACCTTAAAATACCAAGCGGGACCATATAGGACCCAACTGGACCTTAAAAACCCACATTACACCAAGCAGGACTGTATAGGCCCCAACCGATCCTTAAGAACCCACAACCCCCTCCCTTGTGTCTCTTCCCCCCTCTGTGTCTCTCCCCCCCTCCCTCGCCTGTGTCTATAGGAATACCTTTTAGTGTACTAGAGAAGCCTCCACTATACAGATTACAGAAACACATAACACATACACAGATCACATACATAGTTGTGAGCATTGCGGGTTGTTGCTAACGCTTGCGGGCTCGAACAGCGAGCCCGCCGCAACTTCTGCCCTTGCAGTTACTGGCAAGGAGCACCAAAGCTGCTCCTTGCGCTGGTGGAGCTGAGCGCCATAGGTGCTAATCCCTACGACCCCTTACGAATTAGGCAGTGAGCGCCGAAGGCGCTCATTGCGCCGGTGAAGACCCGCTGGACTACAGATCAACAGAAATCTCAATTAGACAAATCACAATGCGAGACCCAGTGCAAAAATTACGTCCCGTAACACTTTGCAAAAAGGAAAGCAGGACTTATAAAAAAAAAATACGAGGTCGTCTGGGAGTGAGGTTGCACGACAATTTAAACACAATTTGCAGAGTTTCGGCACTCGAAAATTGCCTAAGCAACAAGAAAAATGGCGGCCGATAAAAACAAAAACGAGGCTACATGACCCCTAACCACGCAAAACACCGCCAGGCACATACGACTTTTACCCAGGAACGTACAAGGTACAAAATACACCATTACGAAGGACGGAAAATGATCCTGACACGTGTAACACATAGACAATCGCCGCCAGTTTACAACACTAACTTACAACTAATAACATTAGCATTCTAAAATGCCGCTTTACAAACAAACAGTTTGCCCTTGCGCACGCAGCCTATTTATACTGCACACTTGCCACATTGCTGACACTTACACCTCAGGTCAGCAACAGTCCAAATGTACATTGTATGCTGCAGGAAAATCAAAACAGATTGTTAGCGCTTTAAGATATTGATTGCTGGATATATTAATTAGAAATAGGTAAAGTATTTAATTAATTTTTTTTAAATTAATTAATTATAAAAAAAAAAAAAAAAATATATATATATATATATATATATATATATATATATATATATATATATATATAAAAGAGCTGGGAATGCGCTAATTGCGAGACACGCGATGAGCACTGAAGTCGCTCATCGCTCGGCTCACAATGAGCACCGAGGGTGCTCAGAGGAGCAAAAGTACACGAGGGGAGAGGCTCGCAATGAGTACCAAAGGTACTAAGAGGACCAAAAGCCTTACATTGTGTGGTAAACAGCATTACCTGCCTTACAATTTTATGACCGTCATTTTTTGACGGCAATTCGCTAGTATATATATATATAAGAATTGGGATGTTGCTGCAGTGGTGGTGCAGAGGGTTAGAGTTCTGTGCTTCCACAGCTATTGACCTGGGTTCTAATCTAGGTCAGTTCCACTGGAGAAGGAACTGGCAACCAGCTCTAGTATCACTGCCTGTGTAAACCTACTTGGTTGATGAGATCAGCACCCTTGTTTGAGATAATTGGCTTTATATAAAGCCTTCCTGTTGTCATATCATAACAATAAGCCACATAGGCTTGGGGACAGTCAGAGGGGATGTTCATAGCAACCAGACAGCCTTCAGCACTGATTGGTTGATGCTGCAAGCTGTCAGTCAGGAAAACTGATACAATTGAAGCAGAGTGAATTATTATTCACCCAAGTTACAGTCCAACCCTCACACAATAATATGATCTAGCAGTGCAGCACCGGGGAGAGAGACCGGGCAAGGGGGAAGGCACACAAAGGGTTAATTTAAAGTGATAGATGCATATTTTTAACAAAACCATATGAAAGAAGACATGAAAGCTGATATACACATATAATTAAATTGTACTCTGTATATAAATTTAAAATACAATATCAAAGCCGCCCCTGCTTTGTAGCCAAAGATGGATGAGCTCCATGCAATCAGCAAAAATAAGACATGGAGCTGACTGTGGCTCGCATCACAAGCTTCTTATTGCAAAGCTCAGGATGAAACTTAGGAATAGAGGGGAAATCATCAGAACACACACATACAAAGAAAACTAAGAAGGCAAACTGACTGTCTGATTAGGCTTTGAAAGTAGCCCAGGAAAGAAGGAAAGTGAAAGGTAGTGGAGATAAGAAAAGATTTGTCCAACTGAATGGGCGTGATAAAAGATAAAAATGGTAGGGACTTAACAGAAGCAGATGGAATAAAGAAGAGGTGGCAGGAATACACAGAAGATCTATACAGATAGCATCTTAACAGTACTGATAACCTCAATGAGCTGGAGCCAGACATTTTGAAGAGTGAAGTGAATTTGGCCCTACCAAGCCTTGCCGATAACAAGGCTGCAGCAGTTGATGGGATCCCAGCGGAAGTGTTTAACATCTTAAAAGATGATGCTGTGAAAGTGTTGCTTGCATTATGCCAACAAATTTGGAAAACTCAAAAATGTCCAATAGATTAGAAAAGGTCAGTCTATATCCCAATCCAAAAAAGTGTCCCAATTTTTAAACAGTTGCTCAAATTACATATGCCGGCAAGGTAATGCGTAAGATCCTGCAAGCTCAGCTACAACACTTATGGGCAGAGAACTACCAGATGTACAATCCAAGTTTTGCAGAGGCACAAGATATAAAAGTGCCAATATCCACTCAATAATAGATAAAGCAAGAGAGCTAGAGAAAATTTTTTTTTTATATATTTTTCTAAAGATTTTGGCAAAACTGGCAAGTTCTTAAAGAGATTGGGTACTAGACCATCTCATCTACCTCCTATGGACAAAAAAGCCACAGTCAGAACAGAATATGGAACAACCAAATGGTTCAAGATTGGCAAAGGAGTGTGACAAGGTTGTATATTCTCACCTTATTTATTCAACTTATATGTAGAATACATCAGGAGTAAGGCCGGATTGGAAATATCCCAAACTAATATTGTCTGGAAAAATTGATGAGTGTGAAAGTAGAGAGTGCACAAGCTGGTCTGCTGCTCACAAGACAAAGTTCATGGCAAACAGCATTCTCATTTCCTGGCAAATAGATAGGGAAGAAGTGGAGCAAATGATAGATTTTATTTGACTCGACTCCAAGATCTCTTCAGATGGAGCCTGCAGCCATGAAATTTAAAAACGTTTGCTTCTGGGGGAAGCTATGGTAGGTCTGGATAAGCTATCAAGGAGGGTTCCCATAGTTAAAACTATGGTATTGCCAGTAGTAACATACATATGTGAGAGCTGGACCATATAGAAGGCTGAGCACCATACAATTGATGACTTCGAATTGTGATGTTTGAGAAAACTGCTTAGAGTTCCTTGGACTGCAAGAAGATACAATCGATACTATAAGAAATTAAGTCAAACTGTTCACTGGAAGGTATGATCACAAGGTTAAAGCTCAAATATTTTTGTCCATAGCATGGGAAGACAGGATTCTCTAGAGGAGACTTTGATGCTGGGAAATATTGAAGGAACACAAAGACAGGGATTTCAGAGGCAAAGATGGATAGATGTAGGCATTGAAGCAATGAACCTGAGCTTGATAGATCTCGGAGGGGCACTAGCTGGCAGATGTATCTGGCGTGCTGCAGTCCACAGGGTCAATGAGAGTCGGACATGACTGAACGATTACAACAATCCTATCTGAAGAGAGATAGATCAGTCCATACAGTCCTAAATATAGTAAAATGTTAAAACATCAAAAGTAGTAGGGGCTTCCTCTAATTTTCCTGCCTGATGCGATTATCAGTTAGGGCAGCAGGACTGGTGTCATGTTAGCTAGGAACACAGCAGTGAATGGAAATGAGAAAAAGTTCAGATACTCTAAATGAGACAGAAATGTGATATAAATGAGAAAAAATACAAGTACGCTAAATGAGAGGAATATGACTCATTTCTTTCTCATTTAGAGCATCTGTACATTTTCTTGCGTATACATAGTGTACCGGCTACATTTCCATTGTGCAGATAAAAACTTCCTGAGCATACAAAGGGCCCTATTAAATTTGCCAAATTGTAGTTTCTGAAGCCCGTAAAGGAGTCCGCAAAAGTAACGGTTATTAAATTGGCCTCTTTTAGCTACCTGCAACTCCGACCCAGCTAAGCCTTTGATCTTCCAAACCCGTAAATGGTACAATACCAAATCGCTATTAAATTGCTACAATTCCTCAAGCCCGCAATGGTTTTCACACCTGTAAATGGTAAATGTAGCCAAAAATCCTACAGGTACAGATAGAACTCGCAAGGGAGTTAAACCCCTGTTCGTAGCACTGTAAATGCAAATAAAAAAATCAAAACTGCACTGTAAAAGACGGGGAAAGCAATGATAGACGTTAGAATTAATTGCACAACTGTCTCAAGCTCACAAATCTGTAATAAAAAAAAATGTTTACGTTTTATATCCATGTTATATCAATCTCGGAAATCGAGGGGTTAATACATATCAGGCCACCCACATGAACTAGACCTTTTTTATTAATTTTTATTGATGTTTACATTGCTGGATTATGAGTCTGATCGCATATAGGACTTTGAAACACTTGTTGATTGACGTTTAAACCTCACCTTTAACTGACATCATGATGATGGTCTCATTTACTATTGGCCGTTTCTACATCGGTAGTTACGGGCTTGCGGATTTGATCATGCTCTTGCCCTGAAATCCTACATATAAAAGCATGGTTTACGGTTTTGGATTTCTGCCATGTAGTTGCCGGCATTTCTAATTGAATCGCTTTGTAAATGCGGCGAATATGAAGCTAACTGCGTGCTTGGAATTTAATTGGGTCCAAAGTCTCCCCAAGGTCAGTAAGTTTGTCTGCTGAAACCAAAAAGATTAATTGCATGTCAAACAAAATAAAATGTTAAATTGTACATAAAAGGTAATGTATTAGAGGCTGTATTATTGTTGTAATTTCGTAGAAATGGTGCCTCTATTCAAGTTTAGGTCTTCAAAAGAGTACACTTTAAAAATATGGCCACATTTGTGCTTTATTTCTTATTGCAAGAATATATTTATACGATCTCACTAAAGTAGTATTTAATATCCCTCTTGGATTACCAATTGGTTTGGTAATTCCCGGTTACTAATGAAACCGCTTTAACATGAGGATGAGTTGTGTGGGAGGAACTTGGAGAATATGCCAAGACTTATATTTAATCAGAAAAAGGAAGAAGGGTTTATTTTATATTTCTTCAGAAAAGGTTTTCAACATGTATTTATATACCAATCATTGAATCAGGAGAATATAACTTTTGAACAGGAAATTATTGAAGAGATAGGACGTTAGAAAACCAGGAACCAGTGTTATTTTTAGGCAGATATAGTGGTGACTAAAACATTCTGTCAGCAGAGAGGGAGTCACTTGAAAACCACATTCTGCCCCTTATAGCATATATAGTATCTATAGCATATATAGTATATATAGTATGGCGTTAACTAACTTTGAGGAGCTTTGCAACTCACCTAACACTACACATCTACTCCCCATGACCTACTGTATGTGTTTGTAAGTTTGCGTCATTCAGTTGTGTCCAACTCTTTGTGATCTCATGGACCGTAACAGACCATGCGGATCCAGGTGGAATTCATGGAAGAGATACTAGAGTGGGCTGACAGTTCCTTCTCCAGTGGGCCACAGCATACAGCTCCTATGTGGTCTCCCATCCAAGTACTGACCAGGCCCAACCCTGCTTGGCTTCAGGGTGGTGTGACCTCTTGGTTCCCTGGCTGGAATCAAACCCAGGTCACAGTGGTGGAAGCATGGAATCCTAACCACTGGACCACCAGGGAACCCCCATGACCTATAAGGTCTTGTAAATGGTTGATACTAACCCAGCCACTTTCTTGTCACCTAGTAATTATAGTATATCTGAGGAGGAGTAATAACAATTGCTTGGACATGTTACACCCAGAATTTCTTCTTCCACCTAATTTCTTGAAACACTTATAAATTATTTAGCCACTTCAATTATACTCCACCTAAATTATGTAAAATTTAAATAGCACATTGACATGGAATATAAGAGCATTCTGAAGCATCTATGGCAGGAATGCTATACATCTGGTGGGAGTGTAGAGTGACTTACAATGTTTTGCCTTTAAATTGAAGCGATTACTCAGCTCACATTGCCCAGAGACTACAAGTTGTTCCACGCTATAAACACACCTATGCTGCCACTTCTGCTTGGTTTATTTAATTTAGATTTAATAAATTCTGCCAGACTTACAATTCCTGTTACTGGAATTATGCCTGTCCACCCCATAGGTTTTAATGGGAATCCAAAGTAATATTTTATTAATGAACAACTTAAAGGCATATCTAAGTTTCCTGGATTATGAATGCATCTGATAGAGGAGAATCAGTAGTGTATGGCACCATGCTAGAAGGTGATATGTATTTTCATATAAGAATCTCTCTGTGCAGCACATTCACACTTGATTACCAACCCTGCAGTTTGTCCAATCCCTGCCTCAATTACTACTGCTGCTGCTGGTATTTACTACCCCTGAAGGGTGTCAGTTCCCTGTCTCAACTACTACTGATGTTGTTGTTTCTTTTTCTCTTTGACAGAGCTGAGCCCACTTGTGGCATTTACCACCCCTGCAGTTTGTCCAATCCCTGCCTCAACTACTACTGACCTCTCTCTGTTTCTCTCTCTCGTCTCAACTGTGACCTATCCCAACCATGTGAATCCATCCTGCAGCATTACTTCTGTTTGGTCTCTAACAAAAAGGTCAAACTCCGTATCTGGCTGCTCTCTTCTGTATAGTTGGTTATGTAAGCTCCCTGTGGGTGTGCAAAGCTGAATTTTAGTTTCCTGCCTATAACTTTTTAAGTACACAGAACTTTTCTATAAAACACATACATTTCTGATAATCACTGCCTGTTTTTTTACCAAACATTTGAAACTCAGGAAATTATACATACCTTTAAGGTCCAGTCAACAGTTTACCAAATGGTTAATTTCAAGAGGTGGTCTTGCTGGTCATCACATATAATGGATGACATTGAAGATGGGCCAACAAATGTATTGGTTGGGTAGAATACAACCAACTTAAAGCATGGGTACCTCCATATACTTACTCTATGTGACCTGTAGTCTACCATAAACACAGCTGAAATCCATATGATATGACTATCTCACTTCATGTTTTACCATTTCAATGATCGTATTCTATATTTGTCTTGATTGTTGACAAATAAAACTTCTTTTTAATTCAAAAGTGACAGAATAGGTTCCAAATGTGGTATAATTTAAAACTAGAGGTAATAACAAGTACTTTATCAGTTAAATGTTATTTTGAAAATGCATTTTCCTATAGTAAGCTTACATTAAAGTTTGCATGTTAGAGCACTCCAAAGTTTATTAATGAATAAACTCACGCATATGTGTCTTTTCTTTTGTCCAGTATCAGCAATGTACTGTACTTTTTTTGCTTCTTAATATTTGAAGAGCGTAGATCGAGTTGTCTTCTCTTTCTTTAATCTTTGGTACATTTGCCAATAGTTGCTGAAAAGTTTGTTCATGTCTCGTTGGACTCCATAACTTGTTCTTCATAGTTATTTATAGTGAGCTTTTATCTGGGTACTAGCTGCTTCTGCCTTGTCATTGTTCCCTTTTTTGAATGCTTGCTGCTGATTTAAATTAAGAAGGTCTTCATTACTCTTCTTCCAAATGTGAGTCAACCAAGGAAATTGCACCATTGTCTGTTGTTTGAGCAATCACCTGTGCAAAGATTCTCATGTAGTAGGATCTACTTTTTTTTTTAAAGATATTTTTTATTGAGTGCACTAGGTTAATACAAAAATACAAATGTTTCAACAATAGAACATAAATAGCATAGACAATGCCCTAGAAAAGTGCAAACATACACATAACTTAAAGGCATATTAAAGTGAGGTGGGTTATGAATTCATCGTGTAGAATGCAATCATAACCCACCTAGCAAAAAGGTTGGCATGAAAAAATGCAAACCAGTTTTGCATTAAAATAAAAAAAATGTGCTGAGGGTGATGTTTACACACCCAGCAGCTGCTGCACTAGCTGCTGTAAGCTGCCATGACTGGTACACCAGTCTCTCATGTGTACCCTCACACACAGAGCATGTGCTGCTGATTGGCTTTTCAGGCACTGGGAAACAGGGAGTTAACAGCCTGCTACCGGGGCAGGATCAGATCAGTGCAGGAACAAGCCTCCAGCACATGGAGGAGCCAGGGAGAGAGCTGATCTGCTCACAGGCTGCCCATCCTGGGCGCAGCACACCTCAACCCAGAGTGAGTGTGTGTGTTGCAGGGTGAGTGTGTGTGTGACAGAGTGAGTGTGTCTGTGTAAGTGAGTGAGAGTGTCTGTGAGCAATTCTCTGAGGCTTGGGGGCGATTCTCTGGGGTTGGGGAGGTCACGGGGCAATTCATGGGGCTGGGGACAATTCTCTGGGGCTGGGGGGCAATTATCTGGGCTGGGGGAGGTCATGGGGCAATTCTCTGGGACTGGGGGGCAATTCTCTGGGGTTGGTGGAGGTCACGGGGCAATTCTCTGAGGCTGGGGGCAATTCTCTGGGGCTGTGGGGTAATTATCTGAGGCTGGGCGGCAATTCTCTGGGGTTGGTGGAGATCACAGTGTGATTCTCTGAGGCTGGGGGCAATTCTCTGGGGCTGTGGGGTAATTATCTGAGGCTGGGCGGCAATTCTCTGGGGTTGGTGGAGATCACAGTGTGATTCTCTGAGGCTGTGGGCAATTCTCTGGGGCTGTGGGCTAATTCTCTGGGTTTGGGGGATGTCAAAGGCAATTCGCTGGGGTTGGGGGAGGTCACAGAGCAATTATCTGGGGCTGTAGGTCAATTCCCTGGGGCTGGGGGGGGCAAAAAACTGGCTTTGGTGGAGGTCACAGGGCAATTTTCTTGGGCTGTGGGGCAATTCTCAGGGGCTGGGGGGCAATTTACTGGGGTTAAGGAAAATTATGGGGCAATTCTCTGGGGCTAGGGGGTAATTCTCAGCAGCTGGGGGGGGGCAATTCTCTGGGGTTGGGGAGGACTATCACCTGGCATGTAGATAAAACAATCAGTGAATGAAGGGACAGAAATCTAAAGGAAAAGAAAGTGTCTAAGACCATGTGACTTCCCACAGTAGGGCAGACTTCAGGTGATAACTGAGCATGTCTGCAAAATCCCCAGGCAAAAATGAAACATTGTATAAGTTATGCTAATTTTCCCTGGGAATTTCAGGGGGTGTCAACATTGAGAGAAAACTCTTTGCAAAAGCAAGAAAATCAGCAAACTTCAGGCTAACGGTATACCTGTTTATTTTAGATTTTTTTCATGCAATTTTTTTTTCAGACACTATAAATTTTCCTCAGATGCATTAATAACCCAGCTCACTTTAATATACCTTTAATTGTTACATTTTTGTTATTTCCATTTTAAATTATACCAAAATCCAATTACACATGTATGTGTTAAAGTACAATCTTATAGACTGATAGCCTATAAAAGCGCACAAAGAGTAAAGGAAAGAGAGGGGCAAGAAGAGATAGTGTTCAACACTATGCCTGCTCTAAAGGTGATCTCCTTATAGCTTGTTCCAGCCCTGCTGATTTACCACCCGACCTTAAGCGTCCAGGTGTCCCAACATGAGGCCCATTTCCCATATGATTGATCCAGGTCCGCTGAGATAACACTCGTGTCAAATATGAATTTAAGTTTCTTCAAAACAGTACTATATGCAGGTACTTCTTACTTCCAGGCTTTGGGCAGTGTAACCTGAACTGCTAAGAGCACCTGGTGTGATAAAAGTTGAGTTTCTTTACCAAGGCCCTCTATGGGGAGGCCTAAAAGGGCTTCTTCTGGCTTTTAGGGAATCCTGCGACCCCAACGTCTCTCCAAGATATCATATGTCTCCCACCAAATATGAGCGATCTTAGAGCCGTCCCAGAGGACATGTTTAAGGATACACAAATCGGGACACCCCCGAAAACAATTGCCATCTAAGGAGGGATTAGAGAGTTTCATCCTAGCCGGCGTTAAGTACCGCCTCATGATGGTCTTATGTGCATTTTCCCTCAGTATTGTGTTCAGTGAGGAGCCTAGGGCCTGTTTATGTATCTTGTTCCACTGTGCATCGGCTAAATCAATGGCAAGCTCCGACTCCCAAGAGTGTTTATGGCGGAGTTTGGGCGGTGTGGTCTGGTCTATTAAATACCGTATTTATCGGCGTATAACACACACTTTTTCTCCCTGAAAATAGGGGGCAAATCATAGGTGCGTGTTATTCCCTCCCCCCTCCTCATCCTCAACCTCCCTCCTCACTCTAAACCCCCTCCGCATTCTAACCCCCCTCCTCAACCTAAACCCCCCTCATCCTCAACCTAAACCCCCCTCCCAAACCTAAACCCCCCTAAATACACCCCCACACTTACCTGCTTCTGCTCCGGTCTCCGCTCAGCTCCTTGACCCGGTGACGTCACATGTGCCCCAGCGCGCCACGTCATTAGCATATACCGGGTGTCAGCACCCGGTATATGCTAATGACGTGGCGCGCTGGCGCACATGTGACGTCACCGGGTCAAGGAGCGGAGACCGGAGCAGAAGCAGGTAAGTGAGGGGGGTGTATTTAGGGGGGTTTAGGTTGAGGAGGCCCCTCCTCCTCAACCTAAACCCCCCTAAATACACCCCCCTCACTTACCTGCTTCTGCTCCGGTTGAGGAGGAGGAGGAGGAGGGGGGTTTAGGTTGAGGAGGAGGGGGTTTAGATTGAGGAGGAGGGGGGTTTAGGTTGAGGAGAGGGGGGATTTAGAATGAGGAGGGGGGGTTAGAATGCGTTGGGGGGTTTAGAATGAGGAGGGAGGTTGAGGAGGGGGGTTGAGGTTGAGGAGGGGGGTTGAGGTTGAGGAGGGGGGTTGAGGATGAGGATGGAGGTTGGAGTTGAGGAGTGGGGTTCAGGAAGGAGGATGAGGATGGGGGGGTGGAGGAGGGGGTTGAGGATGGGGGGGTGGAGGAGGGGGTTGAGGATGGGGGTTTGAGGAGGGGGTTGAGGAGGGAGGTTGAGGGGGTTGAGGATGAGGAGGGGGGTTGAGGATGAGGAGGGGGGTTGAGGATGAGGAGGGGGGATGAGGATAGGGGGGTTGAGGAAGGAGGATGAGGATTGGGGGGTTGAGGAGGGGGTTTGAGGAGGGAGGTTGAGGGGGGGTTGAGGAGGGAGGTTGAGGGGGGGTTGAGGAGGGAGGATGAGGAGGGAGGTTGAGGAGGAGGTTGAGGAGGGGGTTGAGGATAAAGAGGGGGGTTGAGGATGAGGACGGGGGTTGAGGATGAGGAGGGAGGTTGAGGTTGAGGAGGGGGGTTGAGGAAGGAGGATGAGGATGGGGGGTGGAGGAGGGGGTTGAGGATGGGGGGTTTGAGGAGGGGGTTGAGGAGGGAGGATGAGGAGGGAGGTTGGGGATAAGGAGGGAGGTTGAGGATTTTGCTTCAAAGTTCTTTATTTGGATTTTTTTTTTTTCTGAAATTCCCTTCTTAAAATGAGGTGCGTGTTATACGCCGGTGCGTGTTATATGCCGATAAATACGGTAATTATATATAGTGGAGATATTCCATCTACCATTAGGGTTATCAAGACAACATTTCTCGAATGGAGTGATCTTAGCAGATGCATTACATTGGATTACCTTGGAAACATTAACACGTATCTGGCATAAATTAAGCCATTCCTTTAATGGTAAATGATGTACGTCCCTAAATGTTGCGGGTGACCACTGTTGATTACACCTTAAAAGATCAGCAGCAATAGTAAACTTATTGTCTGTCCACCACTTAAACGTTAAAAATCTATTGATTAATGCTGTTCTTTGATATAACCACAATGGGGTAAGCCATGAACCTGCTTCTACAATTGGGATTCTCTTGTTCGTCTGAGTCAGAGGCTCTACTATTTTCTTCAAAATATTGGGTATTCCTCTGCACTTGCAGCTTTACTCCTTATTTTAACATTATGTAGTTGTATTTGATTTTTAAAACATTCAATGCTTACAGTAACACTTTCTTCAGTTTTCAACTTGATTCCCATTTTCTTTCACTGTCCTAAAGATACTCAAAATCGTTTGTTAGAATTGCTGCGCTGCTGAGGAACTTGTTTCTGGTTGCGATATTCAGTCCACACAGATAAAAGACAATAACAGGCAGTCTGGTGCATATAGGCGGATGTTAAGTGATGCTCCATCATGCTGATCCATTTGGTATTCATGGCAGAAATACCGGAGAGGGTTGCCCGTTCCAACTCCAGTGGGCCACAGCATACAGCTCCTGGTATTCCTAGCTGGTCTCTCATCCATTTACTGTTCATGCCTAACCCTGTATGGCTTCAGGGTGGTTTGACCTCTTGGTTCCCCCGACAGGAACTGAACCCAGGTTGCAGTGGTAAAAGCACCAAATTCTAACCCTTGGTCCATCTTTTTATATCTACAATGAGTTTTCGAACTGTTTGAATTTGTACTAATTGGGACCTATATTTCTCATTATCTCTTCATACAATAATATAATGGCTATCTACGCTATAGGCCAGTATTGAAGTATATCCCTACAGCACAGTTGGCACAATAAAAAGTACTGAAGCTGATTAACTGAAGCAGGAAAATACTAAAATCATGACATGTTTGGGACTGCAGTTTGACACCCATAATCAAAACAATTAAAAATATCTAACGAAGGTCCAGTTGCAGTCCTGCTGGTGCTAATCTGTTTCTCAGAGATTGCATCAAGATTTTCATTAGAGTGAATTAAAGTGAATTGGTGATCAAAGGTTGGAGGTGTTATTTGAGAAGTATCAGTCATATATTATTTATTTATAGTGCACCCATTTCCTCGTAGTCATTATAGACAGGGGTGAAATATGTGTTACACTGCGGGCTGATTTTATCCTAACTCTACAGGGGTTTGATTATCTGAGGTCGCAAGCATATTTGCTATTTAATTGGTATCTTTTTGCGGGCTTCCGAGTTAATGGCTTGAAATATGGAAATGGTTAAAATTGCAGCCTCCAGAAGCCTTTGATCTCTCACTTTCGCAAGGCAAAAAACGCAAATCGCTATTCAATTGCTCAATTTCCCCAAGCCCGCAAATGTTTTCACACCCGTAAACGGCAAATGAAGGAGAAAATCCTAAGTGTGCTAGAGAGGACCCGCAAGGGGGTTAAACACATATTCGTAGCACTGTAAATAAAATAAAAAAATCAATAATACACTGTAAATAAAGGGGAAAGCAATGACAGACATTAGAATTAATTGCACAACAGTCTCAAGCCTGCAAATCGACAGGAAATTAAAATGATATTTATGTGTCATTTCGGGGTTAAATCTATCTCCGGTATCAATGAGTTAATACATATTAGGCCACTCATATGGACTAGAACAGTATTGGCATTCATTTTCAGAAGTCTTTATTTTGCGAGTCTGATCGCATATTGGACGCCGGAAACCTAATTGATTGACATGTAACCTCCATGTTTTACTGCCATAATAATGACTATCATTTTCTATTGGCTGATTCAAAATAGCCGGTTACAGGCTTGCTGAATTGATCATGTTCCCGCCCTTAACTTCTACGAACCAGTGCATGGTTTATGGTTGTGGCTTTGGGCCTGTAACTTGCGGGCTTGAGCAATTGAATAGCATCGCAATCGGAGACCAACGGGAGCCCCCAACTCACTCGCAGACATTCGGCTGTCTGCGATCGAGTTGCGGGCTTCGAATTGAATATGGCCCTTATTCTCTATGAACCTTACACTCTAAAGGTGAAAAGAAAATTCCCATAACTAAAAATTCAAAGCATTATGGCAATTCCTTTCTTAAAGATCATATATCTATATATACAGTATATCTGTGAATGCATACATTTCTAGGCTTAAGGTGGATAGTTACCATATGTATTTAGAGACAACCTTGAAGCCTTCTGCACATTTTACTACAGTCAGCCTTTGTAAAAGGGATATAATAAAACATATAGGCAGTGGCACTGTAATAACCTACTGAGTCTGTGTGGTGCCAGCTCTGAATCCCCTAGTAATTATACACCCACAGTGTAGCAGGGCATCTATATTCTCCACACTCCTGGCTCAGTGAAAACTGTACTTTTAATTATATAGCTCTGTATGTAACTGGGACATCTCTCTATCAATTGCACTTAAAAGATTACACGTCCCTTAATGTTCACAGAAATAAGGCACCCCGACTTTTGCATGCTGCAGAACAGCGCGCCGTCATCAGAACTGCGCCATAATGACGCTCTGCGCTCCAGCCTGCATCCCATCTGCCACAGAGGCTTCTCATGCGTGAGCGCCCCCATTTCATATTTACTGGACCTGCTTGGCAAGGTAAGGGTCTGACAGTGTGCCATATGGGCCAGGCATTGTTTCATGTATCACTAGGAGCATGTTGCATTTCATGTTTATCACACATGCAAATAATGACAGTGACATGTAGTGATAAACATGCAATGCAACATGGTCCATAGTGACACATGTACACAATGAAAGTGACATTACATACAATATGCTCCTAGTGACACATACCAGTCCCACATGGCACACTGTCAACCCCTGGCCTTGGCCTTGGCAGCCTCCAGCAAGCAGGTCCAGTAAATATGAGATGGGGGAACGCGAATGAGAAGCCTCTGTAGCAGATAGGATGCAGGCTGGAGCGCAGAGCATCATCAGAGCGCAGTTCTCGGGACCCTGATGATGGCACGCTGTTCTCCACCCAGAAATAAATCATAAACCACACTAGTCTGACCAATGTCTTCAGCAGATATGTGTCCAGCTAATGTAGTGGTTGTAAACAATACCTTGTCTACTTCATATTTTAAGATTGTTTGTAATCATTTTTGCTTTCTAAAATACTATATGCATTTTACATGCTACCTATTCGTACCTACTACTAAGTGGGAAGTGGAGTCCTTTATAGGACCGCTGTAGTTTGGGAAAAATGAAGTATGTACAAGCAAATAACATTTAGCAGCTGTGCAAGACCGAAACGTAAAAATAATGGTTAGAGTAAAAGTTATATTTTGCTGCTTTTGTGCGGATTATTTCTTACACTGCTAGTAGCTTAAATAAGAGCGTTAGCCTATCAGGACTTACTACTACTACTTACTTCTATTTTAAAGTGTGTGATTTAGAGCAATTTTCAGCAGAACTAAATAGAGACGTTATCTGAATCCACAGTTCCTCTCACACATCCCGGGCTTCTAATCTTATTATGAACAAAGACAATATAGCAATCATCATTAAATTAATGACTGTATTTATTTATTTTAAACCTTGTAAAATCATATTACCCAATATCAAGTTAATAAAAAGAGAATACTACAAATATGACACGTCAGTAGTGCTTTATCTTCACTGCCAGGGTAACAGGAAACTAAGGCAGTTGTTCTATTAGGACAGAAGATGTCACCATTTAGCTTTTTTGGGGATACTATTTAAACTATTTGTTAATCCAGTGTTACGTCTTACAGTACCATCTGTTAGTTTATGTTATGGTATATGACAGCATGTATCTAATTACAATGGTTACCGTAATTGCAATTAAACGTTAAAAGGTTTACCAATTATATGTAAAAAAAGATTTAACTTTTTTCTATAGTTAAAAACATAGTACATAGAAAAAAATACATAGCCAAAAGTAAAATGAAGGAAACAAGATAGACTAAGAAATTGCCCGTCAAAAATGAAGGGAGTAAAATAGTAAGCCTGGCAATGGTGTGCCGCACAATGCGAGGCTGTGGATCCGCTGAGCACATTTTACGTCTTTCGGGTCAGTTTTACGTCCCTCTGCCTAGTTTTCATTGTGTTTGCGTTTTTTTGGCAGCCATTTTTTGCTGGCTTAGGCGATTTTCGTTTGTGAAAAAACGCCAAATATGCCTCAAATTAACTTGCAACCACACTCACAGTCACCCTGGCTCCCTGCCTCTCCCCCTGTGCTGTGTGTGAGTGTGTAATTTAATTTGAGGCATATTTATTGTGTTTTTCCTGTCTTTGCAGTTACGTGGTTCGGGCGTTAAAGTCGGATTCTTGCGAGCCGTACAGTCATTGTACGTGTTTCGGTCCTTAGTTATACGGCTTTTTAAGGCCTGTGTGCCTCAACTGCTCGCGCGGCTCGTAGTTGCGGCATAGTCCCATGGGGTTTGCGATGAGCCCTGCCATGAGCGCCTTTGTCACTCATTGCAGCCTAAGTGCTGCGTGACGGCTCGCCTCGCTTGCCAAGGCTCGCAGTTTCAGCCCTATGGGCCGCAAATGGCAAACTCCTGCGTGCTTCAACTGCTCGCCTCACAATGAGCGCCTTCGCGAGGCTCGCAGTTGCAGAACTACAGGTTGCAAATGGCAGCCTAAGTCCTGCGTGATGGCTCTCCTCGCAAAGTGTGACCACCATCATAAGCGTTCCGGACAACCCTGCAGATCCACAGCTATGATAAAAAAATTAAGAAATTTGCTACATTTTATTTTTGATATGGCATGTGAATACTTCTATTTTAAAAGGGTAACTGCTAGAAATATTAAGAATCGCGCAGTCACTCTACATAAATGGAGGTAATTGTCATTTCTGACAATATCTTGTATCTAAAAAAGACTTGGAACAGAATTTTTTTTATGCATTGAAAAAAACACATTACTGAAGTAGTTTTTTTGCATGACAAATCTAAAGCAACACCTATTTAACTAAGAGGAAATGCTGAGAGCACACTTTAGTCTGTAGATCTCATTGGCTGACAGAGGAGCAATTATAAGTCTGAATACATTTTTGTGCTCTGAGATCTTTATCTAAAAAAAGAAAACACATTGTGACACATTATTAAAAACATTCTTTCAGATGCAACAAATTAAAATAAATGTTTCCATGTCCCTTTAATGCAAGAGGAAGAACTCCCTCCATTACTAATTAGGGAAGCCAGACTGGTTATAGCTCCCTCTGCATGGTGTAAGAGTGGAAGTGCTACTTGCTCCTTTCTTGTGAATTGAAAGAGAGATGAAGTTGGTGCATTTGCATTCATCAACGCAAGGCATAAGAAAGCTGCCAGCCAATGAATCTCTCTCACTAATAAATAATGTGTGTTTTAATTATTTTTTTGTTTAAAAAAATAATAATATTTATTTTACATTAATTTCATCTGATAGGTTCCATTATATCTTCTTTATTGAAATGTTTAACAGATGTAACTAAAAGAAACAGTTATGTGTTTTGCCACTTTAAACAGGAACACTTTTACAATATAATATCACCGTTTCTTATCATTGCTGTCCTCCGTGCTGGTAGATACAAAATGCATGCAGGTATTTTTCTAATGTTATAGGTGAATGTGAAAGTGTCTGAATGTAAAGTCACACTAGAGTCATAATACAATATCAATCTTAAAGAGATATGTAAGTTTCCTGGATTATGAATGCATCTAATATAGGAGAATTAATAGTATATGAAAAAATGTTTGCATAAAAAAAAACCAAAATCTATTGTAATTTCTGACAGCTTAAAATTAAATTGTCAGTGTTTTGGCCAATACAGTTAGATGAAAGATTTGAGACATAGCACTACGTTAGTTGCTATTGCAACACCACACAGCATATACAGGAAGCAGGGATGAGTCATATCCCAGCAGTGACCGGGCAGCTGACAACACTGCTCTACTATTGGCTGAGCAAGCAAGAGCAGGTAAATAGTGGGTTAATATTGCTCCCCAGATGCTGCATGCCGATTGGGTAGGGATCAGGAAGTTATGTAGACAACTCCTGGGGGTGTCAATATAATCAAAGAGATTTTTAGATATTAATAAAAATAAAATGTTTCATGAGATGTGCTGCATACACATACACAGGCTGCTTTTTGCCTATAGAGTGCAGAAATGTATTGATCCAGCAAACTTAGATATCCCTTTAATATAAAACATATTTGAAGGCATATTTTAACACAACAGCAATTCACTTCCCTTTTATGTCTTTCCAACAGGGATCCACAGACATGATCTTCTAAGAACAATCAACACCCTATAAGAGATAGTTATGATGCCTTTTAATATCTTACTAGGTTGGGTACCCCTTGCCTTCCGTTTAGTAGGTACCATTTTTATTGCTCAGTGTATATTTTAACCAAATAAATCTAAATACTGCCCTTTCACCATCTTTTAAATGTAAACCATGTACCATTAGTATAGACAGAATATATAATAGATAACACAGATATGATTGCAACATTTTTATAGACAAAATTCTACCCATCCATACGATGGCATTGTCACAGACTACATCATTTGATAGAGCTTTCCTTCTCATTGTATGTGTCATGCATAGTCAGCGCCTCTGTATAATTGAATTGTTAGAACGCATAAGTGCTGATAAATGGGGGGCTCTGGTACAAAAAAATTTTTTTAGGGTCCCCCTTTCCAGTGCCAACTCATTGTATGTATATATATATATATATATATATATATATATATATATATATATATATATAATCACATGACATATATAGTTGTGGATCTTGCAATGTTGGTGATGTTTGCGATGCTGGTAACACACTTGCGTCTCTTGTGAAGCGATGGGGGCACGGCTTAGCAGACACACAGAGGAGAAAGACACAGGGAAGGGACAGGGGGGAGATGGTGGAAAGAGACACATGGCATTCCCAAGCACAAAAGTTGCAGGTTAACGAACCCTGCAATGAGCGGCCCATATAGTAGGAGGGAGGAAAGACTCCAAAAGAGCGCCAAAGACGCCCATTGCGAGCCACGCGATAAGCACCAAAGGCGCTCATCACGGGGTTTGCGATGAGCACCGCAAGAAGGAGAGGCTTGCAAAGCAGGATAGTTGAACTACACTAGTGAGTGGTAGAGGGTGGTAGTGTGGGTAGAGAGAAGTAGCACCTAATAGGGGGAGGTGGGGGGGGGATTGAGAAAACTAATGGTAGGGGAAAGCAGTGGGGAGCAGAGGGAAGAAGTAGTGGGGTAAAGGGAGACAATGGGGCCAGGGGAAAGTGGTTGGATGCAATGAGAAGAGGCAGGTAGAGGAAGGCACATATTGAGTTAGTGAGGGGTAGAAGGAGGCAGTCTGGGGCACAATAATAACGCCTGTGAGGGTTAATGGGATGAGGTCCATAAGGGTCACATTAATAGAGCGGTGAGGCTTACTATCATGAAGCCTGAGAAGGTCCCTGTAATGTAGCCTATGTGGCATACACACACAACACTGACTGACAGATTCAGTGATACATACGGAAGGTGCAGCATCTTCACGTGCTGTGCAGCTGCATCTCTCTTCCTCCCTCTCAGTGTGCAGCATGGAGGTGCTGGCAGAGCTCAGGCGACCCCTCACATCAAGCACAGAGCAAGGTGCTGCCAAGGGGGGCAGGAAGGAATTATCTTCATCATAGGGGCCCTCCTACACTGCCCTACTGTATTGTAGAAAAACAAAAGTTAATTTAGCTGTGGGACAGCACCGGGCAGCTGGTGCTGGTTACTGTACCTTAATGTTTGCCTCTGTATTAGCATGATTGAATCACACAGGTGTTTTTAAATGTTGCAATTTCTAATCTAATTGTTAGATAACGTACGTGATTGTATGTGAAAGAATAAGGCGATCGCCCATGATATTACTCGAGCTGGACATCTAGGCATCTGCCGTACCTGCAAACTCCTGACACAAGCCTTTTATTGGCGGGGAGTAGCCAGGGATGTCACTTGCTACTGTAAAACACAATATATATATATATAGTAAATAAATAGTACATCTGTTAAAAAAACTGCTTTTAGCTCAGAATTCAGAAAAAATCCGTTCACACTGCACTCTGGGAAAATAAGCTGGGACATGCAAATGTGCCCACAAATGCCTCGCTCTTCAATCCATAACCATTATCAAACATGGCTTCCTTTAAGCTTATGCCTGCTGTATTACACAGCTTTAATGCAATGCCAAGGTTGGAATAAACACAGGCTGAGTATCCAATCCATGTACAGCTGTTTCAAGCTTACTGGCTATCATCAGCATGGTGAGGGATCTTAGCCTGTGTTGTGGACCTTATGAGTAGGTAGTTCACCACAACAATCATTTATAATATATATACATTTATAATATATATATATATATATATATATATATATATATATATATATATATATATACAGTATCTCACAAAAGTGAGTACGCCACTTACATTTTTGTAAATATTTTATTATATCTTTTCATTAGACAACACTGAAGAAATGACACTCTGCTACAATGTAAAGTAGTAAGTGTACAGCCTGTATAACAGGGTAAATTTGCTGTCCCCTCAAAATAACTCAACACACAGCCATTAATGTCTAAACCGTTGGCAACAAAAGTGAGTTCACCAGAGCTTCACAGGTTGACACTGGAGACCTCTTCCACTCCTCCATGATGACATCACGGAGCTGGTGGATGTTAGAGACCTTGAGCTCCCTCACCTTCCGTTTGAGGATGCCCCACAGATACTCAATAGGGTTTAGGTCTGGAGACATGCTTGGCCAGTCCATAATATTTACCTTCAGCTTCTTTAGCCAGGCAGTGGTCGTCTTGGAGGTGTGTTTGGGGTCGTTATCATGTTGGAATACTGCCCTGCGGCCCAGTCTCCGAAGGTAGTGGATCATGCTCTGCTTCAGTATGTCACAGTACATGTTGGCATTCATGGTTCCCTCAATGAACTGTAGCTCCCCAGTGCATATGAATAAATGTAAAGTTATGCATCCAGGAAGGAAAAATAGCCATGCAATTTATAATCTAAATGGAGTAAATCTCGGGGTATCAGATATTGAAAGGGATTTGGGAGTGCTTGTGGACAACCACCTAGGTAGCAGTGCTCAATGCCAAGCAGCAGCTGCAAAGACAAATACAATATTAGCATGTATTAAGAAGGGTATAGAAGCAAGGGAAGTAAATATAATTCTGCCACTATACAAATCTCTAGTACGCCCTCATTTAGAATATGGAGTAAAATATTGGGCACCACTTCATAAAAATACATTTTAGTGCTGGAAAAAGTACAGAGAAGGGCAACAAAACTAATATGGAGGGGCTAAATTAGGAAGAAAGACTAACCAAATTCAACTTATATTCTCTAGAAAAAAGGTGTCTAAGAGGGCATATGATTACCCTATAAAAATACATCCAGGGTCAGTATAAAGATTTGTCAAGGGAGCTTTTTGCGCCAAGAGGTTTTCAACTGACAAGAGGACATCCCTTGAGGTTAGAAGTAAAAAGATTCCACCTTAAAGAAAGAAAATGTTTCTTTACAGTAAAGGTGGTTAATCTGTGGAATTATCTACCAAAGGAGGTGGTGACAGCGGAGTTGGTAGATAACTTTAAAAAGGGACTAGATATATTTCTAAATAAAAAGGGCATCCAAGGTTATCCAAGATAATTAGAAACAATTGGCAAAGTTTCACTGTTTTTTTTTCTGTTTGCCTTCCTCTGGATTAATTAACAATTAATCTGAGTACTGCAGATGAGAGGAGATCTTAAAAGGTTTAACGTGCTGGACTAAAAGTCCTCAATTACTATATAACTATGTAAAAGGTATATTTTACAAAAAGAGTGACAAAATAGATAAGGTATTGACAAGTTGCAAGATAGTTTTTGAACCAGATAAAGTTAAGACCATTTTTTGTGACTGCTATTTAGAAGTGTACAGTTAGGATAGAGGCAAAGTTGGCCGTAAGATCAAACTCAAGAGAAAGGACTGTAAATTTAGGCTGTTCCACTTTAATCCTGGCCTTTTGAATGCACAACTGACTAAGCAAACACAATTAATTGGTTTTATATTTATTTGCCAAGGTTTTCTCCCAATATTTTTTTAGATAGGAGATAAGGCTAAGACAGAAGCAAATACTTCAATCCGCACCCGTTCTTTTTAAATTGTTTTCTAAATTCAAATCATTCTGTTTTTGTCTTTCTCAAAAAAAAAATGTGATAATTTAAATTGATAATAGAAAATGTAGGGATGTAATTTAATTACTACAAAAATGTGTCAATAGTGCCTAAATGCATAAAAGCTCTGTTGGAGCAGTGTCATAAAGAGGTCACTCTGTGTCTCGTACCCTCTCCTTCACACAGTGTCATTTGGTAAACCTGCACCACATCATAAGTTGCAAGTGTTGCAAGATCATGTATCTATTTCAACCTGTTCTTGGCACCTTTTTTGATAGTATGAACCACTGGTAGATGCATAACTACAGACATAATTATTGACACACCAGTTTCTGTAGATATGTGGTTTCTCAGAGTCTTGGTAGCAGTGCTCAGCTGTTTTGCATCAGTGCTGCTTCTGAGCATTTTATTTTTTTCTGATTACTCGTTGTGACCCCCTGGCCAACGACCATTGGAGTGTATCCTGAACTTGTCTTCATATTTGGCCCTTGTCTGTATACCAACTCTTGCAGCAAGTGGTGAAGCTAAATAATGGAGGGCCCTGAGGGTGGGTTGTAATTTTTTTGTGCTGGCTCATCCCCAGTACAATTCACTCAGTGCCCCTAAGACTCCTTCCCATAACAGTACCCTCCCCAAGCCCCTTTCCCATAGCTGCTCCCCCCAAGACACCTATCCATAGCTGCTCATTTTCCCATAGTTGCTCCCCTTCCCTCCCCTCCTTCCTGTGCTATGCATAGCTCCAGGACGTGCATGCTCCACTTTCTGGCAACATCCTCTATGGGTTGAGGGGGTTGGTACGATATGGATATATATATATACAAATATATATATATATATATATATATATATATATATATATATATATATATATATATACAAATATATACATGTACTACAGTGTATATAAAAAGTATACACACCCGTGTTAAAATGTCAGGTTTCTGTGCTGTAAAAAAATGAGACAAAGATAAATCATTTCAGAACTTTTTCCACGTTTAATGTGACCTATAAACTGTACAACTCAATTGAAAAACAAACTGAAATCTTTTAGGTGGAGGGAAAAAAAAGAAAAATAATGTGGTTGCATAAGTCTGCACACCCTCTTATAACTGGGGATGTAGCTGTGTTCAGAATTAAGCAATCACATTCCAAATCATGTTAAATAGGAGTCAGCATACACCTGCCATCTTTTAAAGTGCCTCTGATTAACCCCAAATAAAGTTCAGCTGCTCTAGTTGGTCTTTCCTGAAATTTTCTTAGTCGCATCCCACAGCAAAAGTCATAATCCACAGAGAGCTTCCAAAGCATCAGAGGGTCTCATTGTTAAAAGGTATCAGTCAGGAGAAGGGTGCAAAAGAATTTCCAAGGCATTAGATATACCATGGAACACAGTGAAGACAGTCATCATCAAGTGGAGAAAATATGGCACAACAGTGACATTACCAAGAACTGGTGCTCCCTCCAAAATTGATGAAAAGATGAGAAGAAAACTGGTCTGGGAGGCTACCAAGAGGCCTACAGCAACATTAAAGGAGCTGCAGGAATATCTGGCAAGTACTGGCTGTGTGGTACATGTGACAACAATCTCCTGTCTTCTTCATATGTCTGGGCTATGGGGTAGAGTGGCAAGACGAAAGCCTTTCCTTACGAAGAAAAACATCCAAGCCAGGCTACATTTTGCAAAAACACATCTGAAGTCTCCCAAAAGTTTGTGGGAAAAGGTGTTATGGTCTGATGAAACCAAGGTTGAACTTTTTGGCCATAATTCCAAAAGATATGTTTGGCGCAAAAACAACACTGCACATCACCAAAAGAACACCATACCCACAGTGAACATGGAGGTGGCAGCATCATGCTTTGGGGCTGTTTTTCTTCAGCTCCAACTGGGGCCTTAGTTAAGATAGAGGGAATTATGAACAGTTCCAAATACCAGTCAATATTGGCACAAAACCTTCAGGCTTCTGCTAGAAAGCTGAACATGAAGAGGAACTTCATCTTTCAGCATGACAACGACCCAAGGCATACATCCAAATCAACAAAGGAATGGCTTCACCAGAAGAAGATTAAAGTTTTGGAATGGCCCAGCCAGAGCCCAGACCTGAATCCAATTGAAAATCTGTGGGGTGATCTGAAGAGGGCTGTGCACAGGAGATGCCCTTGCAATCTGACAGATTTGGAGTGTTTTTGCAAACAAGTTCTTGCCAAGTCAAAATATGCCATGCTGATAGACTCATACCCAAAAAGACTGAGTGCTGTAATAAAATCAAAAGGTGCTTCAACAAAGTATTAGTTTAAGGGTGTGCATACTTATGCAACCATATTATTTTATTTTAATATTTTTTCTTCCCTCTACCTAAAAGATTTTAGTTTGTTTTTCAATTGAGTTATACAGTTTATAGGTCACATTAAAGGTGGAAAAAGTTCTGAA
This sequence comes from Discoglossus pictus, assembly GCA_027410445.1. Classification (NCBI taxonomy): domain Eukaryota; kingdom Metazoa; phylum Chordata; class Amphibia; order Anura; family Alytidae; genus Discoglossus; species Discoglossus pictus. Next base: position 41,807,326 of record CM050165.1, read on the forward strand.
ATGATTTATCTTTGTCTAATTTTTTTACAGCACAGAGACCTGACATTTTAACAGGGGTGTGTAGACTTTTTATATCCACTGTATCTCTACAGAGCAGCCAACCGCTCTTAGTATCAATCCCTACATAGCACCCAGTCCTTGTCAGTAGCCATGCCCTCTCAGCATCCATCCCCACACAGCACCCAACCTCTCTTAGCACCAACCTCACCTAGCACCCATCCCTATCTCCTTTGCTCCTTCTTCACAGAACCCATCCCACCTGTACTTTATTTTCATCCAGCTCGTGCTCTCTCACCTCTTCCCTGATACACATCCCCAGTATGCTGAACTGCTCCACACTGCCACCTTTTGGCGCTTCAGCCATTTTTTAATCAGTTGCTTTTCTTTGCCCCTTCAATACATTTTGGACATAGCAAACACTGTCTCTTTTAATGTGAACATCCACTAAAACTTGGTTTTACTTTTAGAGAATGTCAAATTAGTACCTAAAAGTTATGAGATTTGTCTTGTTCGCATTTTCCTGCTCTATATCTGGGAAGATAGGGAACTGCCATTTAATTGACCACTGTAGTCCTATTTTGAGATTATTTTTTTTAAAGATATGTACACAAAATATTTCAAGAAAATAACAAAAATAATCCATCCTTTATTACCTTTCATAAGCAATGATGCTGCTGTGGAATCTACTATTTTGATTTCTGTTCATCTACTTCCTTAGGGGGAAGGACACTTTTAATGCAAAGGAAAATTGTATTGCACAATGAAAGTATGACATCTAAAACTGCCTGCGCTTTCAGAGGACTAATAGAAAGCTCATTAGTTTATAAAGAGAGATAGAAGTAGGAGGTGCCACTTTAAACATAAAGCAGCTTAGTAAATAAAATAAATGAACATAAAATAGAATTTTAAGGGTATATGTAAGTGAGCAGGATTATGAATGCATCTGATAGAGGAGAATTAGTAGTGTATGAAAACATGTGTTATATAGAAAAGTTAAGTTTACTTACAAAGTTATTTGCACAAAAGTCAAATACAGTTGTTCACACCCACAGTACGCTTACATAAGCCGGGTACACGCAGGAAATACAGCATGGTACATATTTTGACCTTTCTGGTACATAGCACAGGAAGTAACTGTTGCAGTTCTAGTACTGAGCACATGTTAGAAACCACTGAGGTGAAGAATGATTCAATGTATTAGCCTGATTCTGAATTTGAATGTTCTGCTAATTCAGGCGGGATTTTCTAGGGGTGTACACATTCACATGCAAATTCCAAAAAACATATGACATTTGGCTAACTTCAATGTAAGCTAATTAATGTTTATTTTGTGATATTTGCATGCAAAAATATTTTCATACACTACTAATTCTCCTCAGATGCATTCATAATCCAGCTCACTTTTTTTTTTTATTTCTCAAAATATTTTGCCAGTTATCAACCAAGATTGGTTATTCACACATTGGAAAAATGAATATCTTGCCTCATTGGACCTCTTGGTATTTTGATCCGGCCACACTGCAATTTTACAATTTTAACATGGAGGGGCCCTGTGTGAATTAATTTGGGGTCCTTCTTGTAATTTCTCTATCCCCCCTCGGGGTCAATAAATATGCCTTTTCAATTAAGATTCCTCAGTTACTGCCAGTAGCAGATGGCCCTACCGTATTGTGGGCTGATGTGCTTTGCACCTAGTACACCAGCAGTATTTCCACCACTGATGTTGCTGAAACAAACAAGTCGAAGGCAACTTCCTGTCTCCTATATAAGGTATGCTAGACACATTTAATAACTTTCACCTACACATCTCTGAGTGTAATGTTTCAAATACAAACAATTTGTGCTGGGTAGAATTTCCCTTTAAATGGATTAGGTAGGAATGTGATATAAAGGTGAAATCCTATCTGCATACTCCACCTCGACTGATTACTATCAATGTTTATGCGCACGAAGAAGAATTTTGTAACGCCCTGAAACTGAGTTTATTTTATGTGTCAGGTGTATAGTGAGAAATGCATGTTTGTGCATTACAGGAAGGAACAGACTTCCCCTGCAATACTGACAGTCTTAAAGTGAGAGGATTATATTAACAGCCAGATTATGGGGTAGATTCACTAGAGCAGGGGTCGTCAACCTTTTAATACCTACTGCCCACTTTTCATGGGAAAATTTCCTTACTGCCCACCGGAGCCACAGTAAGGAAATTTCTGGTTACATAAATCATATTACCGTACCTATGTATCGCCCTGTACTTACTAGAACGTGATCCGGTCCTGACTGCTGTCCCTAGCTATGTATCGCCCTGTACTTACTAGAACGTGATCCGGTCCTGACTGCTGTCCCTAGCTATGTATCGCCCTGTACTTACTAGAACGTGATCCGGTCCTGACTGCTGTCCCTAGCTATGTATCGCCCTGTACTTACTAGATGGTGATCCGGTCCTGACTGCTGTCCTTAGCTATGTATCGCCCTGTACTTACTAGATGGTGATCCGGTCCTGACTGCTGTCCTTAGCTATGTAGCATCCTGTACTTACTAGAACGTGATCCGGTCCTTACTGCTGTCCCTAGCTATGTGTCACCCTGTACTTACTAGATAGTGACCCGGTCCTGACTGCTGTCCCTAGCTATGTATCACCCTGTACTTACTAGATGGTGATCCGGTCCTGACTGCTGTCCTTAGCTATGTAGCGTCCTGTACTTACTAGAACGTGATCCGGTCCTTACTGCTGTCCCTAGCTATGTGTCACCCTGTACTTACTAGATGGTGATCCGGTCCTTACTGCTGACCCTAGCTATGTATCCGCCCTGTACTTACTAGATAGTGATCCGGTCCTTACTCCTGTCCCTAGCTATGTATAGCCCTGTACTTACTAGATAGTGATCCGGTCCTGACTGCTGTCCCTAGCTATGTATAGCCCTGTACTTACTAGATGGTGATCCGGTCCTTACTCCTGTCCCTAGCTATGTATAGCCCTGTACTTACTAGATAGTGATCCGGTCCTTACTGCTGACCCTAGCTATATATCGCCCTGTACTTACTAGATAGTGATCCGTTCCTGACTGCTGTCCCTAGCTATGTATCGCCCTGTACTTACTAGATAGTGATCCGGTCCTGACTGCTGTCCCTAGCTATGTATAGCCCTGTACTTACTAGATAGTGACCCGGTCCTGACTGCTGTCCCTAGCTATGTATCGCCCTGTACTTACTAGATAGTGATCCGTTCCTGACTGCTGTCCCTAGCTATGTATCGCCCTGTACTTACTAGATAGTGATCCGGTCCTGACTGCTGTCCCTAGCTATGTATCGCCCTGTACTTACTAGATAGTGATCCGTTCCTGACTGCTGTCCCTAGCTATGTATAGCCCTGTACTTACTAGATAGTGATCCGGTCCTGACTGCTGTCCCTAGCTATTTATCGCCCTGTTCTTACTAGATAGTGATCCGGTCCTTACTGCTGTCCCTAGCTATGCATCACCCTGTACTTACTAGATGGTGACCCGGTCCTGACTGCTGACCCTAGCTATGTATCGCCCTGTACTTACTAGATAGTGATCCGGTCCTGACTGCTGTCCCTGGGCTCTCTCACCAGCCCACCAACCAGCCAAGCGTGGTGCTGCAGGTCTCCACCATGTGATGTCACTCTTCAGCGACGCCACCTAGAGATTACACCACCATGAAAGCTTGAATCACCCAATAGTAGGCGATAGGGACCAGGTTGACTACCACTGCACTAGAGGAATATATTCACAATGAGATTATGGGGAAGATTCACTAATCTAGTGCAACCCAAGGAAAGCTTAATATATCTAGGTATATATATGTTAACAGAGACCTTGGCCCTTTCCTGTTCGGTGGCCGCTAGCTAGATAACGTTGCAGAGACTTTACTGCCAATTTTACTAAATTGCACCTAAAATTTCACTCAATTTCATAGTGGTAGGATAAGGAGTTAGTGTAATGGGGTTAGGGATTAGGCTAAGGTGTTAGGGTAAAGGGTCAGGGTAATGGGTTATCGTAAGGGGTTAGAAATTGTGTAAAATGTGGACAGCAATCTACCAAATAGTTTAAATTAATTAAGCCTCAGGGTAGCCTTACACTTTTCTCAGACAGGCGTACATTGTTTAACCCTACCACTCCCACTTAAAGGCTGTTTCACTTATCTACCATCCTGTCTGTAAATTATTATTTTGGCTCATTACTTCTTAATCTTCAATTGTTCATCTTAGAATCACAAACTTATTCTACATTTTGTATTTATTCGTATGATATATGTGAAGTTTTCTATCATATCACCCCTCCTCCTTCTGTCCTCTATGTACATATTTAGGTCATGAAGTATTTCCTTATAAGTTTTTAGAAAATGCACCATTTTAGTCACCCTCCATTTAACAGTTTCTGATGTGCTAATATCCTTTTGGAGATACCGTCTTCATAACTGCAATACATTTACTGTAAAAAAATCGAGTTAAAAAAAAATAACAACATTCAGTTCATAATTTACTTGTTATTGCCAATAGTTTAAAAGCATACCATATATGGAACCTCCATTGTGTCATGCCATTACGTAGCTGCAGAAATGACCTAAATATTTCTAGTGATGCTTTTTCTTCGAGCTGTATTGTTGAAGGGCAGACAGAGGTTCAGTGTTTTTGGTCAGAGTTTTAACATTGTGAATGTATGTTATAGGAGCCGGGATTGTGGTCTAGTGATTTGGGTTAAAGTTCCCTGGTGGTCCAGTGGTTAGGACTCAGTGCTTCCACAGCTGTCAACCTGGGTTCGATTCCAAGAGGTCACACCATCCTGAGCCGAGCAGTGTTGGGCATGGTCAGTACTGGGATAGGAAGACCACCGAGGAATATGCAATTATGCAAAAAGTGAAAGCTACCATTTTGCCATTTTATTGGTCTTCTTCTACAGTTGGGTGGATGTTGTGTATGTAGAGGATGCAATGGTACTCTAACAATAAGGTTCAACTTCTATATGACTTTAATTCAGATTCCAGATCTTGAAGAAAATCCTGTGCTGCTCTTCCAAAAACCACACAAGTTTTAATAATTTGCATTGTGACAAGTTTTTATCTTGTAAGTATAACTTTTAAGGGCATATTTAACACTCTTTGATGTACTTCACCGTATCTTGTTCCTTGCGCTTTCCATTATTTATATTAGTTTACTGAATATATAGAAAAACAGAACTACGCTGTTTTTTTTTTAAAATTGCCTGTAGCCCATTGTCAATTACCACACCAGACGCAGAAAAAATACCAATAATATTGTTTTTCTGGAAATAAAATTCTAGTAGACACCACCAAAAGACTTTCATTTCCTAAAATGTCTATATCGTAAATGTTCTTTCCACACCCTCGTGATTCAGGAGGTGGGGGAGTATTTGCCCAGAATTCTGTCCTAATAGGAGCCTTTTCTGTCTCTCATGCAGAAGCCACTGCGGTCAAACCCAGAGCGGCCAAGAAAAAAAATGTAGGCCCTCCCCAGAACAAATATTCGCACATCCATTGGACACCCAATAGAGGATGGAGCAAAATAGGTCTGCTAGTATTTGAAACACCAAAGTTCATAAGTAAGTTTTAGGCTAGATTGAATTTATTTTCTTTAAACACTGATATCATTGTTAATCCATTTCTAAATAAATAAATTCAACCCGTTTAAGCATTACAGAGCCCCTTTTTATAGGTGTCTCATTAGGAGGGGTTCAATTTCTGGTTTTACATTTGCTATTGGATATTATCAGTTTCAACTTTTAGGTTGTAACAATTAATGGAGACGGTGCTTTAAAATAGATTTATTCAGAAACATACAGCCTTATTAAATTGCAATTCTGCAAATTCTAAAAGGCTCTATATAAGCACAGAGAATATTTTTTAAAGAAGTTTTTAGTTAGTGAAGACCTTGCTTTTGGATAGAAGTTCACGGACTAAAAAACTTTCGTTAAAAAATATGCTGTGTGCTTATATAGATCCCTTTAGAATTTGCCGAATTGCAATTTAATAAGGCTGATAGCAATTACAGTGTAGTGCAGAATTATTAGGCAAATGAGTATTTTGACCACATCATCTTCTTTATGCATGTTGTCTTACTCCAAGCTGTATAGGCTCGAAAGCCTACTACCAATTAAGCATATTAGGTGATGTCAACAGGGTCGCAAGAAGCGTGTTGAAAAACCAAGGCACAAAATAACTGCCCATGAACGGAGAAAAGTCAAGCGTGCAGCTGCCACGATGCCACTTGCCACCAGTTTGGCCATATTTCAGAGCTGCAACATCACTGGAGTGCCCAAAAGCACAAGGTGTGCAATACTCAGAGACATGGCCAAGGTAAGAAAGGCTGAAAGACGACCACCACTGAACAAGACACACAAGCTGAAACGTCAAGACTGGGCCAAGAAATATCTCAAGACTGATTTTTCTAAGGTTTTATGGACTGATGAAATGAGAGTGAGTCTTGATGGGCCAGATGGATGGGCCCGTGGCTGGATTGGTAAAGGGCAGAGAGCTCCAGTCCGACTCAGACGCCAGCAAGGTGGAGGTGGAGTACTGGTTTGGGCTGGTATCATCAAAGATGAGCTTGTGGGGCCTTTTCGGGTTGAGGATGGAGTCAAGCTCAACTCCCAGTCCTACTGCCAGTTCCTGGAAGACACCTTCTTCAAGCAGTGGTACAGGAAGAAGTCTGCATCCTTCAAGAAAAACATGATTTTCATGCAGGACAATGCTCCATCACACGCGTCCAAGTACTCCACAGCGTGGCTGGCAAGAAAGGGTATAAAAGAAGAAAATCTAATGACATGGCCTCCTTGTTCACCTGATCTGAACCCCATTGAGAACCTGTGGTCCATCATCAAATGTGAGATTTACAAGGAGGGAAAACAGTACACCTCTCTGAACAGTGTCTGGGAGGCTGTGGTTGCTGCTGCACGCAATGTTGATGGTGAACAGATCAAAACACTGACAGAATCCATGGATGGCAGGCTTTTGAGTGTCCTTGCAAAGAAAGGTGGCTCAATTGGTCACTGATTTGTTTTTGTTTTGTTTTTGAATGTCAGAAATGTATATTTGTGAATGTTGAGATGTTATATTGGTTTCACTGGTAAAAATAAATAATTGAAATGGGTATATATTTGTTTTTTGTTAACTTGCCTAATAATTATGCACAGTAATAGTCACCTGCACACACAGATATCCCCCTAAAATAGCTAAAACTAAAAACAAACTAAAAACTTCTTCCAGAAATATTCAGCTTTGATATTAATGATTTTTTGGGGTTCATTGAGAACATGGTTGTTGTTCAATAATAAAATTAATCCTCAAAAATACAACTTGCCTAATAATTCTGCACTCCCTGTAAAGTTTACATGCGAGGCAGCAAATCATGTGCTGCAAAAACACTTTCCTGAGTCCTACGTACGGTATAAATATTTTGTCAGCTTGATTTCTGGAGCAGTGGTTTCCAAACCTGGTTCTTAATGCATGGCAGGTGAGGATTTGAGGATACCAATGTTGGTATGTTAATTAGTGACTTGGTCATTCTGACAGCACCATCTGTGTTCAAGTTGAAGTATCCCCAAAACCTGGCAATTGGCATGTTTTGCTCGTGTAAACTTGTCTGTGTAAAGCTCATTAGCTTAGCTGGGGTAGTATACCATTATATACTAAAAACTGCTGTTTAGATGCCAGGGTAGTGAGTCAATAAGATGCTGGAAGGTTGGCAAGGGTATCTGGAACCATGCAGACTGAAGTGCATCTGACAGCTGCTGAACAGTGCGTGGTGGAGGATCCATAAGGCGAACTTGGCAATCAAGGTGGCCCCACAGGTGCTCAATGGGATTTAAGTCAAAGGGAATTTGGAGGCCAGGGAAGTACTTGGAAGTCTTGGTCGAGCTCCCTCCACCGCCAGTTCTGTCCGTATGACATGTTGCATTGTCCTCCTGGAAGATCCCATCCGCCCCAGGGAAGACAGTCAACATGCATGGATGTACTTGATCTGCAAGGATGGATATATAACCCAATTGGTTGAGAGTGTCTTCCAGAGGTATAAGTGGACCTCGACAATGCCAAGAAAACATTCCCCAGACCATAACGCTGACTCCACCAGATTGTCTACTTTGTCTACTTGAGTGTTTGTTCTTAGAAACAGAGAAGGCAACCATTTGCCAGTCATAAGAGGTCCAATTTCAGTACTATCGTGCAAATGGAAGCCATTTCTGATGATGAACCCTCGTCAGTATTTGTGCAGCCTTTTAATTTGGAGCCCCAGGGTTCACTGTACTGTCATTTTAAACACAAGTCTGGTAGCCTCCTGGTTCATTTGGACGGTGTGTTGTTCAACTGTAGCGTGTCGGTTGGCCCTCACATACTTTCACAGCCAATGTTCACCTCTGACATAAATGGCTGTTTTCAATGACCATTTCAACACTGTTTATTCCCTATGGTGCCAGTTGTCCAGTCACGGTATATTTTAATCACAGCAGCACGTGAACAGTTCCCAAACTGCACTGCCACCCTCGGCCCCAAAGCCAATGACCATCCTTTAACGGAGTTGGAACACGAAGTCCAATATCTCCGCTGGTATACCGTTAAATATCCATATAGAAGCACTGCGCAGTCTCAGAAGCCCAGACCACCCATATTGGACGACACTCAATTGGGAGTCAAAGAATACTGTCTTTTTTGTTGTTGTGCAGAAATATATATACACATCTCTTCCCACAGGCAATACACATCCCCCATATTTGGCCACACAATACACATAGAGGGACAATAGGTGTGGTCACACACCCCGGAGGCTACCTGGCTACTTTGATACAATCAGACATTGATCAGATTATACTCTTTGTTCTTATGTCTCATAATGAAAACACTTTATACAATAGACTTCCTTATCTTCTGAGGAGTCTCTGTAATAGGATTATCTATTAGCCTAGTAGCTGTAATATTCTGAGCCAATATATTCTGTAGAACATAAAACAACATATCTACAGTACAGCAATGTGATCATATTTTAACCATAAAACAGGGTAAAACAGTGATGGGTTCCGTTACACATCCCATTTTCAACTTCTCATAAATTACATAGTTTACCCATGACAGCAATGGTTGATATGTTTGCAGAATGCCTACATGTCATGTGCCTTATTTATTTGGCTACACGCTGCTGATGTCAAAAATCAACCCTATATCATATTATGCATCTTGTCACTATTTATATTATACAATTTCAATATTGAATTTGATGACTATTTAAGACATACATATAAAGGTAAGAAAGTATAATGTAATGGTAATTTGGAAACAAATGTAAATGAGAATGTAATAATTGTATAGGATTGGAAGAAGAGAACATTAAAATACACCCACAAACTAATCTGCAGATGCGAAAGTATAATATACAAGAGGATTGGTAATCGGCGTGCTTATTATATTCGCTGAAATGTGTAGGAGAAGGACCACAAAACTAAGTGACATTGTTCACCTAAGAAGCGGACGGTCACTTCTGAGCTGCTCCGCAGTTTCAATGCCGTTTATTCGCAATGGTTTGTCCAGTCACGGTACACTTTAACCACAGCAGCACGCAAACAGTTCACAAACTGCGCAGTCTCAGAAATATTGCCGACCATGGCCCGAAAGCCAATGACCATCCTCTTTTCAGTCAGATAAATCTCATGTTTTACCCATGACAGCAATGGTTGATATGTTTGCAGAATACCTACATGTCACCTTATAAACCCACCAAGCAACTCATGGCATATGCCATATTTCATTGGCTATGTGCTACTGATGGCAAAAGGAGGCAGTGGGAATAATAATGTGACTTGACCTTGTATAAATGTGTGTGTAAATCTAAAAATAAACTAAGAAATGTATTTTTTGCTCAGGTTTCCCAGAAATACAGTCATTTTAACTGCACTCTGAGCGGGGACATGCAAATAAGAAGTCAATGCATCTTACTATGCTTTTTATACTCTAAGCACCTTCAGCGCTCATTGTGAGCCTCTCCTCGCATGTCCTTTGGCTCCTCTCTCTATTTTTTTTAAATACTAATTAATTAATTAATTGAATAATAAATTAATATAGTTTACCTTTTTGTAATTAATATATGTAACAATCAATAGCCTTAGGAGGTAACAATCTGTTTTTATTGCCCTGCAGCATATAATGTCCAGTTTATTTGTGTAAAGCGCTACTGTAGATGCGTAATGTTGTTAGTGGCAAGTTAGGATTGCAAAATAGCGTTGTTTGTCTATGTGCTATGCGGTTCGCGAGCATTTGCCGTCCTTTGTAATAGTGCCGACACTGGGGAGCTACATTCATTGAGGGAACCATGAATGCCAACATGTACTGTGACATACTGAAGCAGAGCATGATGCCCTCCCTTCGGAGACTGGGCCACAGGGCAGTATTCCAACATGATAACGACCCCAAACACACCTCCAAGACGACATGTACCTTGCTAAAGAAGCTGAAGGTAAAGGTGATGGACTGGCCAAGCATGTCTCCAGACTTAAACCTATTGAACATCTGTGGGGCATCCTCAAATGGAAGGTCTCCAACATTCACCAGCATGTGATGCCATCATGGAGGAGTGGAAGAGGGCTCCAGTGGCCACCTGTGAAGCTCTGGTGAACTCCATGCCCATGAGGGTTAAGGCAGTGCTGGAAAATAATGGTGGCCACACAAAATATTGACACTTTGGGCCCAATTTGGACATTTCCACTTAGGGGTGTACTCCCTTTTGTTGCCAACGGTTTAGACATTAATGGCTGTGTGTTGAGTTATTTTAAGGGGACAGCAAATTTACACTGTTATTCAGACTGTACACTTACTACTTTACATTGTAGCAGAGCGTCATTTCTACAGTGTTGTCACATGAAAAGAAATAGCACCATCCTGTTCACAGTACAACTGCACGTCCACCTCTACTTCAGTGGATTTCTTAAGCCTCAGTGGTAGGCCAGGATTTTAGAATATCCCTAAATAAGCACATAGTGTTCCCTGGTGGTTCATAGGTTAGGATTTAGTACTTTCATCACAGCAAACTGGGTTTGATTCCAGTCAGGGGTCACACCACTTCGAAGCCATGCAGATTTGGGCCCGGTCAGTACTTGGGTGAGAGACCACCTTGGAATACCAGGAACCATATGCTGTGGCCCACTGGGGAAGGAACTGGCAACCCACTCCATTATCTCTGCCATGAATACCAAGTGGATCTGCATGGTGTGTTACGGTCTATGATGTTATGGAGAGTCGGACACGACTGAATGGCACAAACACATATAGCACAAATACATGAATCAAACAAATCCACTGCTTGTTTGTGTGCTGTAAGGAACGACACTCGGCAACCACTACTGCAAATT
>CM050165.1:41826194-41881194 GCA_027410445.1 Discoglossus pictus
CATGTCTTCGGCAGCACTGACAACTGCAGTTACAGGAGCCATCCGGCAGAGGGCGCCGTCATGTTTGATGTACGGCAAAGAACTATTCTCCCCTCTGACGTGGCGCAACTCGACGCCGCTGAGTTGACAGCAAGGCTATCGCTATGCTCGACGCAGGCACTCGGCCCCACGGGCCTCGGGCGCGTCGCTCATAGCTCAAGGCCTCTTTCGTCGGCGCGCCTTATATAATTATCGTCAGCGCCATCTGTTGGTTGGGGGCGGGATTGCAGTGGTCAGATTTTGTGAAGGTGAAGAGGGAAAGGACCTGGGTTAAGTTCAAGGCAAGAGATAATTTCAATATAAACATATTGTAAAGACTGGAGGGTTCTATCTTTGAGCTTAGAATCCATAATGCTTTCCCGGATCTTTCCTAGAATGAATACTCCAGCGGCAGCAATTGAAACAGTAAAGAACACACTAAGGCCCTCATCCAATTGCAATTTGGCCAATTGAATAGGTCTCTAAATAAGCACATAACATATTTTTTTTAAATAAGTTTTTAGTTAGTAAGCATCTATGCAAAAGCAAGATTTTCACTAACTAAAAACTTCTTTAAAAAATATATGCTATGTGCTTATTTAGAGCCCTATTCAATTGGCCAAATCGCAATTGAATGAGGGCCTATATATATATATATATATATATATATATATATATATAAAAAAAAAAATATATATATATATATATATATATATATATATATATATATATATTTGTATAATACATGGGTAGAAATGTCCTGGGAGACAGATCTCCTAAAACTTAGTTCTGTTGGCTCCAAAATATTTTTTTCCAAAATTGCAATGTATCTTTGTGTTGGGCTTCCTTCCAGGCTCCTTGAAACAGGAGTTAAAATGTATGAGCCTGGACTAAATTTACAGAAAGTTATTACATCTTTATGTTATGTACTCCATTATAGGCTCCAAGAACCATCCTCTCTGGCTCATACAAAATACCCAGAGATTCTATAAGTATTAGATCGTATTATTCCTCTATTTCACTCGGTCTATTTTAGTAGTTCACAATATGTTTCTCTGCTCTATTTGGAGATAATGATTGGAGACCACTATTAATTTGCAAATTAATTTATACATGTGGTTCAGTGCTTTCTCATACAATTAAACCATAAGGTACAATGTCAAATATCATGAAACATACATTTTATATACTACTTGATTTATAGCTGGGGTGGGCAAGTCCTGTCCTGGAGGCCCCATGCAGGCCTGTATTTGAGGATATCCTTAATGTGCACAGGTGAGTCAGTCAGATTGACTCCCCTGTCCGCAGCCACATCTTCAAATCCTGGCCTATGTGGCGGACTTGCCCACCCCTGAATTTTAGAAATATATTGAAATAAAAGAAATGATGCAAATCCGCAAAGGTTAAAATTGTGCTTAAATAATCTTTATTTAAAAAAAGAATAGTCTTTGGCTGACTCACCCATATATCTGTAAATAGCATTTCTTGAAGGAATGCTGTATGAGTTTTTCTGAATATTAAATTGTCACATTACATATAAGCTTGCTAGGAGGCTGTAAGCAAAATTGATGACGAACTTCATATTGCCATATATTGTGGCATTCTGTTCTGAGCAAATCAGACAGCCTCAAGCAAGCTATTAAGTTGATGAAACAAGTGAAAATAATAACTCAAAGAATAGAGCTTAAATCTAATTACTGGGGGAGCATTTGAAAAGTGATGGTATAAATGCGTGGGATAATAACGCAGAGATCAGAGTGTGTGTGTGTGTGTGTGTGTTTTCTTTTTTAAATCGTTTTTATTAAAGGGAATGAGAGACCTAACATTATTAGATTAACAAAATCAGTTTTAAGATTGTTAAAGTGCTTTATTTCAGTTCAGTTTACACCTGTTTAACAGTAATTTAGTACTTGTGTTAATTTTTGTAACACTCATATTAATTCTGTGTATGTATGTATAGGTGTGTTTGTAATATATATATATATATATATATATATATATATATATATATATATATATATATATATATATATATATATGTATATATGAGCATTTTGCACTCATTTGCATGTCCCCACCCAATTTCCCAGAGTGCAGTGCAATGCAATAGCTGTATTTCTCAGAATTCTAAGCAAGAAGTAATGTTAACTTATTTTGAAATGCCCCATTGTACTGTAGATACCATATTATTTCCAAAACTCTATTCGTGATTCGTGTGTGTGTATATATATATATATATCACACACACACACAAATCCATTTCCTATTTTTTTTTCTGGGGGCCCAAATACATAAGTAACTAGGAGCCAGGCAGATTTACTAGGAGGCAGATGAGCTTCCTGGGCACGTGTGTGTGTGTGTATATATATTCTTTCTTTCTTTCTGGGGGCTCGTGATGTATTCCCAGCCTTAAAATGTTATTCCCGTCATTTTTGACGGGCATTTAACTAGTTACCTGGGGCCTCATTCTATTACCGGCCGTAAATCGGCCGTAAGGCTGCGATTCCTTGCGGGGCTTCTGTTAACTCCCGATTCAATTATACGGCCCCGCAAGGATCTCCTCTTACGGCCGGCCGCATATCTTGGAACCGGCCGTAAGCTCTGAAATCTAAAAACGCAAAAATAAATTCAAGCCTGCACTGTACAGCTCTGTAAATGCTAGGGATCATATTGGGGTACATGAGGATTAAAAGTAACCCCCTCTCAAGCTTGCACATCAGCCCAAACCCGAGTTCAAATTAACTGTTTATTTTCCGGCTGCGGCGTGGGCGTGTCTGAGGTGCTCCAAGCACTCTGGACTTTTTACATGGATATTTTACGGATATTTAAAAAAAAATATTTTACGGATTTGAGTATAGGGTAATTATGTGCTATTTATTCTAACACCGAATATCACTTTATAGACTCCGCAAAGTGCAGGATGGCTTTATTTGAGCTATTTTATGTGCTTAATTGGTGCTAGCGGGACCTGTTTGCTGCAAGTAAGCTGCGGCTCGTTTTTAGCCTTGCAGACAGGGTTCCCGGAGCAATAGAATCGCAACCGGGCTTTTCTTACGGCCGATTTCCTTGCGGCCGTTTTAGATCAAAGGCTTTCCTCCGGCGCGTGCGGCCGCAAGAGATAGCAAGGCGCCGGCCGCAAGCCTGCCGGAGTCCCCGGCCGGAGGGGAATAGAATAGCCGGAAAGCTTGCGGCCGGTCCTTGCGGCCCCGCAGCGGCTGCGGCCGATAATAGAATGAGGCCCATAGTAATTAAGGTTGAAAAAAGACTTTCAGTCCATCAAGTCCAACCTTTTTTAAGATCTTCTCTGATCTGCAATATGCAGATTAAATATTAATTAATTAGTATTTAATAATAATAATAGATTAATTATTATTATTATTATTATTATTATTATTATTATTATTATTATTATTATTTTTTTTTTTTTTTAATTCTTAACTAATCCAGATGAAGCCAATCGCCTCAATGGGAAAAGAAAAATTAATTCCTTCCTGACCCCAGATACTGGCGATCGGATTTCTCCCTGGATCAATACACTCTCTCTAATTATCCATGATAACCCTAAATTCCCTTTTTAATTAGAAATAAATCCAGTCCCCTTTTAAAGTTCTCTATATAATCCGCTGTCACCACCTCCTCTGGTAGAGAATTCCGTAGATTAACCACCCTTACTGTGAAGAACCCTTTTCTTTCTTTAAGGTGGAATCTTTTTACTTCTAACCTCAAGGGATGTCCTATTGTCAGTTGAAAACCTCTTGGCACAAAAAGCTACCTTGACAAATGTTTATACTGACCCTGGATGTATTTATATAAGGTAATCATATCTCCTCTTAGACGTCTTTTTTCTAGAGAAAATAAGTTTAATTTGGTTAGTCTTTCTACATAACTTAGCCCCTCCATTCCCCTTATTAGTTTTGTTGTTGCCCTCCTCTGTACCTTTTCCAGCTCTAAAAATTCCTTTTTATGAAGTAATGCCCAAAATTGTACTCCATATTCCAAATGAGGGTGTACTAGAGATTTTTATAGTGGCAGAATTATATTTGTTTTCCTTGCTTCTATACCCTTCTTAATACATGCAAATATTTGATTTGCCTTTGCAGCTGCTGCTTGGCTTTGAGCACTGTTACCTAGGTGGATGTCCACAAGTACTCCCAAATCCCTTTCAATATCTAATACCCCTAGATTTGCTCCATTAAGATTAACAATTGCATGGCTGTTTTTCCTTCCCAGATGCATAACTTTACATTTATTCATATTAAATCTCATCTGCCATTTAGCTGCCCATACCTCAATTTTATGTAAATCCCTTTGGAGGGAAAGCACATTATTATCTGATTTAATTACCTTGCACAACTTTGTTTCATCAGCGAAAATGGAGACACCACACTCCAATCCTACCTCTAAGTCATTAATTAATATGTTAAAAAGGAAAGGATCTAATACTGAACCCTGAGGAACCCCACTTACCACATTAGTCCAATCCTAGTATGTTCCATTTACAACAACCCTTTGCTTCCTGTCTTTTAGCCAGCTCTCAATCCATGAGCAGATATTTACTGCAATTCCTGTATCTCTTAGTTTGCACAATAGTCTCCCATGTGGCACTGTATCAAAAGCCATTGCAAAAATCCAAAAAGACTACATCCACTGAGTTGCCTTGATCCAGGTTCCTACTAACCTCCTCATAGAAACCAATTAGATTGGTTTGACATGACCTATCCCTCATAAATCCATGTTGACTCCTACTTGTAATCCTGTTCAAATAGACATATTCTTGTATATTATCTCTTATTAACCCTTCTAAAAGCTTCCCCACTACAGAAGTGAAGGTCTATAATTACCTGTATTTGCTCTTGCTCCCTTTTTAAATAAAGGTATCACATCTGCTTTTCTCCAGTCATCTGGTAGAGACCCTGTGTTGAGTGAATCTTGAAAAATTAAATATAATGGTTTGGCTATTACAGAACCCAGTTCCCTTAGTACCATTGGATGTATTCCATCAGAACCCGGGGCTTTATTAACATTTATTTTATCCAACCTCTTTTGGATTACTTCCTGTGTTAACCAATTATTTGGCAAAAGTAATGTAGCCCCATTATGTTGCAGTGTCCCAACCACTGGTACCTCCTTTGTGTATACAGAAGAAAAGAACCTATTTAGCTCATCTGCCTTTTCCTGGTCACTAATTTTCAGATGGCCTGTGTCACATTGTAATGTTCCTATAGCTTCCTTCCTCGCCTTCTTCCCATTAATATATTTTAGGTTTAGTCTTACTCTCTTTTGCAATTAATTTGTAATTTTCTATTTTAGCCAGTCTAATAGCGCTTTTGCGGCCTTGTTGATTTCCTTGTATTCCCATAAAGCAGTCTCTGTCCCCTCTTGTTTGTATAATTTAAATGCCTGTTTTTTACTTCGTATCTTGATCTTTAAATCATTTTTAAGCCACATTGGATCGGATTTACTCCTTTTACTTATGTTCAGTGTTTTTACCTATCACTTCTCTGTCCCAGTCTATTCTTTGTATTGCTGCCCTTAGACCGTTAAAATCTGCCCTTTTAAAATTTAGAGTTTTTGTTGGCCCCTTAAAATTTTGTTTTTTTAATTCAATCTCAAATGAGACTGTGTTGTGATCACTGTTTCCCAAAGGTTGCCCTATTCCAACATTTGATACTATATCGATATTATTTGTGATGACTAAATCTAAGATAGCTTCATTTCTAGTAGGCTCTTGTATAACCTGGGCCAGATAATGATCCCTGAGTGTACTCAAGAACCTGCTCCCCTTAGATGAACTGCTGGTCTCATTTATCCAGTTTATTTCAGGGTAATTAAAATCTCCCATTATTAGAACTCGCCCATGCTTAGCTGCATTTCCAATCTGTAACAATAATTGTGTTTCCTCATTTTCAGCTATATTTGGGGGTTTATATCATACTCTTACTAATATTCTTTTGGAATTTGCTGCTCCGCTATTTAAGTCTACCCACAAACATTCAACTTTATCACTAGGTCCACCATAAAAATCTGACTATAGGCTTAAATTCAGGCTTAACATACAGACAAATCCCTCCTCCTCGTTTACCATTGCCTCTATCTTTCCTAAGTAGGTTATTACCATCCAGATTAACGGTCCAGTCATGAGATTCATCCCACCACGTTCGGTAATGCCTATTAAATCCCATTTTTCATTAATTGGTATTAATTCTAACTCTCCCATTTTTTTCCTGGCAAGCTTCTGGCATTAGCAAGCATACACCTTATGTTATGAGTCTGTAGTTCTGAAGTGCCTGCCACTGAACTTGAGTTACTTAGTACTACATCCCTATTGACTATACTACCCCTCCCCCATCTCCTCCCCTATGAGTTGTTACTTCATCCCTTATACCCTCTACACTTTCTACCCCATTTCTTATATCTAGTCCCTCTCCCCCCACCTACTAGTTTAAAAACTCCTCCAGCCTTTATACCATCCTATCCCCTAGCACAAAAGCTCCCTCATCATTAAGGTGCAATCCATCCCTGCTGTAGAGATTGTACCGAAGTGAGAAGTCAGCCCAGTGCTCTAAAAACCCAAACCCCTCCTTAGTGCACCACATCTTTAGCCATGCATTAACCTCCCTAAGCTTTTTCTGCCTCCCTGGGCTAGCACGTGGCACTGGTAGTATCTCAGAAAATACTACCTTGGAGGTCCTTGCCTTCAGCTTATTACCTAGTACTCTAAAATCATTCTTTAGGACACTCCATCTTCCACTAACTTTGTCATTGGTACCAAGACCGCTGGTTCATTTCCAGCCCCTCCCAATAATTTGTCTACCCGATCCACAACATGACGAACCCGAGCACTCTGGAGACAGCAAACTGTTTGATTGCTGGGATCACCATGTCTACCTTCCTAATAATCCACTACCACCAAAACCTGTCTGTTGCTCTGCCTATTCTGCCCTCCCACTCCTTCAGTAGAACCGTTCTCCCGGCTGTTAGAGGGAACAGCTCTATCTGGCATTGCCATTCTTGAATGGACATCCCCAACAGTTTCACTCAATCTGGCAAATTTGTTGGTGTTTGCCAACTCAGAACTAGCCTGCCTATTCCTGTTCCCCCTGATTCCCCTTCTGACTGTAAACCAGCTACCTCCCTGGACATCCTCACTTGTCCCAGCTCCACCCTCCATGCTAGGCCCAGCTAAACTGTACTCCATGAGCACCAACCCTCCGTCCAGTGGAGCAATATCACTAAGTGCTGCAATTCTCCACTCCAGTTCAGAAAATTGTCGGGTGTGATTTACTAGCTGTGTTGAGGAGGTCCAGGGTGGTGGCCGCATGAGGCTATATATTGTGAGCTCACAAGAATCAGGTCCTTGCAGTGGTCCATATTATTTGGGCGATCTCTAAATAACTCAAATTATATCTACATCCAGCTCATTAGAGCTTCATGGTGGCACTTTACTGTTGTTATTTAGTCATGTCTGGCTCTCCTTGACCCTATGGACCACAGCACACCAGTCATCTTGAGTCTGGTTGAGCTAATCCATAAGGTTTTCATGGCAAAAATATAGAAGTGGGTAGCCAGTTGCTTCTGTAGTGGACTGCAGTCTGACCTCTCTGCTATGACCTGCCCATCTTGGGGGACCTTACATTGTATAGCTCAACGATTCATTGAAGTGCGCAAGCCCCTTCACCACGACAAGGTAGTGATCCAAAATGGGGCTCTTTATACATACTCATGGAAACAAAAATGCTTATAACGTACATCTATCTATCGTTCATACAGATAGAATAGATGGGCCTATTGGTTTACTGAGCAGATTAAATAATCTCATTAATTGTGAAAAAAACTTTTTGAGAATGTGATGGTTGTTTTCTGTTGAAAAGTTAAAAGAAAACCACCATGGAAGCCCATGAGAGCACCTCCATTTTCCAATTATTACTTTTTTAGCTCTACAATATTTCTTCATTGGGAGTTTATTTTTTTCTGTATAATTTTTCTTTATTTTGTAAATGCTCCATCCGATATAACATATATGGTAACTACATTCACCACAACAGAAATACAGGAAAGAAGTATAAGCTTACCAAGGTAACATAATAGGAAGAAGTATATCAAAGTAAGCAGAATACATGAAACACTATTGTAGTGAAAAACAAGATTATATAGTGCCAGTGATACTTGATCCGTATCACAAAATTCTTATAAATCACAATAAAGCCATTCATATTAATATATAATACTTTTTTCACAATCCACCATCAAACCTCAGTTCACTTGTTTTTTTCTCATACTAAAATATGATTATAAAATATTATTATAGCCGGGACTACTGCAGCTCGCTCCTTGCTGGCCTCCCCATCAACCGTCTCTATCCACTCCAGTCCATAATGAACACATTCGCCACACTCCTCTACCATACTCATCGCTTGATGTCTGCAGGTCCTCTCTATCAGTCATTCCACAGGATCCTGTAGCCTCAAGAATAAAATATAAAATCTTGACGCTAACATATAAAGCCCTCAATAATAATGCACCCTCTTATATCTCTGATCATTTCTGCTGTATACTCTCACAACCCCCCTCATCATTCTGCTAATGACCGTCTTCTTTTCTCCTGTCTTATCACCTCCTTTCACTTCCGCCTTCAGGACTGTTCTCGTGCTGCCCCTATTCTTTGGAACTCCTTGCCTCACTCATCTGTTTAAAGAAGTGGATCATCTTCAGCCTTAATAAGGGCAATACTTTGTACCTCGGCTTTCTATACCTCATCCATACCCTTTCCACCTTCCTTTATTTTAAACCATGCATATGAAAAAAAAATGGTTGTGTCAATCTATATACTTTGACATTTTTTTGGTATATTTTGAATAAATAAACTTGATATTGGGCAAAATATTTTTAGAGAGTAAAAAATAAACACTGCCTTTAATTGTTTTTCACTTTTATATTCAATTATTCTTTACTGAAGTCTTCCATTTTCTTATTGGGCTGCTTCTTGCAGCTTCTGTCTCAACAGGGTGTGCTGTTGCAATTTAACATTCCATTAGTCTTTTATGAGACCCTTGGAGCTGCCATATTCCCATTGTAAAAAGCCGCCCACATCAGGAAGTAGATCACTAGACACTAAAATCCCACATCAGCATAATTACTCATAAAATTAATAAATTACATTCTGTATATTTTTTTATATTCGAAAAACATGTTGCCTTTCTTAAAGTGGATTTTTTTTAAATGTATGACCACTTTTAAGAGAAACCAAGCACAATATTCAGAATATAAATGATATGTACAAAGCAGCTATGAACCAAAAATATTATATGTTTTTGATCAAGATATAAAGGAAGAATTCTGTAATTAATTAAATGGCCACTATAATGCCCTTTTTTTTTATTGTATGATTTTTGGACAATTACACTATTTAAAGAGTAAAAAAAAACACACATATTATCGAACATCTTAAAGGACCATGGTGATCATTTTTTTTCTATATGGTATTTTATAAAACTATATATGTGATTTGCAGTTATTCGATATTGTGGCTAGAGCTTCTTGTTCCCATTTCAACTATAGTAGCTGACGGCTTCTGTGTATGCAAGATCTGTTCCAACGCATAGAAGCAGGTTGGCAGGGGGAAATATTGGCTATATAAATGCATATACTTAATCATACATTAAATGCTTTAATATTATTACTTTTAATTTCTAAAAATTTTGTTTGTTAACTTCCATCACTAATATAGTTGTCTTACTGGGAGTTTGTGTGTAACGCTCGCAAATTGCCAGTTGCACAGGCTCTCAATAGGCGCCAAAGGGGGGGAGGGAAGGAGAGAGAGAAGGAAGGAGGGGAGAGAGAAGGAGGGAAGGGGAGAGGGAGAGAGTGAGAAGGGGAGAGGGAGAGAGTGAGAAGGGGAGAGGGAGAGAGTGAGAAGGGGAGAGGGAGAGAGTGAGAAGGGGAGAGGGAGAGAGTGAGAAGGGGAGAGTGAGAGAGTGAGAAGGGGAGGGCGCAGAGAGAGTAGGAGCACAAACAGACAGAAGACACTGTTTTTAAGACAATATTATACCGTCATTTTTGACGGGCAAGTGACTAGAAAAATATACAGTATTATTGCGTATATTGCATTGCAGCGGCTCTATGATTGAGGCCTTATGTGCATGTTCTGTTACTAATATCAGTAAAGAAGTAGTATTAAAAGTTAATGAAAATAGCATTTACAAGCTATTATATATTACAGACTAGCACTTTATAGTCTGTATCTAATCCGGATATGCCATAGCTAATACCTCAACAATTTGATGTCATTTTGAAACCAAACCGTTCAACCTAGACGGAAAATCATGGTGGAATGGCCATTCTATCTGGGATGCTGAATTAGTTTATGGAGAATTATTGTAAAAATGAAGATGTCGGGAGGGGCAGATACAGATTTAAGTATCAAGCCACATCCTCTTCAGAATTAAGTCTCAGTCTCCCTTTGCGGTTTATAATTTAAAGACATATTACAAATTAAATGGAAGCAAGTAGAAACTTTGCGAGGGAAACTTTACACTGGAGTTTAGAGAAAACCTTTCAATTTCCTGGTACTACAAAAAGGACAAACTTTTTTTTTTTATATTTTAAAATATCACATTAATATGTGGTCATACTAATCTTATATCACATCTGGTTTACGTTTTAAGCATAACTACGAAATACATTTTTGTTTTTTATTCAGTTTCCAGTCTCTACAATACTTTTCAAAAAATGATTGCTTATATTTTCATTGCATTTATAGATTTAGTAATGGCAAGTAAAAAATTTGTGCAACCACCAGCTTACCAAAATGTATTGGGAACGGTTCTCGAAAAAGAAAACTCACTAGTAACCATGGATAATCATACATATAAAATTAAAGACAAAGCATACTTATAAACTAGTGTCCCAAAAACATCTAGAAAATAATAGTACCAATGATGGGATCATGTCAGAACCAAAATAAGGTAAAATATAACTTTTATTGTAAACCTTAAAACAAATAAGAAAGAACACAAGCAATTTAAAGTAAGATAAAAAAAAATGTGCCATAATATAAAATAAGAAAGTATGAACCCCATATAAAGATCGCTGCTATGGGTTAGCAATATAGTCAATTTTATTACACCACTAATAGTTTCTTCTTGAATAGTAAATTGGTGGTTACCAAATAATATACTATTGAGTACTAATGCTATCCCCTTTTGGATCACTACCATATTGTGGTGAACGGGCTTGTGTACCTCAATGAAGCTGTGAGCTATACCATGTAGGGTTACCCAAGATGGGCAGGTCAGACAAATTGCAGTCCATTGGAGAAGAAACTGGCAACCCACTCCAGTATCTTTGCCGTGAAAACCATATGGATAATCACAACCAGAAACACAGACATATGTGCCTGGGTGTTGAGGTCCATATGGTCATCGAGAGTCAGGCACGACTGGAGGACTGAACAACAATAACAGTAATGCTATATGATTCAAAGGAGGGATAAGGTAAAGCGTTGGATTGCCTAATGGCACACATTTTGGCTTCTTTCCATTTCTTAGTTATAGATTTAATACTGCTCCAGGTGATGTTGAAAGTTTGGGATTTTGTTTAACTCTACCATGGTTGATGCTTCTTCAGAGCTTTATCTTGGACTGATTTTGATAGCTCCTTGGTTTTCATGATGGGGTTTGTTTAGATATGCTCGTGGTCCTTCCACAACAGAGGTATTTATTCTGAGATCATGTGATACTATAACTGCACGTAAATGATATGGCTTCTAATGGTTTGGAGTGATTATTCAATGAAGATTTTTTAGCATTTTATTTGTACGTCATTTTGAAAAATATGTTTATTTTTTTCATTATGTAGGTCAGGGGCATAAAATCCAAATGAAATCTATTTTTTAATCCCAGTTATCAACACTACAAAAAGTGGAAAAGGGGGTAAATACGTATGTACACACTGTTGCACTATTATTTTTTTATCATGTCTCAAGTTTTATTTTCTCTGTTTTTTTTTTTTTTTATAGCAAAAAATGTGGTATTGAGGTAAAATACAATGACATGAAAAAGTGTTTGTGGTTATTTCGCTCTTGACCTTTGGAGACGATAAGTAGCAATTTATTACCTTGATTTGGTTATTACTGTAATGTCTAAGGTGTTTACATAGAGACCATCATATAACTGAAATGGGCAAACCTTGGTTGTGGTTTTATAGAACCTTGTTTTACTTTCGTCTTATTCATATTTATCACTCCAGTGGTATCTTGTGTTTGTGAACTAAATGTTATGGCAGTGTTTTATAAACTGTATTCTGAGGAATCCATTTTGTGTGAGCAGGAGTTCGTAAAGAAAAAAAAATGCGATGATTTCAGATGTGTCAGTGCATAAGTATTTAAATTACCATAAAGAATTTCGGTTTGTACTTGTAATGTATACCAAGGCAAAGCGCTCGGCTGGTATCATCGCAGCAATAAATGGCTGTATGTTCATGACAGAACATGTGATTATACAGATACTGATGTTGTACAGGTAATACCTGTCGGAGCAGGACTGATGTTTCTATTTTTTTTTTAAGCAAATGGGACCTGGCAAAATAACAAGCAGAAAAGTAATTTTTAGTAGTAGTAGTAGTGTTTTTTTTTTTAAGCAATTTATTAAAACCTAATTCTGTAATATGCAATTTATAGAAGTGCTGGTGATATTTGTTAACCTTTACAAAAAGCATTGTTTTTCTATATATAATATACACTCTTTTGAAGAACTACACTTGAAAATAGGCATTTTTAATAAATTAAAAAATGTATATAGTAAAGAATAATTGTGTATAAAAGTTAAATCATTTATTAAAGGACGACTGTACTGTCCTAACAACATTTATTACTATTATTTCCTTTATTTTATAACATGAGCAATAGATTTTTATATATATATATATATATATATATATATATATATATATATATATATATATTTTTTTTTTTTTTTTTTTTTTTTTTTTTTTTTTGTTTTTTTGTTGTTAAAGCAATGTTTAATTTACTAGCAAAATTCAGATTCAACTGCTGCTGATTTAAGGTCAATGGGGGGGGGGGAGGTGATTTAGTAGGAAACTGCTAAATTTTAAGACAGATATGAATGTAGGGACCTAAGCAATTTCCTAGTGCTTAACACTAAATTCAAATAAAGGGGGAAATAATTTAATAGGAAAAAAGTAGGATAATTTAGTGTTCTCCAGGATAAAGCAAGATAAGTAACTACAAAATTAAAAAGCGTATATCCTGAAATAATGGCTGTAAGTCAAGAAAAATGGGGTGTCCCTGTCCCATAATACTGTGGGATTAGAAATAAGTGACCACCTTTATTATGACAGATGAAGTGGTATAATATTTAATTTCTAGAGCTTAAAAATAAGCATCATAATGGTATAATAATAATAAAGTGATGCTGGTATGCAAGCCTCATATGCAATAGGTATTTGCTAATCATAGGGATGCAGCAACATATATTATAGATGAAAAGTTTGAGGATAGGCGCTGTTTATTTGTAAAAAAGTGCACTGAACTAAGAAAGGTTTAAAAACAACAACAAAAAGGCAGGGGGTAGAGAGTGGTACCGAGTATAAATATAAGTATGAACGCAGTATACTATAATTTAATTTGAAGTATAGAGGGGAGGCAGATATCACCATCAATCCTTAAATAGACATATGTATCACTTAAAGCATTATCAAACCACTGCATAAAGTTAGGCTTCTACTGCTTAAGTGTGAGGAAAAAAAGGATAGGAGTATCTTAAGTCTCACCTTTAGGACATAAAGCAATACATGTATACTTGCGTTTTTTGAAATACCACACAGGGGTATAGTTGTTCTGCTGTGGCTCACAAAGAGCATAGAATTAAGTGTACCATCTCCCCCCTGCTCCCGACGGCCCGTTTCACCACTTAATGGGGCTTACTCATGGGCTTACTCATTGTTGTTTTTAAACTTTTCTTAGTTCAGTGCACTTTTTTACAAATAAACAGCGCCTATCCTCAAACTTTTCATCTATAATATATGTTGCTGCATCCCTACGATTAGCAAATACCTTTTGCATATGAGGCTTGCATACCAGCATCACTTTATTATTATTATACCATTATGATGCTTATTTTTAAGCTCTAGAAATTAAATATTATACCACTTCATCTGTCATAATAAAGGTGGTCACTTATTTCTAATCCCACAGTATTATGGGACAGTGACACCCCATTTTTCTTGACTTACAGCCATTATTTCAGGATAGACGCTTTTTAATTTTGTAGTTACTTATCTTGCTTTATCCTGGAGAACACTAAATGATCCTACTTTTTTCCTATTAAATTATTTCCCCCTTTAAATTTTAATACATAATGTTTACCTCCTAAACAATAATCCCTATTGGCTACAGATTTGCTGCATTAATGATTTCCCTTGGCAACAAGCATTAACTTTTTTGGCTAGTCTATAAATGATTATGGTCTCATCTGATTGGTCTTAAATCCCTCTATATCTGACTGTCGGCTAAAAAAAACACCTTCCCCTTAATGGCTTGACTTAAAAACACCCAAGTGGAGGCAAATATTTTAATCTTTAAAAATTAATTTTAATATTGAGTATTGCCATTATAAATTATCAAATAGAAATTGTATTAATAAGTGCATAATTAAAATAACTAACTCGTCTTGCTAGAGCAGTCCAGTGGTCATTTAATTATATAGATCAAATTAATTTTCATTCCAGCCCAGGTATAATTATTGACAAAAAACATTTACATAATTCGGCATATATAAAATCTTTTAAAAGTTATTAATGTGCAGAACAAATAAATCAATACAAAATCTATTTCCATAAATCTTGTCGGTGTGGTATTAGCAGTCTAACTCTGATCAATTTTTGCTGATTTATTACTTCGGCCTGGAAGAAGGATATGAGTCCTTAGCTATTAAGACACCAGTTTCAATTTACTGTATTTTCTAGTCATTTGTATGTGTAGTGCTCTGCATATTGATCTATATAAATCATTTATATATGTATTATGATGTCTTTTTGTATTATGCATAGCTAATGGTGTGTATGGATCAGCTCGAAGTCACTGTAATGTTTAATTGCATTAATGTTTTGCTTGTGTAAACTTAAAGGGCCATTGTGATTTTTCAACACTATCTAATATGCTCTAGCATGAAAAAAATCCCCAAATAAACATTTAAACACTTACCGTACATTAAAGCCAGCAAAATGTGTTATAATTTCTGACAGTTGAAAATCAGGGTTAACACCCTTTAAACCCTAGCTAAGATGGCATCAAATTTAAAATGATTTGTTTTGGCCAATCAGGTTAGCTGAAACTTCTGAATTAACTCTGGGGTTCCTGTTTGTGCTGCAAAGCAGCCTGTGATATGTAGTGTATCACTGATATGTGCTATGTAGTGCTGTTGACATAGACAGGAAGCTGCAAGGAGATTGGCTGAGCCATCAACAGCAGGTAAATAGTGGAATAATATTGGTCCCCCGATGCTGAATGGGGGGAGGGGGAGATCAAATGCCTGTGTAGACACCCCCTGGAGGAGTCAGCATAATCATTAGAGGGATTTATAGATATTAATAAAAATAAAATGTTTTTTGCGATGTGCTGCATACATACAGGCTGCTTTTTGCCTAAGGAGTTCAGAAAAGTATTTATCCATGAAACTTTTATATCCCTTTAACACCTGGCACCTTAATTTATGTTCTATTGGACAGACTGTACATACTTTTGAAATAAGCTGTAAATAAAATGATCAGTAGGGACATTTTCATATTATTATTATTATTATTATTATTATTATTATTATTATTATCTTTATTTATATCGCGCCAACATATTCCGTAGCGCTGTACAAGGGGGTTAGTACATGGCAAAAAACAAACTTAACACCTTAAAGAATGGAGGGCCCTGTTTTTGAGCATATAATCAAATGTGCTTGTTTCCAAGACACGGACACACAATTGAAAACTCGCAAACTTACAATCTAAGGGCCTCATTCTATTATGGCCGCAGCCGCTGCGGGGCCGCAAGGACTGGCCGCAAGCTTTACGGCTATTCTATTCCCCTACGGCCGGGGACTCCGGCAGGCTTGCGGCCGGCGCCTTGCTATCTCTTGCGGCCGCTCGCGCCGGAGGAAAGCCTTTGATCTAAAACGGCCGCAAGGAAATCGGCCGTAAGAAAAGCCTGGTTGCGATTCTATTGCACCGGGAACCCTGTCTGCAAGGCTCAAAACGAGCCGCAGCTTACTTGCAGCAAACCGGTCTCGCTAGCACCAATTAAGCACATAAAATAGCTCAAATAAAGCCATCCTGCACTTTGAGAAGACTATACTAAGTGATTTTAGGTGTTAGAAAAAATAGCACATAATTATCCTGTACTCAAATCCGTAAAATATTTAATTTTTAATATACGTAAAATATCCATGTAAAAAGTCCAGAGTGCTTGGAGCACCTCAGACACACCCACGCCGCAGCCGGAAAATAAACAGTTAATTTGAACTCGGGTTTGGGCAGATGTGCAAGCTTGAGAGTGGGTTACTTTTAATCCTCATGTCCCCCAATATGATCCCTAGCATTTACAGAGCTGTACAGTGCAGGCTTGAATTTATTTTTGAGTTTTTAGATTTCTGAGCTTACGGCCGGTTCCAAGATATGCGGCCGGCCGTAAGGAGAGATCCTTGCGGGGCCGTATAATAGAATCGCTAGTTAACAGAACCCCCGCAAGGAATCGCAGCCTTACGGCCGATTTACGGCCGATAATAGAATGAGGCCCTAAGAGTTTAGGTGTGATACAAGAGGGTGACAAATACAAAATGGCCAAGTGAATGCAATTTGTTTAGTCAATTGGAGGGGTCTGTGAGCTGTACTGTAGATTGTGGGTGGGCGTGTTATTAAGCTGTGGAGTGTGCAGTTGTAATTATAAAGGCTGAAGGTGATATGATTTTTTAAATAGGTATGTTTTTAGTATTTTTTTAAAGGTTTTGAGGCAGGAAGTTAATCTAATGGAGCGAGGCAAGGAGTTCCAAATAGTAGGGGCTGCACGAGAAAAGTCCTGAAGACGGGAGTGAGAGGAGGTGATGAGAGAGGAGGAAAGAAGAAGGTCGTTAGCAGAACGAAGGGGCCGGTTGGGAGAGTATTTTGAAACAAGAGCAGAGATATAAGGGGGTGCAATGTTGTTGAGGGCTTTATGCGTTAAGGTCATGATTTTAAATGTCACCATGTCGGGAAGTACTAACCGTGGTCTGCAGGCCTCTGAACTTACTAGGCCTCCCCGGACAATTTAATATAAATAAAGCAAATAAATACTGTGACTTTACCAATTCACTTTTTAAATTTACTGTCAGTTCGTCTGGGCTTACCACCAATTCGTATTTTTATACATTGTTGTTACTTTATTTGCATTCTTACTGCTAGATTATGAATCTGATGGCGTTTACGCAGTAACAGCACTGGGGAATTTTGCTAAAACTCTTCTGTGAAATGTTTCTCTGTAACCAACAAACAATTTACTGCTTGAGTGAAATGAGAACTGTGTTATATTAAAATATTAAACCCCTGAAAACAAATACGGTAATTCATACTTCCCGAGCGTGTCTGTCTCTTTGTTTTTTATTTTATTTTTTATGTTACATAAAATTTGAGGGGAAGATGAGACTGCTGTATAATGATATGAATTGAGGCAATTGCTGATGTGGATGATCTAAATTTATTTCATTACCAATATATGTACAAAAACTGAGGAGCTTAGACCGAACAGCACCTAAGTAGGTTTGTTTTATAGGCCTTGTCACCTACTCCGAGAGCAGCTCACTTGTGCCCTTCACAGGGAGAAATATCCTGTAGTATATCAGCCAAAAGAGTGATCCAGTCCCAAAATACCAGGCAATTCTATCCTGAACAGGAGAAACTGCAAACCACAGATGCGTTTCGGCCTCTATGGGCTTTGTCGGGGAGGAGCAGCTGTACTCCCTAAGGCACAGTGAGCAAGGAGTCCAGCTACACAGTTTCTTCTGTAATTCGGTGGGCTAGGTCACCCTATTGAATGAAACCAGACTGAGGGTATTTCATACAGGGTATTTCTCTTTGTGAAGGGTACAAGCAAGCTAAGAGGCAGCTCTCAGGTTGGATTATCCTGTTCAGAGAACAAACCTATTAAGCTGATTGAGCACCTCTGGTTTTATTTTATTTTTGCCAGTTTATATCTGTAATCTTGTAAATCAGTCTTGAGAAATATTGCAAATCCTCTATAAGGAATATGTTGCTTCCCAATGATCAGTTAGAGCAGGTCTTGACACATCCCATGATACATTGAGACACTGTTCCTAATTGTTTTACTGCTGGCTCCTAATATTTTAGGTGTTATACATATATTTGTATATATATTCTATACTATGTATGTATGTGTGTATATGTATATATGTATTTTATATATATATATATATATATATATATATATATATATATATATATATATATATATACCCTGGCTCCTGAGCCAGATCTAAGGAAGAGGAAATGCCAAAGTAGCCACACTGAAGTCACAAATGTATATCATGTATTTAAAAGAGCCAATTTTAAACCTTCTAAAATCTCTTTGCATGAAAAAATGACTGCTACGAAGAAGTTTTGGATCTTTTTTGCAAAATCAGTTACTCCTTTACTGGTTCAACCTGATGTAACAAAAAATAAATAGAGGGAGGCCTGACTACTTTAAAAAGTAGTTGTACTGGATTTAAAGAGCATTTTCACCATTGCAGCAATTTTTTTCATGTTTTTAAAATCTTTTAAAACAGATTTCTGACTTCAGTATAAATTGTAAAAAAATAAAAAAAAGAAGCCAAAGTTACGTTTTACTTTTATAGCATTCTTAAAGGGCCACTGTGTCATGAAAAAATATATATGAGTGAATTATTTGAGTCTGATTAAGTGAGGGGGGTGGGTTTACATTTCTGAAGAGCAGTGCTTCCATCTATTCACTCAAGCTTGTCTGCTTCTAAGCAAGTGCAGCTGAAGAGGTTGGTGTTAAATTTAACGAGATTCAATTTTATAACCCCCCAGGCCTACCTTAACTGATTAAAAAAACAGACCCCTCTTGCTGCAGCTATTGGTCAGATTTTGTTTATATATGCCTCCTAATTAGACACAGGTCAGAGGAGATACTCAGCACTGATTGAGGAGAAAACCAACAGTTTAAAAGCGAAGATAAAATTCATTTTTTATTTTGACTGCATTCTTTTTTTAATAGTCTATGCCAGGCAAACAAACATATGATCTTCACGTATAAATATACTACAGTGGTCCTTTAATGTCGTAAGAACTGAGATGCCAGACTTTTTTTTTTTTTAGCGTTCTCTGTTATCCAGTGGCGCATATGTGGTTAGATTTGACATCTCTCAAGAGTTCTACACTTCACTCTTTAGTTCATATGTCTCACTGTAATGATTACATAGTTACATAGTTGCATAGTAATTTAGGTTGAAAAAAATACTTTAGTCCATCAAGTTCAACCTTTTTAGATCTCCTCTGATCTGCAATATGCAGATTTATTGTTAACTACCGACTTGCCCGTCAAAAATGACGGGGCAACAAAATTGTAAGGCAGGTAATGCTGTTTGCCACAGACATATTTTTTTTTTATGGTCTGAGATCCTTCAGCAATGTGCTGAAGAGCTGACAATCTGTTTTGATGTTCCTGCAGCATACAATGTCGGTTTGCAGTGTTGTGGAGCTGAGGTGTAAGTGTCAGCAATGTGTGCAGTGTGTAGTGTAAATAGGCTGCGTGCGCGAAGGAAAACCGTCAGTGTAGCTGGGTACTTCCGCAATCTGTAAGTTAGTGTTGTAAAAGGTGGTGAATGTGTATGTGGTAGGCAGGTTTGTATGATGAAGCGTCCTTGCTAATGGTGTATGTTGTAGGTCGTGCGGGTTTTTGCAAAAGCCGTATTTGCTTTGTGGTATTTAGCGGCTTTAGGGGTTGTGTATCCTCGTTTTCGTTTTTTTCGTCAGCCATTTTTTCTCTCTCTTTTTCTCTCTCACTTTTTCTCTCTCACGATTTTTGAGTGTCTAAACTGTGAAAATTGTAGTTAAATTGATGTGTAAGATGAATTGCAGACGTCCTGGGTGCCCCCTTGCTGTGTGCATTTAGTGTTGTTTTCGTGTTTTTCGGTGTGCACGGTTCGGCCGTTAAGTTCATATGTTTTGCGGCTTGTATTTTGTTTTATGAGGCTTGTATTTTGTTTATTGTAAGTGTTACGGGACGTATTTTTTTTCCTGAATTTTTTTCAAAGTGCTATGGGTGTCGCAGTGTGAATTGTGTATTTGAGTGTTGTGTTCATGTATAGTCCCGCGGATCGTAGGTATGATGGTAAAGTGTTGCTGGATCGTAGGGATAAGCGCCTACGTTGTTCATCTCCACCAACGCAAAAAACGCCTTTGGCGCTCCTTGTCTGGCCGCAACCACGGCCCTCGCTTCGCGTTAGCAACAGATTTTGCCAAGCTCGGAACTATATATGTGATGCCCGCATTCAACACATTGCTCTTAATATATACACAAACACGCCTACATGAGCATATTCACTCACCGTTCTATACATGTACTGTTACACACATACTGACATACACACTATCACATACATATACATTGTCGCACACAGACCCCTATTACAGGACCAGTGCCAGCAATTTTCATGTTAATTTTAGTTCACGATTAATTAAAATGAAAGAACACATGTGCAAACAGCAGCAAATTGAATCTTTAGCCAGAAAATATAATTTAAAAATGCAGTTTACCTCATTAATGGCTGCTGAATAACCCTCCCCACCTCTCTCATTGCCCTGAGTACTGCTGAAATGAAGTGAAATATTTAAACTGTAATAATGATAGTTAAGCCGTCATAGTAAGGCTTGAATAATGTTATCTCCTTTCAGAAGTATTCATGGCAGAGAGAGGTGGGAGGGGTATAAAAGCAGCCATTAATGAGGTAATCTGAGGTCAAATTCCCTACAGGATCTTGTTAAAGAGCGACTGTAGTTACTTTGTAAGTTTATCTTTTAAAAAAGAAAGTATTGTTTAATGCATTTTGCAGTAATAATATATTTCTAATAAAATCATCTTTTAGTAATTGTCATAAAAATACCCTGTATATGTATAGAGGTTTCCATCATGGTTACTGATCCCATATAATGCTGTCTATGGGTGAAGGGCTTCTTCTCTGCATTTCAGGCACTATTTCCATATCCATCTGCAATTATATGAGAAACTTAACTGTATAAAGTGTGACATCCACATGACGTGTCATGCAGAGCCGTAAATGAAGCTGCACACGTGACATCTGTAACTTTGCTAAATGATCAGTACTGCTAAAGAAAGAGGCTAAAATGTTAGTTTTCAGCTGTTCGTTTTGTCATGAGCTGTACTATAAAAATGTATTTAAGGTGAATCAATACTGGGAAATTCCATGTTGCTGTTTCTGCATTTATATGCAAATGAGCGGTTCATGTGTATTAATTAGCTGCCTTGATGTGCCAATTAGGATTAGAGTCTGCTTGCCTGTCTCTGTAGTGGCCATTAGCATACTGCACATTAGCATACTGCACATTAACCTACAGGAGCCGCACATTAGCATACAGGAGCCGCAAAATCAATTCTAAATATTTTATGTTTGTTTTTTTGTTTTTTTTTGCATGAAAAAACATGACGTAAAACTTTGTCTTAAACGTTATTGAAACTAACAGGAAATGAGTAGAGCATTTCTGTAGATGTCATTGGCTGGCAGAAGGCAAGCCCCAAGAGCAGTTAAACTTCTAAATACGTTTTTGTGCCAAGATCTTTATTTTAAAAAATGAAAATACACTGTGGCGCTTTAAATATCCTCTTACTGATGTATCATAGAATTTTTTTTTTTTCATGACCCTTTCAACTTTCTGTGCAGCTGTGTCTAGACATTGGCCTTAATACATGCCATCTTCGGCCACTACTAGTTTATTTAATGGTGAGAAGTCCATGTTGGATTTTTCAGCCTTTAATAGGGAATATTTTGGAGAATAATGTATGTGATTGGTTGAGAACCCATCATGTGAGTCTTATTGGGGGAGGACACGTATTCAATACTTCCCCAGTAGCACAGCGTCACAATAAGTTTACAAACGGACCCAACTTAAGAACGTCTCCCAAGGCTTTTTGTATGAGATTTTTTTTTATTTTTTTTTTTATGTTCTGTTTGTTTGAATTAAAAGAGCACAATAATTTCTGTAACGGGGTATTATTATTATTATTATTATTATTATTATTATTATTATTATTATCACATATGAGCCATTATAGTGTTGTTGTTATTATTCATCAGTGGTCCAACTTACCTACAAATCAAACTTAATAATGTTCTCGGAAACAAAACTCGTCCATAACCTGGGCACCATCTGTATGTGTGTGCGTGTGTGTATAATATATATAAAGTTTTTTTAGATGTTATAGGAAATTACTTCATTATTTTACTGATGTGCTGGCATATTCATTTAATGGACCACTGTGGTTTATTTTTTCAATTCTTAAAACAATTTGACCATTGTCAAACATATAGAAAAAAAAATAGCAAAGTCTTTAAGTTTATATATGCAATCATTTTTTTACAAGGTTCTTCTTTTTTTTCTCAGCTGATTCTATTTGCTACCATCTCAGGAAGGTGTGTCCTTAGAAATTAATGATTTCAGTTGCTTTTGCTGAAAGAGAATACTATGAATTACAAAATGGTTGCAAGCTTAGTGGAAAATGTAAAAATTAAATTGTGATTGGTAATATTATGCCATTGATAATATATTATTACCAAAAAGTAAAATTATTGATAAAACTGAGAATTTTTCAAGCTTCAGCGGTCTTTTAAGATTCTCTAAGTACAAGTGGAATGATCAAAATAATTCAGCAAAGTCTGATCAAGCAACAATGTCACAAAACTGTGTTTGAACAACTGTGTTGAAATGTTGCTTTAGTGGCAATATTGGCTTGAAGTAGTCCAGATTTTAGTAACCTATAGAATGCATAATTGATTTAAATTACATAACTGGTTAACATATATGTTAGCTGTTCACATCTCATCTTACTACACTTTCACTCCCACGCACTGCACTCTTTTAATCACTCTTGCACCCACACACCGATCTCACAGAGCGTCACTTCAGATCTGTGGCATTGCCTCGCTTATTAGAGTGGCGACGTCGTTCTGCACCAAGAAACTCACAAAATTAATTGCTTGTAGGAAAAGGGCAGCTCGCACACCTTGAGGTGGTTAATAGGGGTTAAAGGTGTTGATGCCATACTGATGTGGCACAGAATATTGTGTCATCTTGCAACCCGACTAGTCATAAATCAAATTATTGGTCAGAAACATATTATGCTTTCGGCTACACCGCTCCTCATCCCACTCTGTTTGGGTGTGATAGCCTTGCAGTATATTACACTGCAAATTCTCAACTGAGATTGCATGACAATTTTTCAAAAGTGTGTATTTTTTTTTTTTCTGAAATAAGTCAATTAAAGTGACATGAAGTTACAGATTTACTAATGTGCATTTAAAAGAGCAGGTATTAAAAATAATATAAAAGTTAATAGTTTGAATGCAAAATGAGCGCTGAAGGGGTTACAATTATTTTTTTTAATTTTTATCCACATATAAACGTTATGTGGAACCAAGTCAGGCTTCCTCCTTTTTTATTAGATATATTTAATTCAGGAATTAGAGTGAACACTTGATTTTTTTTTTTTTTCCTAGAGCTCCATAACTCTACTGGTTCAGTACCCTTACACACACTAATAATAATTAGATGCAGAATTATATCCTAATTATAGTTAGTCAACCAGAGTACCAGACTTTATTCCAAGAGCAATTTATAGAAAGATCATAAGAACACCTTGTAGCACTTTATTTATTTATTTATTTATTCTCAATACGTTTTTTTATTTTATTTGGTAAAAGCATGTCAAGTTTAAATTGACAGTACATACAGAGAAAATAAGCAGATTCATACATTACACATATTTTTGCATTTTATATATTATCTATCTATCTGAGAGATGCATCTGGCGTGTTGTGGTCCATAGAGTCGCGATGAGTCTGACGCGACTGAATGACTAAACGACAATGACATCTAACATAGGTTTCTATGTATCCGAATCTTTGTGTATAGCATACATCCTTGTTTCTCTGATGCAGTCGTCTTGTCAGCCCTTACCAAGGTTTTATCTTTTATTTTTAATAAATCAACACTAACTGGAAATTGAAGGAAGATAAGAATAGAGGAGGAGGAGGGTCCTTCAGGGTGGATTGATTTTAACTAGATTTGTTAGTGTCAAGTCAGTGGAATGCTGTGTCGTGAGTCCAGCCATGGTCCCCGTATATCAATGAATCATGGGAGTGTGTCTTCTAGGATGTTGGTGAGTCTCTCATTAATAAGAATGTAATTTATCTTGTTTTTGACAGCTTGTGGGCTAAGGGTAATAGCTATACCTGAGTCTAATGAGAAAACCTCCTCGCATAGCTTGTGGGGAAGTCCACCAGGTATAGATGAAGGAGCCTACCTCCCAGCAATCCCGGAAGCAGTTTAGGTTTGATGCTAGTTTCCATTTGTATAGTTTATCAGGTGTTTTGTTTGTGGGACTTTGGATTTAGGATTTCCTAGAGCGCGTTCTATGGTTGAGATTAGGTGTTTTGTTCTGCACAAGTTAAAGGGCTCTTGTAGGGGTATATTGTAGTGGTCTCTAATATGGCTATGTGTAATAATTGTGTTCTCTTTATACCATGCACCATTCTTGTTTGACCATTTGACGTCTACCAGGCCAGGGAAGTGGTTGAGAAGGTTAGTGGCAGTTTTGAGTGGTGGTGGTGGGGGAGGGACGGGGGGTGTGACCGGTGTAAGAGTAGATTGTTTAGGTGTCCGGCCATATTTTTGGTTTGACCCACTGAAACTGGGCAGAGAGAATTTAATGTGGGGACTGGATAGTTTGCCTAAGATGGATAGATGTTTGGGGACCCAGACCATGGTGTTCCATGTATATGGGTGCATTATAAAGTTTTCAATGAACATCTGTAATGGTTGATGTGTTAAATGATAGCTGCGCTGCCTTGTAACAAATTTAGAAATTTGGGCAAGATAGGCCACTTTTTTGATTTATGATTATGCATTGTAGATTTGGAGATTAAGGGTTTCTGTTTTCTCAATGCTTATTTTCAGGCCAGAGAGTTTTCCAAAATGTTCACATTTTTGAAGTAGAGTTGGGATCGAGGTGGCAGGTTCTGAGCATAGGAGCATAGTCTGCGAAGAGGCAACATTTAAAGTGATGGAGGCCTATTTTGACTCCCTGGATGTTCGAGTTTGATCTTATGAATTGTGCAAGTGATTTGATTGCTAAGGCGAATATGAGTGGTGGCAGTGGGCAGCCCTGTCTTGTACCTCGTTGAATGTCTATTAGTGTTTTGGATTAACCGGGTAGTTTCAAGGATGCTTTGGGAAGGCGGTAATAGGTAGCACTTATTTAATGCTTTTCACTTTTCACTGCTGTAGTGTTTAAACACTGCCTTTTAAATGCATTTTTGCAAATCAGTAATTCAATACGAATAAGTTAAGGAGACATGAAATTTATATTAATACAGATCAACCTTGCATCTGTTTAACAAGCATCAGAGTGTCAAAACACTGATCTAGATTTAGTTAGATGACCTCAATGTGAGATGTAAAGTGATAATGCAAAGCACGCTCTGGGGGAATCTACGAGCATGACACTCAATAAGCTGAAACCTACCACGACATATCATGCATTAGTGCTGCTCAGGTCTCCATGTGATTTACTAAAACTCAGATATTGTTATTGGGTCCCCAGTTAGACACAGTAATACCAGATGTAGCATTATGCATCCATCCTCTCTCCTTCCCTTTTACACGTTGTGGAGAGAGTAGCGCATGCATGTTTTAGGCATCAAGTATGTGCAGTTTAAAGCGACTCAATCACAGGCACAACAACAGACACAGCCTAAGTTTCTAGATTTGCCCCATAACATTATGTTTCAAATACCTTCTGTTCAGACGATATTAGCAATCATACAGATGACTGGCGGCTCAATATGTAAATGTGTGACTTGTTTGAGTGACCTGATCAGACAAAGGTAACGCCTCTTATGATGTAAATGGGCAGAATATAGCTCGAAGGGTGGGCTTTTGAGAATTCTACCTTCTCTGGATAGCCCCCAATGGAAGAGAGGACGTTGCACATTCAAAAATGGATGACTTCATATATTCTGATATAGCGTTTTTCAGTCTTAGATTTCAAGTACATTGAACGTCTAATTGTTATCTTTTGAACACTGTGTTCATGTATAGAGTACTCTAGCTAATTTGCTAGATTTTTGGAGGGTATTTTCCTGTGATTGAGTCTCTTTAACAGCTGTATCTGCATTATCAATTGCATGTAAAAAATGTGATGCTAAATTCAGATGTGTTTAGATACTGCGTTTGCCCCATCAAAGGCACAGTAGTGTTTGGCAAAGATCTAACAGTTGGCATTATTTACCAAACTTTATATCTGCACAACACATTAATCACTTTTGTTTATGATGCCAGTTTGTCAACCATATATTGAAATTATTGAAAAGTTAAATTAATAACCATTAAATTTACAGTTTGATTATCACATATATAGTTGTGAGCATACGAGTTGTTGCTAACGCTTGCGGGCTCGCTTTGAGAAGCGAGGGCCTCAGTTGCTGGCATGGAGCGCGAAAGGCGCTCCTTGCCAGCAACTGCGACACTCGCAAACTTCACGTCGTAACGCAAAAAAACATACGAGACACGTTAGCACACATTACGACCTCGCAAAAATCGGCTGCAACCCGCGAACATGAAAAAATTAAAAACACAATAAATACACACAACACATACATAAAAAGCTTACCTACAGCAAGAGGGAGCATCCAGGACCTCAAAAAAGCAACTTGCACCTTTATTTAACTCAAAATAAAAGAGTTTACACACTCAAAAATTCTCTAAGCGAGAGAAAAAATGGCCGCCTAACAAAACGAAAACGAGGCTACAGCACTCTAAACACGCAAAACACCACAAGAAACTCGCAAAACACCACAAAACACCTACGGATATTCAGCTACGACGCATAACACACATTACCCGCCATTTTACGACAATGCGGAAGTACACGACTACGCTAACGGTTTGGTCTCGCGCACGCACACTATTACACTGCACACATTCATCACGCTTACACAGCAGCTGCACACCACTAATGCTGCAGCAACATCAAAACAGATTGCCAGGTCTTCAACACAATGCTTCAAAATAGGTAAAGTATATTCATTTATTAATGTATTATATATTTCATTATTACACACCAAACAGCATTAGCTACCTTACAATTTCATTGCCGTCATTTTTTTGACGGGCAATTCTCTAGTATATATATATTAATTAGACTGGGGGTTCATACTCCTTCCATGCATAGGGTTCATTTCTACACCACACAAACTGGAACAGACAGCAAAATGTTGGCACCACCAACTGCGTACCACTTTCACACAGGAACGTACGAGGTACAAAATACACTACTACAAAGGACGCCAAATACTCGAGAACCGTGTAGCACATCCACAAACACTACTTTACACTCCGAACTTGCAAATCACACATTACGCATCTTAAGTAGCGCTTTACACAAATAAACCAACGGTTTGCCCTCGCGCACACAGCCAAGTTCTAATGCACAGTTGGGACAATCATAAAAATATCTCCACCGGCCAGCAACAGTCCAACTGGACATTATATGCTGCGGGAAAATTAAAAAAGATTGTTAGCTCTTCAGCCTATTGATTTATGGATATATTAATTACAAATAGATAAAGTATATTAATTCATTAAGTAACTAATTAAATTTATTATTTACAAAAATAGACATGTGTATCTGTCTTTGTGATGAGCTCAGAGGCTGCTCAGAGGAGCAAAAGTATATACCGCAAGGGTTACAAATTTGGTAGGTGAATGGGTAAAAAGTGCATGGCGCGAATATAACACAAGGCTTAAAATTTACAAAACTGTAGAAAAAATATGTGCTGAATCCTTTTCTCACAACACAATGGCTGTAGCCTGTAGTAATTGCACTCAGTGCACTGGCTGCAGCAGCAGGATGCACTCTAATAAAGACATGACAGCGAGGAGACGTTTGTTCTTGCATCAGTTTGAAGACTACAAACTTCATTTAACAATAAGAACTGCCGGGAACAAGTTTACCAGAATATAGAATAGCTGTATCTCGAGTATATCGGGATCCTCCGATTATTGCTTAAAATGGGAACATAAAAAACTAGCCGTATACTCCGGTATCTACAATATATAGAAATGGGTATGTGCATGTTTGCATTATTTGTATGGCTGATGGGAGTTCCAGTCTCGTGTGGCGATATTGTCCCACAGGTTCTTTCTGAAATATTAGAAAGCGGAGGAAGAAAATACAATAAATTGAGGTCTACAAAGGTCTGGATTTAATGACTCTTAGTTCCACAAAGTGTCTAATAGAAAAGTGAACACAATTAATATTATGATAGTTAATTGATTTTCTCCATAGTATGAATAACTTGTATTTATAATTTACCACTTATCCTGATTTGCTTACTATTAACTTCCCTGGCGGTCTGGCCGTGTTAGTACCCCCGAGTGTTCAATCATTACAATCTGGGATTCGGACATGGCCAGACTGCATTGTTCTGCCCCTGCCCCTACATTTAACATTTTTCTGTAGCGTAGTGCCCCCCACCCCAGCCCCTGCAGCACACTATTCCCCCCTCTCCTCCCCTTACCCCTCATCCTTCTCCTTCCCTTCCCCCTCTCCCTTCTCCTCCCATGCTCCCCTCCTTCCTCCCCCTTCCCTTATCCTCTTACTGTGTTACTCTCTCATCCCTCCCCTGCGGCAGGTCTTCTGGCTGTGGCCGGTAATCGCTGTTGGCGTGACGTGCGTGTGACATCACTCGGGACTCAGAACACTGCCAGAAGACATGCCGCAGGGGAAGGATGAGATGGTAACACAGTAAGAGGATGGAGGAGGGGGGAAAGGAAGGAGGAAGTATGTAATCCCGAGCATGGCTCGCGGTTGCTGAGTTCGGTACCGAAAATGAACCCCGAGCCACGCTCGGGATTACCCCTAGGGCAGTTAATAACATTGGTTTCTGTTACCACAGAGCTATGTGCTGCTAGAAAGGAGTTCACCAATTACTAGTCAGTTTCTCATAGTCTTTAGTCAGATGTTGAAAAGTACTGATTGCGATATTGATCCTGTAAGCAATTAAAGTGCCACTGTTGCCCAACAATTATATATTACACTAGCGAATTGCCCGTCAAAAAATGATGGCAATGAAATTGTAAGTGAGCTAATGCTGTTTGGTGTGTAATAATGAAATATATAATACATTAATAAATGAATATACTTTACCTATTT
The DNA here is from genome assembly GCA_027410445.1 of Discoglossus pictus. Lineage (NCBI taxonomy): Eukaryota > Metazoa > Chordata > Amphibia > Anura > Alytidae > Discoglossus > Discoglossus pictus. The sequence goes on from CM050165.1 coordinate 41,855,719, forward strand.
TGAAGCATTGTGTTGAAGAGCTGGCAATCTGTTTTGATGTTGCTGCAGCATTAGTGGTGTGGAGCTGCTGTGTAAGCGTGATGAGTGTGTGCAGTGTAATACTGTGCGTGCGCGAACCGAAACCGTTAGCGTAGTTGTGTACTTCCGCATTGGCGTAAAATGGCGGGTAATGTGTGGTATGCGTCTTCGCGGATTATCCGTAGGTCTTTTGTGGTGTTTTGCGAGTTTGTTGTGGTGTTTTCCGTGTTTCGAGTGCTGTAGCCTTGTTTTCGTTTTGTTCGTCGGCCATTTTTTCTCTCGCTTATCGATTTTATTAGTGTCTAAACTCTTTTATTTTTATTTAAATGAAGGTGTAAGTTGCTTTTTTGAGGTGCTGGATGGTTCCTCTTGCTGTAGGTAAGCTTTTTATGTGTGTGTTGTGTGTGTTGTGTGTATTTATTGTGTTTTAAATGTTTTTATGTTCGCGAGTTGCGTCCGATTTTTGCAAAGTCGTAATGTCTGCTAACGTGTCTTGTATGGTGTTTGCGTGTGTAGCCTCGTTTTCGTTTTGTTCGGCGGCCATTTTTTCTGTCGCTTAGCAATTTTTTTTGTGTATAAACTCTTTTATTTTGAGTGAAATCAAGGTGTAAGTTGCTTTTTTTGAGGTCCTGGATGCTCCCTCTTGCTGTAGGTAAGTTTTTTATGTATGTGCTGTGTGTATTTATTGTGTTATGAATTTTGTAATGTTCACGAGTTGCGTCAGAGTGTTGCGAGGTCGTAATGTGTGTTAACGTGTGTCGTATGTTGTTTGCGTTGCGACGTAAAGTTTGCAAGGGCCGCAGTTGCTGGCAAGGATCGCTTTCGGCGCTCCATGCCAGCAACTGATGCCCTCGCCCGCTGCCCTCGCAGCACCCGGTATATGCTAATGACGCGGCACGCATGTGACATCACATGCGCGCCGGGGTCAAGACGGAGCAGAGGCCGGAGAAGAAGCAGGTAAGTGAGGGGGAGGTATTTAGAGGGGAGACGTTGAGGAGGGGGTTGATGAGGAGGAGGGGGGAGGGAAAGAGACACAGGGGGTTAGAGAGACACGGGAGAGTAGAGAGACACGGGGGGGGTTAGAGAGACATTAGGGGGAGTGACTCGAGTATAAGCCGAGGGGGGCCCTTTTTAGCCTTAAAAAAAGGGCTGAAAACTCGGCTTATACTCGAGTATATACGGTATACCTTTTTAAAGACATATTGAAGTTTCCTGGATTAGGAATGCATCTGATAGAATATGTAGTGTATGATTTTTTTTTGTTGCATGAACAAATACCAAAATAAACATCAAAAATCTGACATGATGTTTGCTAAATCTCTTGAGTTTGTAAGCAGTAGATGTTTAGAGTTAGCACCCGTGTTAAAATTAGCATAACGTTCATAATTCGTTTCGGCCAATCACAAGCAGCTAATACATTCTATCAATCTGTAAAGCCAGTATGTGCACCAAAGTATCATGGGATGTGTAGTCCTGTTTTCACTAGGGAACTGGAAGTAAGGAGGAGCCCAGACATGGCTGTGTAGATCTCTGCATTGAGCTGCTGCTGGCTTGAAGGCTAGTAAAGGGTTCAAATATGTACCCAAATGCAGTGTCTCTTTTGGGAGGTTTACTGTGCTGACGTAAGCAGCTCTGGGGGTGTGGAAAACCAGATTTATTTTTAAATAAAATAAATTTGTATGTGTATGCAATGACTCCATGTAATGTATGTGTCTGATATAAGCAGCATGTTTTAGATTAGAAAAGGGTAAAAACAGGGAAACTTAGGCCTTTAAGTATCTATTAACTTTTATGTACGTTATGTTATTAAGAAGTGACTCTAAGCTCTGCTTTTTCTGACTAAAATCCTACAATTTGTTTTGGTCTGTCCTCTGCAGCTCATGAATACACAGACTATGAAGTGCAGTGGTTCATATTAGCTTGTGAGTGGGGAATGTTTTCCACTGATTGGTAACTATGAGACATTGCACACCCTGTATATAGAAGTAAACTGTCTTCATGAGGTGCAGAGGGGAGAAACCAATTAGGAAATATAGGTAAGATTTTAGGCAGAAGGAAAATAGAGCTTTTAAGACTTCTTAATAAAACAAAGAACATAAAATTAAAGAGGTACATATGTATTTTATATTTCTAATGAAATTCAGAAATCTTTCATGTCCCATTAAGGTGAAATGTAACCAAGGACTCATAGAGAAGCTGTGCTTCTTACCTCATTTATAATAAAACCAATGGGAACAAAAGTATGGTGCAATCCAGACATCCAGGAGAAAACAAAACCACACTCTATATATTTAATGTATTTTTTCTACACTATAGATACATTATTTCTCATACAATAAAAGAATGTTTTAATGCATGCTAAAAGATTTTGGATTACAGGGGCCTTTTTAAGTTGGTTGTGCCAAGTTAAGCTTGTCCAAAGATAGTGGGCTGGATGGATCCAGGCCACATTTTCATGATATCTTGTTTGCATATAGATGGATCGGTAGTGGCTTCGTTCTGAAAATGTGGCCTGGATACTACACCAGCATCTAATGCTTGACAACCCTGTTCTAAACTGTTCTTTTTGGTGGAACAACAATAGTGTATAGATGACACGTGTGTTTTTGTGTTGTTCAGTCATGTCCGACTCTCCGTGGCCTCATGGACCCCAGCACACCATGCTGGTCTAATTTCATGGCAGAGATACTGTAGTGGGTTGCCAGTCCCTTCTCCAGTGGGTCACCGCATACAGCTCCTGGTCTTCCTAGTTTGTCTCCCATCCAATTACTGACCAGGCACAACCCTGCATGGCTTCAAGGTGGTGTGACCTCTTGGTTCCCTGACTGGAATCAAATGCAGGTCGCAGAGGTAAAAAGCACTGAATCCTAACCACTGGACCCCCAGGGAATACTTTATTTTAAATAGATGAAGAAACTTGGCTCAATCTGTTTCTCCTTACATAGCCATAATATTGAATTTATTTACATGATGCATACTGTACGCCAAGAAGCCTTTCAACATGCACTAGCAAATAAACTTTCACCTACAATGGCTAATGCTTATTTATAATATATATATATATATATATATATATATATATATATATATATATATATATATATATATATTACTATTAACCTTATATGTATATAAGACTTTATAATGGTAGAACGAAGATTTGTGTAAAATCCATTTGGGTGAAACACTTACTGTAAAATGCTTCTTTTTTTGTGGCATGAACTGCAGGAATTAGTTCAAACAGATTTTTTGTTTTTTAAAGGGAAACCGTGGAGGCTCCAAATAACATTTATACCACGGTAACATTTAAAACTATACATAATTACTTTCAACCTTCATTCAATTGCTCCGTTTTTTTAGATCCGGGCTCGCAAATGGAGGTCGCAAGTTATTTTGCTATTTAATTGAGTTCTGTTTGCGGGCTCTGATCGAGTTACGGGCTCCGAGCTGCAATTCATTGCGATTTGTCAAATTGCAAGTTAATGCCATTCACTGCGATGGTTAAAATCGTAAGTTAATGCCCCTCCAAGCCTTTAAACTTTCACGGCCGCAAGAGTCCTGAATGCTTAAATCGCAAATCGATATTCAATTGCTCCGATTCCCCCTCACTAACCACTCCGTCAAGCAAATATCTAACCACAAGTTACTGGTACCAAGGAGGTCTCACAAAGTGCTTAATGACAAACACTGTACTTTTATTAAGAGTGAAAGTGATGTTAGGTCTTAGAATTAATACCACAACATTCTCCAATACTTTTTCAACTTTAATATTATATCGATCACAGCAATCAATGTGAAGTCCTATGATCTTGAACCCCCCAAACCCGTAGGACTTTGAAATCCAACCTCCAGTTTTCATTGAAGTCCAAAGGGCTTGAACGTGATCGCTGACGCAAGGCTGTAACGCGTAAGCGCGTAGGACTTCAATGAAATATGGAGGTTGGATTTCAAAGTCATACGTCTTGAACCACGAGTTACGGCCTTGCGTCAGCGATCATGTTCAAGCCCGCAAATGCTACTGTCAATAGCATGGTTTCCTATTTTCGCAACCCGCGCCTAACTTTTGGGTCCGGCCAATTGAATAGCATCGCAAAAGTAGAGCAACGGGTGCACGCAACTCGATCGCAGGCATTTGGCTGTCTGCGATGGAGATGCGAGCCCCGAATTGAATGAGGCTCTTTGACAATTAAGTGTTATTAAATAGCATTTTCTTACAATACACTTACATTGAAATTTGCAATTTGTATCTGTCAATCAGTCTTTTTGATCTACTCACTAAGGTAGATAAATATCCTAGCTAATATCAGAGGAATGCCAATAATTGCGGATTATGCACTTGGGATTTGAATGACTTTGAATATATTGTCTTCAGTGTAGCCATGTAAAAAAAAATAAAGATTGGCTATGTTTAAACTAAAGGGAGTGTTTAGGTTAATTATATCTATTTTTCTATTCTGAGGAAACCCAATCCTTTTGTTTTGAACATGATTTACACTAAAGACAAAAGATTCAAATACCCAGTGGCAATCAGCAATTATTGCCAATGATTGCCCAAACTACTACCTCCAACACTACATTCTAAAAAGATAAATATGAAGTTGCTTTATTTTAATATTGTGTAGATTTAGGCTATAGAGAGATACAAAGTGCTAGGTTAACCTGATTATTTAATAAATTAGCATTTTTATTTGATTTACCATGCAGTGAGTTTTTTTTCTTTCTTTTTAAACACTTGTCTTGATCATTATCAATGAAGGATATTTCCTTTGGTGTATGATAAACCTAGGCATCTACTGCTGCTTATATCACACTAGCGAACTGCCCGTCAAAAAATGACGGCAATAGAATAGTAAGTCAAGGAATGCTGTTTGGCACACAAAGTAAGTGTTTTGGTTGTGTGAGTACCTTTTGGGTTGGTGTTTTTTTGGTTCTTCGAGCCGGTTTGGCACTGATTGCAAGGTCCATGCTGATGGCCTTTTGGCGCTCATTGCCAGTGTCTCCCCTGGTGTAGTTTTGCTCCTATGAGCACCTTTGTTGCTCCTTGTGAGGCATGCAGTGAACGCCTTTGGCGTTTATTGCGATCGTGTGGTGTGGTGTTTTTTAAAGTTTTCTGTATATGTATTTTGTAATGATGATTAATTAATTAATGAAATCATAAAGTAATATTCTTTACCTATTTGTAATGAATATATGCAGCAACCAATATGCTGAAGAGCTAACAATCTATTTTGATGTTCCTGCAGCATACAATGTAGATTTTCATTGTTGGTGACCTGAGGTGTAAGTGTTAGCAATGTGTGAAGCATGTAGTATAAATAGGCTGCGTGCGCGAGGGGAAACCGTTTGTTTAGTTCCGCATTTTGTAATGTGACTGTTAGTATGTGCAAGTTAGTGGTGTAAAATGGCGATTGAGTATTTGTTAGGTGGGTCTGGATGATTTTGCGTCCTTCGTAATACTGGATTTCATAACTCGTACGGTCCTGTCTAAAAGTCGTATGTGTGTGGCGGAGTTTTGCGTGTTTAGGGGTCGTCTAGCCTCGTTTTCGTTATTTTTCGGCTGACATTTTTTCTCTCGCTTAGGGGATTTTCAAGTGGCTAAACTCTGGAAATTGGAATTGGATTAAATTGACATGTAACATGACTTGCAGACGTCCTGGGTGCCCCCCCTTGCTGTGTGTGATGTTTTTTTTTAAATTTTTGTTTGTATTTACTGTGGTTTTTGTGTTTTTCGGTGTGCGCGGTTCGGCCGTTAAGTTTCCTTTTGTAAGTGTTACGGGACATATTTTTTTCATGCAATTTTTTCAAAGTGCTACGGGCCCCGCAGTGGGAATTGTGTATTTGAGTTTTTTGTTGATGTGTAGTCCCGCGGGACTAAGTTATGATGGTAAAGTCGTGCGGGGTCGTAGGGATGTGCGTCTATGGTGCTCATCTCCACCAGGGCAATGAGCGCCTTTGGCACTTCTTGCCTGGCTGCAACCGCGGCCCTCGCTTTGCGAGGGCCGCAGTTTCCCCATTGCATTACCAACAGATTTTGGCAAGCCCACCTGCGGACAGCTATATATGTGATATATAGTTGTGGATCTTACGAATGTTAGTCACGCAATGTTAAAAGTTGCGGCTTTGCACAGGCCCAATGAGCGCCAAAGGCTCTCATCGTGTGGTTTGCGATGAGCAAGGCGCTCAACACGATGCACAAAAGTGCCGGCTTCCACGACGTCTGCAATGAGCGCTCATTGCAGGGCTCGCAATGAGCCCTGAAGGCGCTCATCACGAGGCCTGTAAACTACACGGGGGGGTGTGAAGAGGCTTGCGATGAGCGCTGAAGGTAAAGCACAAAAGTTGCGGGTTGCCGAGGCTGCAATGAGTGGCAAAGTCGCTCATTGCAGGGCTCGCCATGACCGCCGAAGGTGCTCATCGCCAGGCTTGTAAACTACACAAGGGAAGAGGCTCGCAATGAGCGCCAAAGACGCTCAACGCGTGGCTCACAATGAGTGCCGATGGTGCTTAGAGGGGGCAAAGACTCGCATTGTGTGGCAAACAGCATGGCCAGGATTACAATTTTATTGCCGTCATTTTTGACAGGCAAGTAGCTAGTTTCTGTTTCATTTGCAGAGAAGTTAATTAAGACAATATTCTTCTAAATTATTAACAAAAATCTAAGCTCTTTATATCAAGCAGAACAAATAACAGTAATCAATTTATAAAAAGCCTTTGAATAGACTCAAAATAATAGTCACTTAGAGCCCAATCTAATTTCTTGAAGTAAAGCTCAAATTAAATGCCAACAACTTATTAAATGCTTTGTGCTTCATTTCAGCCCAATAGATTACTCCTGAACTGACTGGAACAGTAGTTTTTAAACTTGATACTCAAAAGCTGCTAAAAGGCCAGGATTTTAGAATCGTCTACCTAATGACAGGTAAATCTCCATTAGGAACACTGAGCCACCGATTAGCACACCTCAGCTCAAGCTGAGATATCCGGAAATCCTGGCCTTAAGTACAAATATGGAAACCATTAATCTACAGGAAAAATATGTAGAAACACAAATTACAATATTCCATACAGAATTAGGTACGTGTGTTTGGATTCCCTGGTGGTCCAGTGGTTAGGATTCGGTGCTTTCCAGTCAGGGAACCAAAAGGTCATCCCACCCTGAAGCCAAGCAAGGTTGAGCCAGTACTTGGATGGGAGAGCACCTAGGAATGCCAGGCTTTGTATGCTGTGTCCCACTGGAGAAGGAACTGGAAACCCACTATATCTGCCATGAATACCAAATAGATCAGCTTGACCATGGACATAAAGATGTGCCTGGTGTGTTACAGTCCATGAAGTCATATAGAGTCAGAACCAACTGAACACAACAAAAAATGTGTATTTTGTCACATTTAGCATGCAATACAACTAGTACCATGCTACTTTATAACTGTACCAAAACCAAGCAGTTTGCACTACATAAATCCGTCAGGAGCGGTGAACAAGTGTGTACGTAGAAAGTAGTTTATACATTATCTTGGACAACGTAATCATTTTAGTCTGAGGACTTCGGTATTAAAATGGAATCCAAAGTTTCCATTAAAATCATTAGTAAAATGTGTTTCAACTTTTTGGGTTAAGGTATCCCAAAAATATGTACATATAAGTTTTTTTTATCAAAGACAATCACTATGATGTCACATCTGTATTTTGTGCAATTTCAAATAACCACCAAATGCGACACACATTTTCTGCAGACCTCAGCTCAACAGGCAAAAAATCACGACTATAGTTCTATGCTATAGAGGTTACTTTTGCATTAACAAGCGTGCGTAGGAGCTGGCGGGAGACACTGGAGGGACACAGAGGAGGGGGAAGAGAAACACACAAGAGAGAGATGAGGGGGGAGAGACACAAGGGAAGGGAGAGAAGGTGGGGAGAAACACAGAGGAGGGGGGAGAGTGTCACAGGAGGGAGAGGGGAGGGAAGAGACACAGGAGAGGGGAAGAGACGAGGGAGAGGGTGGAAAGAGACATAGAGGATGGGGAGAGAGACACGGGATGGATGGGGGGGAAGAGACACAGGGGATGGAGGGGGAAGATACACGGGGAGGGAGAGGAGGGAAAGACACAGGGGAGAGACAGGGGGAAAGGGACACAGGAGAGGGAGAAGGGGGGGAAAGAGACACGGGAGGGAGAGGAAGTAGAGGGGGTAGAGGCTCGCAATGTGCGCCAAAGGCATACATTGCGAGCCGGGAGATGGGTGCCGAAGGCCTCTCATTGCGAGGCCTGCGATGAGCGCCATAGGTGCTCATCGCGATGCAGGCAGGTTAGAGGGGAGTCTGTAGAACCTCGCAATGTGTGGCAAACACCATTGCCTGGCTTCAAATTTTATAGCCGTCATTTTTGACGGGCAAGTCGCTAGTTTAAAATATGCCCTATGAATGATTTCATATATTTATTATCACCAAATGTGGTTTGCATCTATAGTCAACAATATAAAACAATTGTACTGCAAGGATTTACAAAACTATATCAAAATTATAGGGGAAGAAAACAAATGATGTTTTAACAATTGTGCAGTCTGTAAGAACCTCCTTCTACAAACAATTAGGCCCCCATTTAATTGCAAGCCTCTAATTATCTTCAAACTGAACTTTTGGCTGCAGGTTCCAAATTTTTCTCTATATAGAAGTATTTATTCGATTCAAACCTGCAAGAACAGGCTCACAGCCCCAACACGCAAACCATGAACCATTCAATTGAGATCCGAGCTTGCAAGTGGTGATCGCAAGCTACGCTGCTATTCAATTGCCTTCCGTTTGCGGGCTCCGATCGAGTTACGTTCTGCTAGCCACGATTCCTAGTGGTTTCGTCAATCGCAGCTTACTTAACTTAAAGCCTTTGATCTTTCACGGCCACAAGAGTTGCGGCCGCAAAAAATCCTGATTCGCTATTCAATTGCTTCAATTTATCCTCTGTAAAGCCCGTAAATGGCTAAACTTGAACCTCAGGTTACTTGGGCCAAGCAGGTGTCGCAAAGGGCTTATTTACAAATCGTTGCACTTATTAAATAAATATAAAGCAATCCTGTACTTTAAGAAAAAGTAAAAGTGATGTTTGGCCTTAGAATTAATAGCACAACATTCTCAAGCTTGCAAATCGGCAAAATGCAATACTTTATTTCATGTTTAATTCCTATCATAAAGTCCTACAGGCTTCAATAAAGAGTTACGGGCTTGGAGGTCATTCAAGCCCGTAGGACTTTGAACGGAAATTTAAACCTGAAATAAAGTATTTATTTAATTTTGGCGATGTGCCCGCTTGAGACTGTTGTGTTTTTAATCCTAATGTCACCCATTGTGTTCCCCATCATTTACAGTTCTTCACAGTGCTGGATTGAAATTTATATTTGCATTTACAGTTCTCAGAGTTAGCTGGCTTGAAACATGAGTTTCAAGCCTTGCGGCCGCAATCCTCTTCAGGCCCATGAATGCTTACTGCCGATAGCATGGTTTGCGAATATAGGGAAGGGAAACTAACTTGCGGGCCTGGCCAATTGAATAGCAGCGTAAACGTAGAGCAACGCAAGGACGTAACTCGATTGCAGGAAATCAGCGATTTGCGTTCGAGTTACAGTCCCTAATTGAATGAGACCCATGGAGTTTAAACTACAATCAATTAGTGTTTAGAAGTCCGATATGCAATCGGACTCGCAATCCAGAAATGTAGAAATCAATAAATCAACTTTTCTAGTTCATGCGGGTTCCATGATATGTATTAACTCCTTGATTCCCGTGATCAATATAATACCAAAATTAAGCATTAAAAAAAATGTAATTTATTGCAAGCTTGAGACTGTTGTGCAATTAATTATAATGCCTTTCATTGCTTTCCTAGTATTTTTAAGTACAGTAGTGTGTGTTTATTTGCTTTTGCAGTGTTACAGACAGGCGTTTAACTCCCTTGTGAGTTTTATCTAGTACTCGTATAATTTTTTTATACATTTGCAGTTTTTGTGTTTGAAGGCAATTGCGGGCTTGTTGAATTGTTGTAATTTTAATATGGATTTTACATCTTTAGCACTGGTAACATTTGCAAGCTTGCAATATCAAAGGAGTAAATTTTGACCCTGTAACTCGTAAGTGGAATGTGAATAGTATGTTCATTTTTAATAACATATATTTATTTGCCGTTTCATTGTTCTGGAGCCTGTATACACTTCAGGGTGGCTTCCTGCTGCTTCTGTGTGTGTGTGTGTGTGTGTGTGTATGTATATATGTATATATATATATATATATATATATATATATATATATATATATATATATATATATATATATATATATATATACGGTATATAATGTAGTGTTGTAGATTTTGTCTTTATATGTACCCACACGCAAGAATAAAACATTTTTGGGCTAAATCAAAAAGTGAGATGTGCAAGTAAAGTGGCAAACCACAAAAAACAAAGAAACAGACAATTTAAGATGTAGTTCCTGTAATACACAGTGTTTCAGATTAGTGTGTTTTATCTGATTTAACAAAAGCCTGATTACTTTCTCCCGTATCATTGTCAATTGTGTGAACCGCTTCTTGTATCACACAGGTGAAACGGATTCCCATGGGTACATATAGCTTTGTGTTTGTAAAACCACAGTATATGAGCAGCTTTGTTGGGACAGTCCCCATAGAACATTCTCCTTAGTAATCAAAAATAAAGTATGCAGATTATCACTAGGACACACTGATTTACCACAGAGTATCATATCTTATGGCCGAGAAATGAAATGTTTATTTCATGAGGCCAAAGAAACAATCTAATAAATCATCATTGAATACAGTATATATACTGTGTGTGTATGTGTATATATATATATATATATATATATATATATATATATATATATATATATATATATATATATATTGCGAGGGCTGCAGTTGGCGCTCATCCCTACGACCCCGCACGACATAGGCACTACAGATCAAAAGAAATCTCAATTATACAATTCACAATGCAAAACCCGTAGCAGTTTTAAAAAATATCTCTTTATTTCTATATCTCTAATTACGTCCCGTAACACTTTGCAAAGGAAAGCGGGACTTAGAAAAAAAGTTAATGGCCGAACCGCTCACATCCAAAAACAAACACACAAAACGAAAAAAACCCATAAAAAATACATCACACACAGCAAGCGGGGGACTGCCAGGACGTCTGCGAGTGAGGTTACACCCAAATTTAAAGCGATTTTGCCGAGTTTCGGCACTCGAAAATCGCCTAAGCAAAAAAAAAAAAAAGTGGCGGCCGAAAAAAACGAGGCTACATGACCCATAACCATGCAAAACCTCCGCCAGGCACATAAGATTTTTACACAGGAACGTACGAGGTACAAAGTACAATATTAGGATGCAGGACTTAGAAAAAAAAATCTGAAGTCGAAAAAATACGAAGTTAACAGCCGAACCGCGCACATCAAAAAAAAAAAAAAAAAAACATTACAAACAGCACGGGGGGACAGCCAGGACGTCTGGGTGTTGCACGCAAATTTACACCGAATTTGGCCAGTTTCGTCACTCAAAAATCACCTAAGCAACAAAACAAATGGCGGACGAAAAAAAACGAAACGAGGCTACACGACACATAACCACACAAAACACTGCAAGGCCCATAAGACTTTTACCCTGGAACGTACGAGGTTCAAAATACACGATTAGGAAGGACGGAAAGTGCTCAAGACTTGCGTAACACATACACACTCTCCACCATTTTACAACACTAACTAATAACTAATAACATTATCATTCTAAAATGGAGCTTTACACAAATGCTTTGCCCTCGCGCACGCAGCCTATTTACACTGCACACTTGCCACATTGCTGACACTTTCTCTTCAGGTCAGCAACAGTCCAACTGTACATTGTATGCCGCAGGAAAATCAAAAGAGATTGTTAGCTCTTCAGGATATTGATTGCTGGATACATTAAATAGGTAAAGTATATTAATTTATTATTTCATTATTAATTATTATTAAAAAACAATATATATATATATATATATATAAAAAATTAAATAGCAGAGGAGAGTTTTGCAATGAGCGCCGAAGGCTTTCAATGCGGTGCTCACAATGAGCGCACAGGGTGCTCAGAGGAGCAAAAGTACATAAGGGGAGAGGCTCGCAATGAGCGCCGAAGGTGTTCAGACGAACAAAAGTACACCAAGGGAGAGGATCACAATCAGCGCCGCCAAAGGTACTCAAAGGACCATAAGCCTTAAATTATGTGGCAAACAGCATTGCCTGCCTTACAATTTTATGACCGTAATTTTTTGACGGTTAATTTGCTAGTGTATATATATATAAAACAATGAATAGTACATTAGTGATTCTATTTGAATGTCTTTAAAAAAGTTAATATACTTATTTCATGTCAAATTTCTTAGAAATGCAGTTGATGAACTGCACTGAACTCTGGGAAAACTGGGCGGGTGCATGCAAATGAGACCACAATGCACGATCACTCTGTTAATCGAATAACCACTATATAAATGGCTCCTTTTAAGCTTATGCTTACTCCATTTCACAGTTTTAAGCATAGCAACGGATGGATTGTTTACAAACCAGGTTACTTACCCACCTACAAAACTGTGTCACGGTTACTACCGATCATCAGTGTGGGGTGGTTTGTGTGGTGGATTTCTGTTGAGAGTAGTTGACTACAGTAATCGTTTCACATATGGTGGGCTAAAATAACAGTCTCTCTTCCCCCTCTGTCTCTCTTCTCCACTCTCTTTTCCTTTCCTTTCTCCTCTCCCTTCTCTATCTTTCCACTTCTGTTTTTGCTCTCTCTCTCTTTCTCTTTCTCTTTCCTTTTCATGCCTCTCACACCACTTGATGTGGTTGGGGGGCAGCGGCTGGGGGCTTGCTGTGATATTTGGCACCAGCTGTGACCGCCACAATCTCTGTGCTCCGTGGTGTCTTCTGAGCCTTGGTCTAGTATGGGGTTGGTGGCTAATAGATGCTCTCACGCTGATTGGTGTGGTGCCGTTTGGTATTGTTTATTCTGTAGCGCTATACATAAGTTGTGATCAAAGCAAAATAATATTAACACATTACAAAAGATGAAGGACCCTGTCTTTGAGCTTCGTGTCCGGTGTCCATAGTGCTTTATCCAAAGCACATTGCAAGATTGAAAACTCGCAGACTTACAATCTAAAGGTTTTGGGTGTGGTACAGGAGGGTGAAAAATGGAGTGTGCATGTTAAGGAGGCAGGTTATAGGCTTCTTTAAACAGGTGCGTTTTTTTGTGAGGTTTTGAAGGATTTGAAGCAGGAGGATAACCTGGTGGAGCGATGCAAGGAGTTCCAGAGAATAGGGGCAGCGCAAGAAAAGGGGAATATGGGGGAATATTTGAAGATGAGAGCAACGTGATGTTGAGGGTTTTGTAAGTTAGGGTCATAATTTAAAAAAATGTTCTGGAGGCTGCAGACACTGAGCGTTTAGTACGGTAGATGAGTCTAGCGGAGGCATTCAATATGGATTGAAGGGTGGATAGACGGGTGGTGGGTATGCCAGCCAGAAGTGAGTTGCAGTAGTCAAGACGGGATATGATGATGAATCTTAGTTGTGTCTTGTGTACGGTAGTGACATATTTTGGAAATGCTTTTAAATTGAAAAGACAAGATTTTGTTTACTTGAGGAATGAATGAGAGGGCAGGGTCCAGTAGAACCCCAAGACAACGGGCTTGGGACGTAGGAGTGATAATGTCATTGTTGACAGTGAGAGAGATGTGAGGAATTGACACTGTAGTAAATGGTGGGAAGACTAAAAGTTCGGTCTTAGACCTGTTGAGTTTGAGATGGTGGATGGACATCCAGGAGGATATGCTTGAGAGGCAGTTGGAAACATGAGCTAGAAGAGAGGGGGATAGATCAGGTGCTGAGAGGTAGATATGAGTGTCATCTGCATAGAGATGATACTGAAGTCCAAAAGATTTTATTAGGGTGTCAAGTGAGGATGTATAGATGGAGAATAGGAGGGGGCCTAGGACTGAACTTTGGGGTACGTCAACAGTAAGGAGAAAAAGAGGTGTCGGAGAAGGAGACACTAAATGTTCAATCTTTTTAGTTATGATGTGAACCATGAGAGCGAGCAGTATCTCTGATTCCAAGGGAGTGGAGAATTTGGATTAGTAGAGGGTGATCAAATGCAGCAGAGAGATCCAGGAGAAGTATAAGTATATGGTAAATACTTATATTAGGAACAAAGAAGAAGTCTCTGCTGAAAGCAGAAATGTAGGGGTAACCATAGACATGGAGTTTGGGGGCAGAGAGCAACTGTCCCCCTCTTGAACATTATAATAAAGCTCCTTTTAGGCCACTACAACTGTCCCTGATCCCAAAGACATTTATAATCTGATATTGTCCTGTGTTTGAGGGCTGATGGGACCTGTCTCAATTCATAGCACCTAGCAGAAGCAACAGTGTTGTAAGTTTCTCTCTATTTTGAAGCAAGAATAAGAAATCACTATCTCATCTCTGTAAAAAACAAACAAAAAAATGCTACTGTATAATAATGCATTGATAGGTGCGAGGGACATGGGTGGTTTCTGGATTTTACTGTATCTATTTGCAATATAATCAAAATATAACCTTAATGAACTTTCCAAGGTGCTTTACATCAGTGTGCAAAATGTAATGGTAAGAGGACAGGAACAAAAACTGTATTCGATGTGCAATATAACAACGTTGTCGTTTAAAAATAGAAAAATAACCACCAATAAAGCCTAAGTAACCTCACTGAAAGGCTACAAGCCAAAAAAAGGAGAACCTCTCAATCTATGATCCTCAATGGGAGCCTCCTATCTGGAAGGGTTGACTAGTCAACGCCCCAAAAGCTGACTGAGTCCCTGATGGTTCAGTGGTTAGGATTTGGGGCTTTCACCACTGCGACCTGGGTTTGATTTCAGTCAGGGAACCAAGGGGTCACACCACCCTGAAACCATACAGGGTTGGGCCTGGTCAGTACTTGGATGGGAGACCACCTAGGAATACCAGGAGCTGTATGTTGTGGCCCACTGGAGAAGAAGCTGGCAACCCACTCTAGTATATTTGCCATGAATACCCAGTGGATCACCATGAGCATAAACATAACGATGTCCTGGTGTGTTACGATCTATTAGGACACAGAGTCAGAAACAACTGAACGTTACAAAAAAAGTATACTTTAGTAGATGAAAGTTTAATGTACTCTACTGTATGATGGTATTCTCACCTTAACATTAAGGTCATCGTCACAGTTTATAGGGGTATAATCCGTGTTTTTAAAGTAATTTATTTCAAAGAATATTTGTGTTTTAATTAATGACTATTCGCAACTTTTAAGTAACTTATTGCATTTATTTTCTTGAGTTTTTGATCCATAACAGAGAAAATTCAACAAAAATACAACAAACCCAAATTTTACAAAATTTACAATTTATCTTCTATATAAGCAGATAAAATAATAAACCCAGAAGGAGTTCTTATTTATCTCCAGATGCTTTGGGGAATATCTTTATTATATGTTTTAGCTCTTCCTTTTGCCAACAAAATGGCAAGGTGTGCTGCGTCCATATGGTCACCAAGAGTTGGACCCAACGTAAGGACTGAACAAATCCACATAAACAAACAACAAAGCTATGCAACATTTTACATTTCAAGGTTTGTTGTTTCCTTGGATATAGTCAATATTTACACATTTTAAAACAGGAAACTGAACATAGGAATTGAAACAAAATTGCAGTGTTTCTCTTTCATTGTTAATTTGCCATTCATAAAGATGTAAATTTATTTTAATGATCCGAATCGTCCATTCTGGATTCCTGTGTGGCTGAGATGATGGTGTATCAGCAGCCCTCATAGTAAAATACCTATTGGGAACAATCACACTTTAATTAGGATTATCACATTGCTGAGACGTTAACAAGGAAAATATTGGTAAATAACAATATTTACACAACTTGAACACATGTTGGAAACCACAGGGAAACACACTTTATCGATATGTAATGCATGAAAAAGTTTGCTTCCACCAATCTCTTGCAATCTTACTTTGGCAATTAAGTAGATGTCTGTATGTGTATGTCTGTATGTATTGTTCGAGATACTGATAAACGACCACTGCAGTTCAAGGACCCAAGTATGACCCAAGTTAACAATATTAGCAATTGTGTAGAACACAGACAAAAAACATGGCAGAAGTCCAGAGACATTGTGTGATCACTGGATAAGTGACCCCACACCCCTTCCCTCTCACTGGCCCAGAAGCAGACCCCTTGCATCATTCACTGCAATACAACTCTCCGGAAATCGAAACACCCCAGTTACGCACACAACTTTCATCAATATATCATAGATCCTTCCAGAGGCATCATTTTTTATTATAATTAAAAAACCTGTATGATATTTTTGCTGCTTAATTTTGCTCTAAGTCAGACTAAGTTTTCAAACATATATTTGTTTTTTTCATTGTTCAGTGGCCCTTTATGAGAGACTAGTGAATTGCCCGTCGTAAATGATGGCATAATATTTGCAAGCCTTGCAATACCGTTGTTTGCCTCTACTTCCCTCCTTTTGTGTCCTCTCCCTCCTTCTCTTTCCTCTCTGAGAGCCTTGCAATGAGCGCCGCTCCCATCACAAATGACGGGATAATATTAGATTTTTCTTCCCCTCCCATCACAAACGACGGGATAATATTAAATCTAATATTATCCTGTCCTTTGTTTCTTTCCCCCCTCTCCCTCCCCTGTGTCTCGTTCCCCCCTCTCCCTTCCTTGTGTCTCTTTCTTTCTTTCCCCTCTCCCCTCCCCTGTGTCTCTTTGCCCCCCTCTCCCCTGTGTCTCATTTTTTTACACTGTAAATATGGTATTTGCAAATAATAAAAAATTAAATAATATTAAAATTAACTATATTTTTTGCAATATAAGATGTTGGCCTAGGGCAGTGGTACCTAAACGAATATATATAGCTGTCCTCACTTGGAGATCTATCAATAAAGTGAGTGACAGTCTGCCTGCCATATTCAACCTAATTTTTAATGTCCTGGAGGAATTGCATCCCAACCTGTTGTGTAATGTGTGTAAAAAAGGGGGAGATATTGATTTTGTTGTTTGTGAATGATGATTGTCTTGAGCTGCTTGGGTGGTAGGTCTTGTTCCAGGGTATATTTTTGAATGTACTCTGCAAAGGTTTCAAATGCGATATAGTTTAAATCTGTTGGTAATAACAAGTACTTTTATTAATTACATGTTATTTAAAAAATCAATTTTTTTGTCCGATTATCCCCTTGTGTTGTGCTTCTTATCTTTTGAGTCTAAGCAATACTGTTAGACTGAGGTTTGCATACACTTCGAACAGTGGTGGCTTACGAGGGCCACCAACGGTCCAGTATCTCTTTATCTCTGAGCCTAGGTGAGTTACTCAGTCATTCTGTTTTATCCGCCAAGGATCAAGCAGAGAAATACTGAAATCCGGGATTATTGGCAGCCCTTGTAGGACAGAGTTGCCCTCCAATGACTTAGAATAATTTGTCCCAAGTGGTGGGCAGCTGAAAGTAATAAATGCACATCCAATAGTGTGGATATATTTCAAACCTTGTTGTGACATCCTGCTACCTTCACTTAGCATTATCATTATATGTTGAGGCATGGTGTATATTAAAGGCATATTTAAATTTCATGGATTATGAGTGCATCTGATAGAGGAGAATAAGTAGTGTATAAAAATTTTTTTTATACTTACCCTAAAGTTTGGCAAATCTCTTGAGTTTGCAAGCAGTTGGTTAACATCCCTAGAGATCCCTGCTAAAGTTAGCATAACATTCATAATTAGTTTTGGCCAATCACAGGCAGCTAATACATTGTATCAATATGTGATGGCAGGTTATGCAGGAAGGCATCATGGGACGTGTAGTCCCATGCACAAGGGAACAAGGAGTAATTGCTTTGTAGATCTCTGCATCATGCTTGAAGGTTAATAAAGGTTTATAGACCATATCCAAATGCAGTGTTTCTATTGGTAGGTACCCTGTGCTCATGCAAGCAGCTGTGGGGATGTGAAAACATGTTTTATTTTTAAAAAAAATAAATCTCTATGGGCCTCATTCTATTAGCGGCCGCAGCCGTTGCGGGGCCGCAAGGACCGGCCGCAAGCTATTCGGCTATTCTATTCCCCTCCGGCCGGGGATTCCGGCAGGCTTGCGGCCGGTGCCTTGCTATCTCTTGCGGCCGCTCGCGCCAGAGGAAAGCCTTTGATCTAAAACGGTCGCAAGAGTTTCGGACGTAAGAAATTCCTATTTGCAATTCAATTGCTCCGGGAACCCTCTCTGCAAGGCTAAAAGCGAGCCGCAGCTTACTTGCAGGAAAGAGGTCCCGCTAGCACCAATTAAGCACATAAAATAGCTCAAATAAAGCCATCCTGCACTTTGAGAAGACTATATAAAGGGATTTTAGGTGTTAGAAAAAATAGCACATCATTATCCTATACTTAAATCCGTAAAATATTTTATTTTTAATATCCGTAAAATATCCATGTAAAAAGTCCAGAGTGCTTGGAGCACCTCAGACCCGCCCACGCCGCAGCCGGAAAATAAACAGTTAATTTAAACTCGGGTTTGGGCTGATGTGCAAGCTTGAGAGTGGGTTACTTTTAATCCTCATGTCCCCCAATATGATCCCTAGCATTTACAGAGCTGTACAGTGCAGGCTTGAATTTATTTTTGCGTTTTTAGATTTCACAGCTTACGGCCGGTTGCAAGATATACGGCCGGCCGTAAAAGGAGATCCTTGCGGGGCCGTATAATAGAATCGCGAGTTAACAGAACCCCCGCAAGGAATCGCAGCCTTACGGACGATTTACGGCCGGTAATAGAATGAGGCCCAAAGTGTATAGAATGACTTATTGTGTGTTCCTGATAGAAGCAGCTGTGTTAGATTAGAAAAGGGTAGAAACAGGGAAACTTATATATACCTTTAAGTTATCTAATGTAATTATAACTAGGATATTATGGATGTTTTTGTACCAATATACAAGGTTATTCACTTGTTACCAGGACATATTTATATCTTTACATTTGAGATAATAATAATTTACCTAATAATGTAGCTATAAATAAGGACTTTGAAAGCATTAGACACAAACATCCCTTCTTGTTGTGTTGATGCTCTCTGTAGGGCAATCTGGATGTTGTAGTCATTCTAATGCTTGGTTTCTGTAGTATTTTCAGTGAAAATTACACTACCACTCTCACAATATCCACAACGATGATGGTAATATATTGACTCCAGTAAGAGCAATTGCTGTTGTGGAAAACCAAATATGCTTGTGAGGTATTTACCATGAAAAAAACAATAATGAGTGCCATGGCAGCACAGTAAATCCTACAAAGCTATGTTAATCCCCCATCCCTAAAACATTGTGAGCAAACTGCTACGGATCACTGCTACCAGTGAACTTCCCAACAAAGCCAAAAAGCAAGGCAAAAGTCTCCATTAAGTTTTGCACTGACAATAAATGACACATTACTCTGTGAGACTTTGACACCCAAACCCTATGCGAATAAGATTTTATGGATCACTCGCAAATCAGGGCACTGCCGTAACTGCAAAATGCAGAAGAAAGATTTACAGGTACCAAAGACCACTTGCATGTGGTTTTCAACCCCCTGCTAAATCCCACAGAAGCATTTAAAGTGAATACAAAAGGCACTACAAAATAATTAAATTTCCACATTATTTGAAACTTAACAGTCAGATATCAACATACTGTATGTGTAATTAAAAAATATGATATGTTAGTATTAGCCCGTTTGTATGATATAAAATCCAGAGTAGCACACAGCCCAGTACTCAAGGGTTTAACACACGTCACAAAACCATGTTGCCTAGGAACAAATGCTCTGAAATATTCTGTATAAATATATAATATTTTAACACAAAATAAACAGTTTTAGCGATTGAAGCTATAAATAAAATTGTCACATCTTTTTAATATCAAAATATATTTTTTAATTAAAAAACAATTACTTTCTATATATCTCTCTGTTTCCTTGAAGTTGCAGTTACGGGCAGTTGTTACAGCACTTCCCATATGACATTTGCATATCTTATTGGCTCCTATGGCACAGGGGAGGGAGGAGGGGGAAAGAGACACAGGGGAGGGAGGAGGGGGAAAGGGACACAGGGGAAGGAGGAGGGGGAAAAGATACAGGGGAGGGGGAGGGACTTGGGAAGGGATAGTGGGGGGATAGATACAGGGGAGGGAGAGGGGAAAAAGGGACACAGGGAGGGAGAGGGGGGAAAGAGACACAGGGGAGGGAGAGCGGGGAGTAAAGACACAGGGGAGGTGTAAAGAGACACAGGCAAGGAGAGGGGGGAAAGAGACACAGGGAGGGAGAGAGGGGGGGAGAGAGGTTGGAAAGAGACACAGGGGAGCGAGAGGGGCAGCAAAATGAAACAGGGGACGGAGAGGGGACGAAAGAGAAACGGGAGGGAGGGGGAGGCAAAGAGACACAGGAGAGGGGGAGACGCATCTAAAATGACGGGCAAACGACTAGTATACATATAAAAAGTCTCTGAATGATGGTACTTTTCTCATTATACATCATTTGCATCTCTTATGTACAGCCCAGACGTGTGCAAGTTCACACATTGCTCTCTTTTTGAGGCTTTACCTCTGTTACACTACTGGTATCATGTCACCTGTGTTTTAGGTTTACTTGGTGTGACTTTCCGGTTACCATATCATTATGACTTTGCCAGTCGTGGAGTTTTATAAAGGTTAAAGAACCACGGCGTGTACATTCTGTAGACTTTTTTGCAGCGATCTAAATCAAGCGGCCTAGTTGGGTACGTTGATCTTATTTATATGATAATTTGTTTATAATATTGGCACTGGTGACAACACATGCAAAATTATATATATATATATATATATATATATATATATATATATATATATATATATATATAATGGTCAGTAAGTTTCTATAAGCCTAAATGGAAGTATTCCATAGTGATTCATTATACTTTTGGAAAAATATTTAGGAGCTTGCAGGAAGTTTTCATCTCTGTATATGGAGATTACCAATTTTCTATTTACAACAGATGCATATATACATACAGGGTGGAAGTTTTCTGGGAGCCAGTCTAGCTACTAACATTAGTACTTCTGGCTCCTTAATATTTTAGTATATGTATATGTAGTATGAAGGACTTCCTTCCAGGCTCCTGTATGGCTCCTAAGTCTTACATGTTTTGTATAATCTTGTATATGTGTGTGTGTGTGTATATTTATACAGATTAATAATAAGAGTATTGCAGTCTACAGTGATGTGTTATGTATATAATGTGGTGTGTCGTTTGTATGTAATCAATTGTTTTATCTATGTATGTCTGTATATTTATATATAATTTTGACAATGAGAGCCTCTGGTTTTATTGCATCTGTCTGGCTCCTAAAAATTCTAGATGGTTCTTTTTAATCTTTTTATTTTCCCTCTATCCTTTTTGAATAAATGTGCTATTTTTCTATAGTTTATACTTTATTTGGATGTTAATTGTTTCATCCCTCTATATGGGAAAGGTTCAAGGGAAGCAAAACAAATACATACCAAATTTTTCAGGGTCTAGGAGTGGATTTATATGTGTGTGTATGTGTGTATATATATATATATATATATATATATATATATATATATATATATATATATATATATATATATATATATATATACACACACACACACATACAGTACATTATATCTTGGAGACAGAACATTTTAGAAGCCTGGATAAAAAATATTCAGCTGTTTCTCCACGCCTGCTTTACATACACCTCCATGCGCAGCCTTGGATCAGTTTTCTCCTAAATTTTAATTATTTCTGAGTTATTAATTAAGCAATGATGTTGCCCTAAGGAAGTTAATTATTAAAACCAAGTAGTTCTGAATGGTGCTTATTAGATGGTGTTTCTTGATAGTTTCTATTCTATCCTGCATTCATAACTCACAGTTACAGAGCTATTAAATTGAACCATGCCGCGAATTACGTGCCGTAAACGCAAACCTGTAAACCATTCTTGCGCACGTTGGACGTGCAGCTATGACCATGATCAATTACTCAAAACTGTAGTTAAGGGTTTAGACCGAGCCAATGGCAAATGAGATCGTCATCATTACGTCACTGAAAAACCGAGGTTAGATTTCAAAGCCTTACGGGTTTAAATTAAGAGTTTTGATCGGATCCGCATTCCAGACATAATGCTTAGAGTTCTATTATATGAATTAAAACATTGATTGCCGGGATCGATATAACACGGAAATTAAACAGAAATAAAAGTATTTTATATTGCAGATTTTCGAGCTTGAGAATGTGGTACTATTAATTTTAATATCTAACATCACTTTCCCTTTAATTTAAAATGCAGTTGTGCCTTGATATTTGCATTTACAGTGCTACGGATAGGACTTTAACCCCCTAGCAGGTCCTCTCTAATACCCGTTGGCATTTTGGCTCCATTTGCGGTTTACGGGTTTGAACGCCAGTGGATATGTAGCAATTTAATAGTGATTTTCGAACGTAACAGTTACAGGCTTGACAGATCAAAGGATTTGCGTCCGGAGTTCAAGTCTTGCGGGCTACGGTTTTACACATTGAGGGAATTTAATAGGGCTTATAGTGTCAATGCGTTCCGTGTTTTACCTAGATGTGCTGTATTTTTACTTGTCAATGGGTGAGTGATGAGTTTTGATCTACAGTTGTGCGCAATAGGTTAATATATTAGACAGAAAAATTTAAATAAATATGCAATATTAACAAAAATGTAGGAACATATGCATTGAAGATCCATTGAAATAAATGAAAGACCGTTGTAGTCATTGGTGTGATTGTATAGAATGCGTCCGATTAGAAAAGTGGAATTAAATATCCCACTTTTCTATAGATGCAGTTTATCAACCCGTTATATTATCCATGCTTGATAAAAAGACTTCTGGTCAAACTCCATTATCTTAAATTGTATTAAAGGTAAATACAAAGGTTGTATTCTTAGGATTTAATTCAATTGATTTCGAATTCACTTGACAAAATCCTTAATAATAAAAGAAAAAGGGAACATTCATCACAATGAATTTATAAAAATGACGTAAAATCTCCAATACCTTCTTCAATCTCACAGAATAATCCATACCATAATGATTTACAAAATAAAATTGAACGTGATAGTACATTTCAGTCCATTCTCGGCAGATTTTCTGTTTCGATGTAAATCAAAATATGAATAATATAAAAAATATCACTATGGCTGGAGCTTTAACATATTTCACTTTTCATTATGAATGAACAATGTTATTTTCAAAAACAATATTTATTTTACATTCTGATGGTTAGAATTAGTCTTCGAAAATCTCATAAGAAATTTGCCTTAAAATATATATATATATATAGTTCATTAGCTACACCTCACTTTGCTGGTTTTAGAATTCCCATTAAATGCATAACCACATGTAAAGAAAAGTAAACTGATCTGTATTTTCATATTTTCATTTTATTTAGAGATTACCTAAATTAATTTTAAAACATTTCCACTTAGAATTTTAATTACAACCAATTACAACTATGTACATTTAATGTGTACTTTCATTTCATATGTAAATTCGGCCTTTTCTTTGTAGTTTCAGTTCCTCCTTAATTGCATCCATCCATCCATTACTACCTGTACCATTGGAAACTGTTTCAGTGGAGATGTTAACCTTTAATGGCTAACTGGATTTGATTAGATTGCAAGCTTTCAAGGTCATATACCCTCAAAGCAATTTCTCATGTACCACTTTAAGTCATGGGATATAAAGGAAAGGGATTTGGGAGGTATCTTGCATGGTTTGTACCTAGGCAATGCTGCACGAAAATCAATATAGACCACCTAAAAATATGCAAAAATATGTTAACAAGTTAATAACAACTCAAAGCAATGAAACGAAAATGATGCATTATCTAAAACACAAAACTTGTAATAAAATACTTTATCTTAATGTATTTAGTTTAGATGACAAAGCGGTAATAAAAGGTGAAGTAGTTTAATGAACTTCAGGACGGAAGTATTGTCCAGAAAAAGTGGAATCCAAGAACAAGATAATGTGTCAAAGTGCTACTTTACAGAAAAGTTTGGGGATAAATGTATACAGTGGAAGTAATAGGGTTAGAACAGAGTAAAGGAATTTTGCAAGGTTTGGATAAGTATAAGGCTCTCTTGAGACATATACTTACTTATTCTATGCTTTAATTTGATACTTAAGGAGATGTGTATAATGTTCTTCCCAGCCTGATTTAGGCTGGTGGTCTATGAACTTAATTAGCGATTGAGAAGAAAATAACACTCAAAAGCAATTTGTAGGACTATATACAGTATCCCTCTGGCTACTCCTTCATGCCATCTGGCTGGTAAAAATATCCGGGGAAAACACTGTATGGACGTGTGTGCGTGTGTATGTATATCTACTCCATCAGAGCTACAGAATATTTGAACGCATTACAAATAAATGATAATAATAATAGGATTTAAGCTTTTCGTTCTCAACCCTCTCCTAGAGGACTGCCAGACAGGCCATGATTTGGGTTTAAAATGGTGTGAATACAAGTGTGGCGACTAGAGGCTTCACGACCTGTTGAATACCAATTGCCTCGCTGCACTTTCACACGTAACACTTTGTGTTGAGGTTTTTGAGGAGAGGCTTGGGATTCACTAATATAAAATGTGCAGAATACAGGGTCACATAAAGCATTCTTATCAATTATCATGGATTCTGTCACAAGTGGTACAAGGTAATAATGCTAGGGTTACACAATAACTGTAATCCCTTGATTTTTCATTTAAAAAAATGTATGTTCAATTGACAAATCATACCAAAATAAATAATTATTATACTTATTACAGAATTAAAGAAAATGTCCATTGCACAAGTGTGTACCCAGTTATGCCAAATAATAGTGGTTATGTAGCTTGCTTGTGCGGTCTAGAGGTATATTTATTCATATTAGATGCACTCCTTTCTTTGCTATAGTGTTGGCAATAATCATAAGGATACATTGCAGAGACCCGGCTAAACTATTCTTCTCTATATTCACTAAGATGAGAGTGTTCTTACCTCTGTGAAGAGACCACTTCATATATAAGTGAATAACGTACATACAATATACTGCAAAAGGTCTCCCCTTTCTGAATATTGCTGTTAATCTCAATAAGGGCTGGATTTATATTAACAGTTATACTGAAACCTTGCATGCAAATCTTGTTGTGGTCAGAATGAGACGGCTCAGGTGGTTTTTGGACAGAAAGCCCACAACGCTACCCTTTTATTTATCCTACATTTTAATATAAAATTAGTGCAATTTGATTGTGATAAACACCTACCTGTTCTGCATTCTGGTGTTTTTAAAATGAGTGTT